>JBAJFG010000215.1:0-352274 GCA_037903475.1 Ancylostoma caninum | reverse complement strand
TCTATGGAGGCAGAGGCATTCCCTCGTTTTAAGGCTTACATTTCAGTCGCTACAAAAATGTAAATCTACTGTGAGCTGTTATCCACGGCGCTTTCTAACGGATTTTTTCCATATGAGCAGATACGGAATATTTTCATTATGACTTTCCAGTTGTGGGAGAACCGAGAAGTCGCGGCTTGCAGCGCACGTTACACTGCATTCATCGTGGCACACTGACTGTCTCTGCATCCATTCATCCCACTAATACCACCCTTTTCATTCTCGTCCGATCCTCCTGCTTGCACTCTAACCTGTCCAAATTCGTGGTGGGGCGCGCGAGCAGTGACCGCAGGAATTCCCTCTGAATAGTAAGAACGCATCCCAACAATGCGGAAAACATGCTTTTGCTATTTGAAACGTCAAAGCTGAAGACTGGTTGAACGCCGAATGTATGCATTCGAAAACTAACAAGGAAAAATCCAGCCTCGAGTATAAAACACGCTTGGGCGACTTGTTCCCACTGAAGTGGAAAGACAAGTGGAACATGATACACTAAATGCTGGGTTAAGAAATTTACGGACGCTTATTATGGCCATAAAGATCTATATTTGGAGGCCGGAGTTCCAAAGACTGTCCAAATTTGTACTTAAATCCAACAAATATTCAAAAAGCATGTTACAAGTTAACAACTGCTCCAATAATCCCTGAATAACAACCTCTTTCGATAACATGCCTGAATAACTCCCTCTGACGGCGTCTCTCGATGGAATCTTGGCTTCCATAACAATCTCTCAACCTCTCAGCAGGAAAAAAACATCTATGAAGGTTCCACACGAAGTAGCCCGGTTATAGGAATCTTTGTTCTCGTAATTCTTACAAAACAGCCGATAACTTTAATGTGTAGGTTTTCATATATAACAGCATTTTTATGTAAATGACAAGTACCTGCGGCAAAGCTTTAGGGACAAGTGTTAGTCCTCGTGCAGAAAGGTCGATTTCATTATCATCGGCGAGATCCTTCAACTCTTTCAGAGAAATTTCTGACATCTAAACAAAAATAATGCCTTTACAAATGAGTAAAAGCGGTTCCTCCATAGTTACGCTGGAAATCAAAGCCATGTAGGAATTGATGAAAACACCGACATTTCGAAGGCATAAAATGCTAATAAAACGTTTATTCCGTCATTTCACAAGGCACTGCCCGTCATGTGTACAAAAACGTAAATAAAAAAAAACCTAGGTCATCAAACTATGCATAGAATATTATCATCAAGGAGCAAGAGATTTTTCCAAATAGCACCTAAAACCTATACAACAATTATAATTCACTTTTAACCGAAGCCTTCTTTTTCTTTGAGATTTTCTTCTCTTTCTCCTCAGCTCGCTTTTGTTGTTCCTTTCGCTCTTGTTCTTCAAGTTGTTTCTTGGTACGTTCTTTATCGTAGGGATTCACAAAACTGAAAAATTGTACGAGTTAGAGAAATCAGTGGTTTAAGCTATAGGCTAAAATCCCTCACTTCTCAGGTCGAGGAATAATTTCATTTTGTTGTGCCATCAAATCCAAAACCTTATAAGTGGCTCTGTCACAAAGACCTGAACAAACCCGTAATTACTGATATTAATAACACTGAATGTTCAGAAGCTAAATACCGGTTTCTTTTGCGTAGTTGTAAGCCCAAACAACAACAGTGCGCAGTTTCCGATTCCTGTGCATCACATTCTCCAAGAATGGAAACCTAACGGATAAATCAGCAAAGAAGGCAATGTTTTCCAACACCTGAAACAGATGCAACTGAGATCAGCCAGCAACACGAAATGCAGCAAAAAAAAAAGAAGTAGAAAAGTACCTTAGATAAGGCATTGCTCAACGTTTCGCTGTTGTGCGGATATGGATCAGTGGGGCGATGGCCTATCCGTTGCAACGTCTCGCGGTTTTCTTCTAATATTTCCTTCACATTTTTAACAACCTGTAAGAAAACAGTAAAAAAAAATGGTGAAGTTCACAAAAGAAGTAGGTCCACTCACTTCTTCAACGTAACGTCTTCTTTTGGATTCTTCAATGTTAACGATAGATTCGATCGCACCAACTTGATCTCTTCGTTTCTCCTTGAAAAGCTCCGTATCTGTGGATTGAAAAATTCAGCAATGAATAAAAGTGTACTCATGAATTCCTAATGAACCTAAAGAAAGGGAGAAAAAGGACTTATTGGAATATGGTCATGGCAATTGCTTTATAAAAGCAAAAGGTTAGCGTGCACATACTGAGAAACAAAAGTTATAATCGTGCACATGTTTTATTGACATGAATAGAGATGAAGAGACCCAAAAAATGATCTTTGGCAATAATGGAAGCAACGAATGCTTATATATGGCTCCCTTTTAAGATCCCAATAAAATAAGTAAGTCATCATAGCTCTATTTATTGAGGAATGTAGAACTGCTTGAAAAACTCACACAACTTCCGATGGTCCACGTGTTCGTGGCTTTTGGGCGTCACAACCTTGTGCTTCTCCGACTTGTCGACATGTCTGTCGTGGGTGTGGTCAATTTTTGCAGCAGCATCACACAATAGGCAAGCGAGCACCACCAAAACAAGGGCGGATGTCATTCGGAAGCAATCGATACGTCCAATCACACAGTGAAAGGAAAACTACCCGTTCGAACGGTTGAACGAGACGAAAAAGCGAGCCCTAATGTTTACCCACCTCATCGTGGGAATGCGATGCGCTGGGCGTGTGAACTATTAGGTTCTGCGCAGAAGTGGAGATCGACGAGCTGCGCAATCAGACTGTGAAAAGAAGGAAAAAAGCTGTAAGATATTGCAAAGACCGAGAAGCAGCAGAGATTTCAAATCTAATGAATTCTGAAAAGTAACAGAGTGCTGTATCTCAATTCGAACGGTATAATTACCTTCAAAGATTTCGGAAAATCTACGCATATTTCCTTTGTTCTATAAACAGACATCGCTAGTTCAGAACGAATCCCGATGGAAGTGATAATGTCAGTGAAAACGATGCTTATCGATTACGACGTTGCATCGTCCTCAAGAAACTTAAAAGCCGTGTTTTGCGTGAGATTGGAAGATGCAAATCCCATAATTAGGACATGCATGCTCAGGCGAAACATGGTTTTTTTAAATCAATAGTTCTATACCAGAAATGGTCAAATCTTTGGAAAACCCATGCAGAATCCAAAATCCGATGCAAATTCGGTGCAGACCCCACGATTTTCTCCATGCATGGGTACTGCATGGATATGCATGGGTTCACGGATATGCATGGGTTTTGCATGGATTTCACCATTGCTGGTAGAGAACTACTGACTGAAAAACCGTATTTTGCATGAGCACGCATGTCTTAGTCGCGGTATTTACATCCTTCATGCTCATGTAGAACACGGTTTTTTTAAGTTTCCTGAGCTTGAATAGTTTTCTCTCGCTCCAAGTCGCGGCGATCGCATTGATCATAAATAGCGATTGCTGATGAGTTCAGGGATCCTTTTGAAAGGAGGTTCAACCGTACTGATGCAGCTGATATGAAAGGGTACCTGGAGAGGTCGTTGGCAATCGCTGTGATCGCTAAAATCACAGTAAATGGAAGCGATCCAAGCGATGCAACGTCATAACTGACAGGCATCTTCTCCACCGACGTTATCACTTTCATCATCGGTTCATTTTGATTGGCTTTGTTCTGAAAAATTTTGAGGATATCAAAAAGGTACCAAAACCTGCAAAAATCCCAGGCCCTGATGAATTTAGGGATAAGTAGACGGCCTCATCTGACAATAAGCCGAAGCAGAATTCCCGATAAGGCAAACGCTGCCATGGGAAAGACAGACGAACGACATTTCAGAAAAAGCCGTCAGGACAGAAGATCGAAAGCATGTGCGAGCAGACTGCCTTGATATGTGACTATGCGTGGCAAACCCTATAGGATTAGTCCAAGTACGACCATTTATAAAATGACAGATGACTGCAGAAACACGAGAAAAGCCCAACGAAGCAAAACTGCTTCGTCACTAAGGCTCTGCTTCCACGCACGCACTCACGCGAAACCGTTAAAGTTTAAATTCGAGAAAAGCGCGCGCAAACGATCCTGCCCTCCCATGGCGACGGAGCGCAGTGGCAAGTCTGACCTACAGGGAACTCCAAATGTACGCAGAAAGGATCGGGTTGCACATGCAGAGCGCTGTCCTTGCCCAAGAGAGCCACGCCGCGGTCCCGACCAGGGGTGTGCGGAATTTCCCGTTTTCCGTTTTACGCTTTCCGTTTTCCGCCCATTTTTGGCCTTCCGTTTTCCGTTTTACGTTTTACGGGATTTAAAATTTTACTTCCGCACACCCCTGGTCCCGACCCTTGTCTGCGTACATTTGGAGCTTCCTGTACATCAATGTACATACTCAGTTAACACAACAAGCTTCTTGGCAGCCATAACCGCGAGGCAATGGTGGCGCTTCTGTGTCGTAAGAATGCACACTGGGGGTGTGAGCAATTTCGGGGGAAAGGGAGTTGCGGGTGAGAGGAGGGATTCATATTTTAGCTTAGCCTATACCCCACCACATGGACTATAGCACCCTGCGTCACCGTCACTGGCGACTGTGACATCGGTGCCTTTTGATTATGGGCGGTGCGTCGCCAACACTGCCGATCGGCGGCAGACGACGACGGCGACGCAGGGTGCTACATGTACTCCAAGTATGTATAGGCTAGGGCTTAGGCTTAAAGAATTATAAATCGTAACTTGTTATCGGATCGGTTATCATAGGAAATTTTCCCTCATACTTGGCAAAGAAGGACATTTGGTACAGAGATAACGAAAATTTTACCGTTTTCGTACAGTCGTACCTCTTTCATATTTATTTATTTTTATTTATTTATCAAACGCACTCATGGTGCTTCAAACCCTTATTGAAAAGGAAAAACACAATACAGAACTAACGAAGAACAAAAAAATGCTTTGAAAAATCATGAATTCTGAAAAACAATACTCAAGCAGCATAGGTATTATCGCAGTTGCGAAACACATACTAAATCCCTTTGTCTAGCACCTCCAGCTAAATATTTACCACCAAATTTAGGTTTTCATTGGAGTATGCAACTACCAGGAATCACCGCCCAAGGGAAATACGTATATATAAAAATGTGGGTAAAAAAACACTCCGACCAAGATAACCAAGGTGATTGCATCACAATCACCCTCGAGCGGCGGAGAGCAGGAGGAGGCACCAGGGCGAATAGCCTGAATTTCCATGCGTACCCCGGCGGGTGTAGCACCTCTTTCAGTCCCCATGTACGCCGCTTCCCCGGTGATTGGCATGTAGTTGAGGTAAACAGTTGGCAGAGATGAAGAATAGGATGGGAATATGTGGAAGTAAGGGGTGGAAGTAAGAGATAACGCGGTGAGATATATAGATTATATAGGTAGAAAGCATAGCGAATGGATGCGAAACTACCAAGTAACTAGCGAAGGTCACTAAAGAGAGGGAGAGGATCAGAGAAAACACAGGATTAAGAATGAATCGGAAAAGTGAGTGGCTGACGGTGTGGTAATATTTGATCGTCGTAGAAATCCGTGATAAATTGGCAGACATGAGCAAACAGATGCGCTGAAAAAAAAATGAAGTAGCTAACAATTGTCATGGATGTGTAATAATTGAAACACATCAACTCCTCTCAATCTCGATCTGAAGATGGAACTATTCTGGGCTTGCAAAACACTTGAGGGAAGGCGCTGAAACCACCTTGCCGTTCTATAAAAGAGTGAATTATACGTCTGCGTAAACCTTTTCCTTTCTATTCTAGGATAATGGAGAGCAAATCCGCTAGAACGTGCGCTAGTTGGCCTGAACACCCAATATTTGCTGGCCGATAATTTGAGCTCTTTTTCCATTATGCGGGAGCAGAATACTAGATCAGAAAGGATGCGCCTGTACTTAAGACTCTTCAATCCCAGTGACTTAAGCCTGGTAGGATAACTAGGCATATCGATAATTCTAGAACTCGGTGACATCTAAAATATAAGAGGCGGGTAAAAGTCTGCTGCACTTTTTCAAGTTTAGTAATATCCTTTTTCGAAGAGGGATTCCATATTTGCGAGCGGTACTCTAGGTGTGGTAGTACATAAGCAGAGTATAAACGTGTCAAAATTACAGCGTTAGTAATATAAGTATTCCGAAAGATAGCATACAGTGCACCATACGCCCTTCTGGTGATATAATCAATATGATCCGAGAATTTGAGGCCGGAGTCAACAAGAACGCCCAGATCTTTAGTACAGACAGAGTTAGTAATTTTAGTCCCATTTACAATATACTGAACTTCATCGTTATCACCCAAGTGAAGGACTGAGCACTTACTTAGGTTAATCTGCAGATCCCAGCTAGATGCTCAATGTACCAGTCTCTCAATTGATAGGATAATTGCTGAACGAACTTCGGCTGCATTGCTACTGTTGTACACACCATAAATTTTGATGTCATCAGCGTACATTTTAATTTTGACATGGGGTGAGGCATTTTCGGAGGACTACAGCGAGATTACTGGAGGAAGATTTTTTCATTTTCATTTACCGCTCATCGGTGGGCTGCGATGTCAGCAATTTCAACGTTGTTAGTGGCCAAATACTAGTAAACTTCATTTATAAATTTACAAATAAATGAGTTTTCGAGGTTATTACCTCACTTTATCGTACGACTCAGAAAGCATGAGCAAGAGCATTTTTTGGAAGGTTCAAGTCACCTTCTCCTGCCCTGCTACGAGATTCTGAACCACTGATGAAGAGAAACGCGCAAGACCAAGTGATATTTCTCAGAATGGAGGCTCTACTTTGTTGAGATTGTGCGAAATGAAGCCACTATTTTCAGCCTTATCCGCACCGTTATTCGGCGCCAAAAGCCCGGATAACGGTGCGGATTACGAATAGGCCAAAATCCACGGATAACGGCAAAACGGATAACCGGATACGGATAATCCGCTCATTCCTGGCACTGAGTGTTATATAAATACCATTTCACTTGGGATCTTAAGTGGCTCGCCAGCTGACAATTGCGCGTCATTTAATTTTTCGAGCCAGATGAGATGTTCAGTGATGAAGGGTTTTCAAACCTGATCCGCTCTCTAGGCCAATTTTTTTGGGGTTCAGGAATGAGTTCGTGCGGTTTTTTTTTTCGTGAGAAAACACTTATTTCCACAAGCAGAATCAATTCAGCTGCATGCTGCTAGATAGCTCTTTTCTTCATTTATTAATGCTGCCTGAGACAGGACAGTTTTCCGCTTCATAACTATTATAGTCTGTCCGAAACGACGAGTCCGCCCACGCACGCTGGGATCGAGTGGCGGTGCGGCTGGGACGGATGCTTTTGGCTGCCACGTCGTCCACGCCACAGCCAAATCATTGGTCAGTACCATGAAGATAACGATGAAACGTGATACGCAGATTAGATGATGACGTGGAGTGTTGGCCAGCGTGGCAGCCTCTGGATCATCGCGTGCGTGGGCGGACTCGTCGTTTCGGACAGACTATACCAATGGCGTTGTTCGAGACAACTGAATTTGAGGGCCGTCGCTGCAACTCTTGAAGTCATTAGTGTAAATGAGGTCGGTGGTGTAAGCAGCATAGAACCAGAATACATTAATACTTTATCCTGATGACAGCACAGGGCAGAGAAAATCACCGAGATACATATTGCATCAAGAAATCACAGCCAGCGGGTTGCTTTGGCAAGTTCCGTCTATGGACTCAACGGCCTCGTGCTGCGCGATCATCGATTCGCCCTAAATGTATCAAGCTATCGAAACATTCCTCGATCCTCATGCAACTTAAAGTTTCTTTAAACTCCCTCACTACACTTCCCTTTTTTACTCCAAAAAGGTCTCAAGCGCCTTTTTACGTGGACGGCAATGGGGGTGGCGCATTCGCGGCCTTGAGAAGGACGCAGCGCGACCGCGTCGCCGCGGAATGCTATTTCTAGGGTCTTTTCTTCCCGATTCGCTCAAAAATCCTTAAAATCGGAAAGAAATGCTGCTAGAAATTGCATAACAGTAGCAGAATTCATAGGTTATGGCGCGCGCGGCGCGGTTGCGCGAGGTCCCTCTCCGGGGCCGCAGATGGGCTAACGCCACTGACGTCCACCGTAAGTGTTTTGTCGTGGTGATAGCCTCTTCTTTCACACCTCATAAGTTAAATAGTCGAAATTCACTCATTGATCGCTGAAGAGAAGTCGGGTGTTTGCATCACGCTGGAACCGCCGCCGTAGTAACAGATCAGGGTTTTATTGATAGTTTTTTTTAAAATCATATTTCATTATAGCTGTCAGGAAAACAAATTATCAAGGAATTTATTGTCGCGGCGAGGATTCCAGCGCGGCCGACGCTCGCTTTCCGAGGCACCGCCATCGACGCTTACTGTAATATGGAAATTCTCGCGATTGAAGAAGACGACTGTTCAAAAGTCAGTGATCTTCCTAGATACAGGCGGTTCAGAAATCAGTCGGTCTTGGTGCATTTTTACGTAAAGAGATTAGCGAGGCCTTTGGCACGTCGTGCATGTTCAAGCTTGTTAGTCGTAGTGATTTTTAACCGCTTAAAGGCAGCACTCACGGAAATTTTCACTTCTGAAATGGGTGGTCGCTTACCATGTAGCCGGCCGCCGGACAATCGCAACAGTAAGTTGAACACCTTGAATGGCCATCTACCTGCGAAGATACTGCCGTGGACACATATGCGCTCTGGACATTAGGGTTTCGTAGCGCCAGCTAACGCCGTTGACAGGGTGTGTGCATGTGGTTCAGCGGGGGCGTGTCTATGAAATTCGTACCATTTGCAGGGTTCGTGCCGGGACCCATCACGGAGCACTCGTCCGCGCTGTGGACACACATGGAATACCGCCATGTTTTTCTGTGTTTTTCGCATGTTTCACGCTACATCATCGTTGTCAATGAGTTCATCGTTCCAAAAAACCCCGATATACCGCGAAATCTTCATCAACACAAAAATTTCCGTGAGTGCTGCCTTTAAGATGTTAGGAAGGGTCCCGGAAATGATGTGAGAGTACGTGGAACACATGTCTCCAATAAGTGGCATACCGACTCCCCGATGAATGGCCTGTACAGGCGGTTCAGAAATGAGTCGATATTGGTGCATTTCTACGTAAAGAGATTAGAGAGGCCCTTGGCATCGTGCATCTTTAAACTTGTAAGTCGCAGTGATTTTTAACTGCATAAGGGCAGCAAGAGCCGAAATCCTCGACTCCGAGCTGAGGTGCGCGTGGTGAAGTACAGATTCAGCACATCATAAATGTGAAACGAACACAGAGAATGATGGCTTACCTGCAGAGAACCTAGAACTGTCGTCGCGAACACGCCTGGCCATGTTCGTGCACGGACGAGAGCTCCGATGTTGGGTGTGCGTGTCTCGCCACGAAACCCTGTGAATTGAACGCATTTCGTACTGCCTTTGCGCCAAACCATGCGCTGGAATGGCTCTAGCATCAAGGAAAACTCGTACCGGCGCGAACTCGGCCAGACGTGTTTGCGACGACGGTTCCATTTTCTCTGCAGGCAAGCCATCATTGTTTGTGTTCGCTTCACTTTGATGATATGCTGATTCTGTACTTCACCACCCGCACCTCAGCTCGGAGTCGAGGATTTCGGTTCTTGCTGCCTTCAAGCGGAGTTAGGAAAGGGTCCCGGAAATGGTGTGAGAGTACGTGGAACACATGTCTCCGATAAGTGGCATACCGACGCCTGTATGTGAGATCAAAGGGAGTCAGAATAAGAGTGAGAACGAGTAAGGCAGCAAGGGAAGTATTAGGGTGGTCAGAAAGTCTTGAGCCGTTTGACACCTTTTTTTTCTTTATTTTATTATTCAGCACACAATGAATTTTACTCAACAATATAATCACCATCATTAGCCACTACAATGTCCCACCTAATGGGCAGATCAGCGATCCCCTTTTCCCAGAACTGGGGAGACTGGGAGTCAAAGAAGTCGCTGACCGCCCTTCCAACATCTTCAAGTTTGGTGAATTTTTTCTTAGCCAGGAATGCCTTGAGGGGGCGAAACAAATGATAATCAGAGGGGGCAATATCAGGGGAATAGGGTGGATGGGGAACCGTGTCCCAGCCCAGCTCCTCCAACTTTTCACGTGTCTCTTTAGCTACATGGGGCTTAGCGTTATCGTGGAGCAGGTGGACAAAAGCTCGTCTCGGCCGTCTTTCTCGAACAGCGTCCGCTAATTTCTGGAGCTGATTGGCGTAAACGCTACCGGTGACGGTGTGTCCTTGCGGGAGCAGCTCGTGATACAGCATTCCTCGCGAATCCCAAAAGCAGCAAAGGAGACACTTCTTGGGGTGAAGGTCCGATTTGGCTTGCGTTGGAGGGTCTTCTCCTTGAGGGAGCCACAAGGCACGACGCGTATTGGAATCGTAGAGGACCCAACTCTCGTCTCCGGTAATCAGATCCCTCAGAAACTCCTTTCGTTGAGGGCGGAGAAGGAGAGACTGACAAATGGATATCCGGGTGAAGCGCGTACTATCGGTCAAGACATGAGGGATCCATCGAGTCAGCACTTTTCTGTAGCCGAGGACCTGAAGGCGACTGAGGACTGTTTGATGGCTACATCTGAGTCTCGTCGCAAGACTGCGGGTGCTAACTTCCGGGTCCTCTTTGACGGCGCCGAGAATGACAGAGTCTTCCACCTTGAGGGGGCGTCCCGACCGAGGCTTTTCTTCGAAGTCCGTATCTCCTCCTTCGAAGCGAGCGAAACAGCGTTTGACAGTGCTGATGGAAGTAGTGTCTTCTCCTAATGCGTTGTTGATGTTGCGAACGGTTTCCGTCGCTCCAGTGCCGCGGCGCCATTCATAGAAGATAATCGCTCGAATGTGCACTTGTGGAATTGACATCGTAATCAAAGTTAAGAAAGGCAACCTGGGTATATATACCTATCGGTTTCGAGAGTGGTACTGATAGAGGATGATACCACATGGTAGGTCGTGGTACCGGTCAACTTCAAAGTTCTGAAACTTTTAAAAAAATCGGCTCAAGACTTTCTGACCACCCTAATATTAAATTGCTGGTTCTGTCACAGATCACATTACATGGATAATTTAATCGAAGGGAGGATTCAATTGAAAGAGAAACTGTTATTCATGTATGTCCCATGAGAATGAAACTGGCCGATTTGTGCAGAGCTAATCTTTTGTTCTTTTCGCTTGGTTGACAATTTTTTTAGTCACCTCTAACATACAGATCAATTATCGATCTGCTAGAGATAGCTATGCAGAGCATGGGTAAGCGTTGCGAAAATCGGTCTGGTTCATCCTAATAGGCTGAAACTGGAAAATCAGGTCGCGCCCCAGCTAGTTTCATCAACAAAAACAAATAAGAAGTAAGTTTTGGGCTATTGGGGGACTACCATGGCTTGATGAAACTGTTTCCTTAGCTGAATAAAACACCGGGTGCTGCCAAACATGAACGAGTTCCGGCTTTCAGGTATCGTCCACCAGGACTATGGGGTAGGTCCGGTCATGTGCAGACGGCCGCATACGGACTCCTCGGACATGCCTCCCTACGCAGGACCTTTGATCGACGAGCTGCTGTGCGTCTGGCGGACGGCACCACTGTCACGTTCGATGTCTTCGAGCCGATCAACAAGCACAAGGTACTACCCTCAGCCGTCAAACTGAAAAATTACCAACTAGTTCAATTGGCCACTTCTTAAGAGCGGGTTCGATCTCACCCTGGCGCTCACTCCTGGGATCGCGAACAGCAGCGAGAGCAACTACATCCGAACTTGCGTCCACTACGCTCAAGAGCGGGGGTGAGTTTCGCTTGGGCGTCTCTGGTAGACGACAGTTATCAGAATTTGAAAGCATCTGAAAGAGTTTTTCTGCTGTCATTTCGACAGCGCATGTTCTCTACGTCTGAGCACGAGTGGGTATTCTACTGCCATCGTTCAGATATCGCTGCGCCGTTCTCAATCATCTGGGAGCTCTACCTGACGTGAAACTCACCGGAAATCGTATTTTCTCCTATGGTAAGCTGTTATCCTCGCTCTATCTACAGCTTGCGTCCTGGCAATTAATATAACTACACGTGGTACCTCGCAGTAGCATTGATTTCCCTCTTACATTTTCCCACTAACCTATTTGACTTTAGAGCCGTGGGGCTTGTTTCGGGTGGGAACTTTTCACTTTATTTGCTTTCGACCTTGTTAAAAATTCCAGAAATTGATTGACATTTCGCTCATCATCTTTTTAATGAACTGAGAGGATAACATGTTCTGTTCCTATTCTCTTATATGTAGCTCTATAGCAGATAGGCTGAAAAGTTTGAAAAAAAAAGAGTGTCGTACATACCAAGGATCCGAAAATAGCGGAATACCAAGAATACGACTAGCTCTCAATAATTCTGCCTTGTCAGGCCACCAACGGAGTGTAGATTAGCACATCCAAACCTTTGTTTTTTCTCCTTTGAAAATTAGCTTTCTTTGTGCTTCAAAAGGTCCGAGTAGACCAGCAGAACATCATGCATCTGAACCATTTGAACGCTATGTTTGGTGGAAATCTCGGATCCTGGAAAAGAGATTGCAGCTTAGCCTCAAAAGACGCTACTTTCAATGTGCTTCAAAACCTTCAACTATTTGACATTTGAGAAGGTTACCGCTGCATAAGAAAGACATTTGCTTCTTTTTCCTTGAGGTTTGGATAAACCTATGGAAGTGAGGTGGGAGGGAGGGGAGGGGGGAGTCCAAAAATAAGTAACTATAATATTAGATTCGTGCAAATGTTTTGTCTGTTTCCTAAAATCTATAATTTTCCCAAGATGTCATCCAACATGCAGTGGACTTACGGCGCAAATCCTGCTCTTCTTTGATGTAGGTTTCATGGATTCCACTTCAGCTAGCAGACAAAATTCATGGAGACCGCAATTTCAGTTTTCCGTTTTCCATTTTTTTTTTGATTCTCCAATAAGACCACAAGCAATTTTGTTCGGAGCACGTTTCTTTCGCTTAACCGGGAGACTATCATCGATTTGACTGCCGAGCTCTGGCTTGATGGTTTCCGTTTTAGAGAAACGCAGACAAGCAGTTTTTATGCATTTTTTTTTGCTTTTTCTGGAATCCTTGCTGGATGATCCAATCCATGTTGCCAATTCGAAGTACTACACCGATCATTAGCCATATGTATGAATGTGTTCTGACCATGAGTGGAGGTGTTCTTTTTAATCTCTTTGATTAAAGGTGGAACCGATGAACTGCACGCGATGATGAATCAGGTGTTCAACGAATATCCGAGGTCAAAATTCATCAGTGTTGGCTTTTCCATGGGCGCCAATATCACAACTCGATTTCTACTTCAGACAACAGAGGAACAGAGGTGGTGTTCTCTTTTCTGCATTGTCCACGGTGAGCATTAGCATCTTCACGGAGACTCCATGATGCGTACCTCGTTGAGATGATGGGGTGCTGAAATTGAACATTCTGGGACCCACTCCATGGAGAAGTGAAAGCATCTTTCTGCTCCTTTCCAGAAGCCGCGTCTTGTTGGGCCTTAGCGTCGGCCAAGGCTACTCAGCCACGAATTCTGTGCCACTCTACCATGACTGGGAGAACGGTCGTCGATTCTACAGCTACTGCATTACGGAGAATATGAAACGTCTTCTGCGTAGGAACTATGAACAGGCAGTAGCTCCACACGTCGCTAGTGGTCTTGTTGATGAACAGGTACATCTCTGAGCTATTGTAAGATTCATGAACACATTTTCTAGCCAAACAAGCTCAGCAACCAACTTTCGCCTCCTGGGTCCCGCAACTATATGTACATAGTCTGTACGGTCAGTCAATAGCGCTAACCTCTACCGCTGATTTGCTTGGTTAGCGTTCCATGAATACCAGCCCTCTAGTATTTTACCTCAAAAAGTTGTTTGCACAAGATTGTCTTTCACTAGGAATTTGAAGCCTAGCCAGTATCAAAGGAGCGGTTTCTGGAAGAGGGGGAGTGTGCCTTCATGCACAATTTAAGAAAATTTAAGAAGCGAGTGAAATTTCGGAAACAACTATTGCGAAAGTATTAGGTTGAGGAGAAAGTAATGGAAGAAATGGCATCCAAGTCGGATTTTCATCTCTAAGTTTTGAGGGGGTTTTTATCATGAATTGAGTATAAGCTTTTGAAATCTATAATATTACTCCAACACATGGGTAGAACGCTGTCTTTCTCTTCTCGAAATTGCGCAGACTGCGGCTGGTCATGGAAAGGGACTCCCACTCAGACATTCGTGGGGGTCGACTGCAGGTAGAAAAGGGGTCCACCCCAGTTGTACCTGGGGGTGGACCCCCAATCGCGGGGCACCTACCCCCCACATATGGCTGGCCCCCACTGACGACCCCCCACGTGCCCCCACTGACGACCCCCCACGTGCCCCCACTGACGACCCCCCACGTGCCCCCACTGACGTCCCCCCACGTGCCCCCACAGACGTCCCCCCACGTGCCCCCACCGACGTCCCCCCACGTGCCCCCGGCCGACGTCCCCCCCACGTGCCCTCAATGCTACCCCCGACGTACAGAACCACAACATTGAAGCTGGAATTGATCCGCTGCTTCAGGAAAAAGTCGAGTCCGGGGCTCTCCCGTCCGAGAATGTACGCAAGCAGTGACCTAACTGCCAGGGTTGTCGCGCAGTCGTCGTCCAGTTGATGGGAATTGGTGACAATGCTGCCGTATGCACTAGATTTGGGGCAGTAGCGCCTGACGATCTGCGACTTCATAGCGGCCTGAACGCGGACAGTACTCGGGCGGATAGGAATGCAAGTCCAGTTTTCAGCGGCCCTACAGCGGCCTGAACGCGGCCACTTCTCGGGACAAAACACCCAAGCGCTCGCTTCGACCCTCGCTCCCCGCTCGTTCCGAACGGGATTTGCCCCCGAAATTGTCTGAGTAATTACCCTATTATAAGGTAACCAGTCTGGCCGTCCGGCTAACGCCGGACTTCCAGACTTTTATTGATGCTCGCTTCGCTCGCATACTGTATGTTGAAAGCAGGCACAAAAGTGTAAATGGATTGATAAAATCTGTATCCTTCCACGCACTTCTTCCGCTACCCTGAGATGCCCTCGATCCCGTAGTTGTTGCTTTCTCGCATATGAACGAAGTTACGTCCTCCCATAAGAGCGAAGTTAGTGGTCGTGAAGAATTGAGTGTAAACGATTCAGTGCGAATGTTATCTCGAAATGATTTAGGCTCAACTGGTTGTTGTGGTAATTCAAGTGATAAGGGGCCACCGGTGTATATAAACACAAAGGAGGGAGTGGTTCATTCAAACACAAACGGAATGGGAAGAGAACACGGATACGAAAGGAAACAATGTACATCTAGGTGATCTAGGTGGGAGCGTCCGCAGAAACAGGGTAAGCGTAACCCTCATGCCACACCCTTATCACACCGTTGGACCCGACTCCAGGTGTTTCCCCACTTTTGGACGCCGGCGCACCCTTATCACACCGTTGGACCCGACTCCAGGCGTTTCCCCACTTTTGGACGCCGGCGCACCCTTATCACACCGTTGGACCCGACCCCAAGCGTTTCCCCACTTTTGGACGCCGGCGCACCCTTATCACACCGTTGGACCCGACTCCAGGTGTTTCCCCACTTTTGGACGCCGACGCACCCTTATCACACCGTTGGACCCGACTCCAGGCGTTTCCCCACTTTTGGACGCCGGCGCACCCATATCACACCGTTGGACCCGACCCCAGCGTTTCCCACTTTTGGACGCCGGCGCACCCTTATCACACCGTTGGACCCGACTCCAGGCGTTTCCCCACTTTTGGACGCCGGCGCACCCTTATCACACCGTTGGACCCGACTCCAGGCGTTTCCCCACTTTTGGACGCCGGCGCACCCTTATCACACCGTTCGACCCGACTCCAGGCGTTTCCCCACTTTTGGACGGCACTTATCACACCGTTGGACCCGGCTCCAGGCGTTTCCCCACTTTTGGACGCCGGCGCACCCTTATCACACCGTTGGACCCGACTCCAGGCGTTTCCCCACTTTTGGACGCCGGCGCACCCTTATCACACCGTTGGACCCGACTCCAGGCGTTTCCCCACTTTTGGACGCCGGCGCACCCTTATCACACCGTTGGACCCAACTCCAGGCGTTCACTTTTGGACGCCAGGGCATACCCTTATCACACCGTTGGACCCGACTCCAGGCGTTTCCCCACTTTTGGACGCCGGCGCACCCTTATCACACTGCTGGACCCGACTCCAGGCGTTTCCCCACTTTTGGACGCCGGCGCACCCTTATCACACTGCTGGACCCAACTCCAGGCGTTTCCCCACTTTTGGACGCCGGCGCACCCTTATCACGCCGTTGGACCCGACTCCAGGCGTTTCCCCAGTTTTGGACGTCGGCGCACCCTTATCACACCGTTGGACCCGACTCCAGGTGTTTCCCCACTTTTGGACGCCGGCGCACCCTTATCACACCGTTGGACCCAACTCCAGGCGTTTCCTCACTTTTGGACGCCGGCATACCCTTATCACACCGTTGGACCCGACTCCAGGCGTTTCCCCACTTTTGGACGCCGGCGCACCCTTATCACACTGCTGGACCCGACTCCAGGCGTTTCCCCACTTTTGGACGTCGGCGCACCCTTATCACACTGCTGGACCCAACTCCAGGCGTTTCCCCACTTTTGGACGCCGGCGCACCCTTATTACACTGCTGGACCCGACGCCAAGCGTTTCCTCACTCTATGAGGCACCGTTGCACATCGCTGGACCTTCTGGTCGACCATCTCTCTACCCCACTCCACCACACCATACCGTTCTTAGTCTTTGATATGATCTCGCAATCACCACCAATCACCATCACTGACCAATCACAGTGCGTGTGCACACGCACGCACAGAGTCACATAATGTCTGTAATATATACAAAGTATGATTTATACTAGCTGCGTGTGTCAGTCGCTCATCAGTCGCACGTATCCATTTGCAAGGTATTTTCCATGAAGACCGGTCAACACGACATGTACATCCTCAATGAAAAGAACGCACGGCCGCCGCCAGACCGTGAATGCGTGCGTCTGAGCTGCGACTGCGATGCGACTGCTATGCGACTGGGGCCTATTCTTCATCATAGAGACGCACGCGCGTCAGTCGCACGCATCCAGCATAAATTGCCCTTGTAGTAATCTTTTGCAATAGAGTGCGGAATCGCGTAGGAGCGCGAAATAGCTCCACAGGGGATTTCAGCCGAACTTCGGTGCAATTCTTGCAATATTGAACCGATCTAACGTGCGCGACTTGCACAGATGGAGTGAAACTTAGGAAATTTACTGTGATTACTCTCCTGTGGCGGGCAATACATACTAACTTTACTAATTACTGCGCCTATAACTTATTACTATTACTCTGTGTTGCTGTATCGATTTACTGTTATGGAAAAATTTTGATGTAACAGTATTGATGTAGCAGTCCCTTCACGATACTTCCTGAATAGAAGCCGTCGGCCATTCTGCAGAGTCAGTGCGTAGGTAAGATAGTATAGCGGTTGCAGGACGAGGATCAATCATAAAGAAAAAACACAACGTACCCCCCTCCCCCTTTTGCTTTTTTCGCTTTGCTCCTCTAAATACGTAGGGGTGGTTTGAAATATCGCACCTGTGCTTTACCCTGGCTGCGACCGCGATGCGACTGCTATGCGACTGGGCCTATTCTTCATCAAGTAGAGACTATTTCTACATATTTATTTCGTATCCTTGGCAAATGCCAAGGCTGGCAGCGCTCATCGCTGGACCCATCTACTCAGGAACGCTGCGGTCTTTCGAACACTGTGTTGAGGAAGAGTTTGGAATAGGTTGTTGGTCCAGTTGCTGGTACAGTTGAGCAACTTTCCGTCGTCTGCCACGGCTCCATTATTTTGCCAGTGTTCTATTCCTGTCTTTATCGCGTTGTGGGCATTCCGACTAAGTACCTGACTGAACGTGAGCGTACTAAAATCTAGGATCTGTGCTGAAAATCCTTGAACAAATTAGCAAATGCAAACGCATGGCACCAAGTCGGAATGCCCAAAGTGCGATAAAGACAAGAATAGAACACTGACAGAATTATACAGCACCGGTAGGGGACGGAAAGTTGCTCAACTGTACCAGCAAACCTATTCCAAACTTTTCCCCAACACAGTGTTTGAAAGACCGCAGCATTCCTGAGTAGATGGGTCCAGCGATGAGCGCTGCCAGCCTTGAGATTTGCCAAGGAGCCGAATTAAATATGTGGAAATAGTCTCTACTTTCTTTATCATAGAGGCGCATGCGCGTCAGTCGCACGCATCCAATATAAATTGCCCTTATGAGAACTCGTGAACACTCACCGCCGCTCCAAGGAAGTAAAATGGTGAAAGTAAAGATGAGGGAAAATGAAGTTGTTGATTAATCACATATACACGTGTTATTGCGGTCCCGGCGGACAGCAGCACGTCTGGAAAATCCGGCGGACAGCAGCACGTCGGGGGGTATGAGCAGCACGTTCTGCTATAGCAGAACGTCGAGACACGTTCTCCCAGTTCAAAAAGTGGGCGGGGCGATGGGGGTTCGACCTGCTGTTCCACGGCACAATTGTCTGAGCACTCGAAAATGGTCAAAATCAATGGGCTGTTCTTCGTCCAAGAAGAAACTGAGGGGAGGGATGAGATAGTGATCAGAGTGACAAGACAGATGAAGAGTGACAAGACAGATGAAGAAAGATAGTGGGCTACCAGAGTGGAGGAAAGTCTCGCTAGTTTGGGACAGGAAAAACGTGGGAAAATTGGCGTGTAAAAAAAGTTGCGTGGAGCAGGGTTTCTCGTTTTTCTCGCTTTTCTTCAATGGTTCCCCTCAGTTTTCAGACCTGACCAACCCATATGGTAGCCTTGTCTTTCTCACCTTGTGGGAGCTACTCGAATCACAGCAACGGCTTCGCGTTGTGCCGTGAGAGCGCCTTAGGCGTGGCCCCTAGGCCCATATCTCGAGATTCAAAGTAAGTGGAGCAGTCGCGTACTGTGAAATATTTAGCCACTCCCGCCTTTATTGCACTGATGCTGTTACTGAGCCCAGTGCTTGCCAAGGCTTTGCGGAGCAGCTCATAATAGAAGTAGGGGCAAAAGCACCCTCTCAAAAATGGAGGCGTAACTGCAGCAACAAGCGCTTCTTGGTCCTTCAGTAGCCACAGGGTAATACTTTGGGGAATCTCCTGCTATGTCAGCAGGCAATGCCTGATCGAATCATCAGCAATAAGGAATACGAAAGTTGTGAAAAATTTCTTCCATTACTTTCTCCTCAACCTAATACTTGTAACCTCAGTTTTTAATTTTTTCAATTTTGCAAAAGCATGTCGTTCTTCACTAAATTGCTGAGAAAGATGTGACGAATTGAATGAGTGCTAATGCTATTTTGGTGGAAAAGGTGGTGTTTGAGCCGAGCTATAACATTTTGAACTCGATCGTTCATTTTGGCAATTATTTTGGTCCTGATAGATGGACCAACCAACCGTTGCCAGAGATCCCTCCCCCCATGATTTCAGAGTTTTGTGACAGCTGATTGTGAGTAGGAGCACTCTCTCGAGTTGTGTCGAGGTTACGATGCAGCAATTTCGTCTTTGAAGCCAAAGAAACTATACAATCAGTGTAATCAAGAAGTTATGTTCTGCACGCGCACAACAACGAACACAAGTGTTCATTGCAAGCGTTGCAATGAACACTGGTGTTCGTAGTTGTTCATCACAGAAAAAAACATTAGAGTAATTATTCACAGGTCAGGTAGCACCAGTTGAGGTTAAGATGCCCTTGCGATTTTCATGTTACGATTTTGGGTGATTATGGGGCAAAGAAAAACCCGCACCAGTTCTGGCATGTAAAATCTAAAGGGATAAAAAAATAAGGTAGTGATATTAAAGAGGCGCTAGGCAGCCACTGGTCACTCGCAGCAACACGCCTATGTTTGATCCATTGTCCAAATCTTCTTGAACAATTGCAGCGACTCTGGGCGGCCACGTCAATCGTGGCGTTGGACGAGAACTACAACCGACGTGTGGCCGGCTTCCCAAACGTGGAGTCGTTCTACGAGTGGTGCTCCTGCCTCCCGCTTCTTCCTAATCTTCGTGTGCCAATGATCTTTCTCAACGCTGAAGACGATCCTATCATTCCGAGATGCTTATGGGAGCCCGTGAAGGTACGTACGTCCTCCCAAAGTGTTTTCCCTCCCTGTTAATTTCTTCGTATTCAGGAGCTGGCTTCCCGCTCAGAGGACATGGCCTTCGTCTCCACGCGTCATGGAGGTCATCTGGGCTTCCTTGAGGGCGGCTCATTCTCGCCGCACTCGGTCACTTGGCTCGACCGCTTCATAGTCGAGATGGCCGACAGGGCTGTCGAGACGTACGCCTCGTAGTTCGCGTCTAGTTCACTCACTCGTTAGCGCCGTGATTCTGAGTTTTGTTCTATGTTGACCTGCTTGTCGTTGTGCATGTTCGCGTATCTCCCACAGGTTTTTTCCATAGCCGGGTACCTTCTCCTATAATGTTGATTTCATTTGTAGTCCTACTAGAGCAGTAGTTTATCATTATTTTTAGCAACATCCGCTGACGAAGTTTGCATCTCTGGACTTCAGTTGTTTTGACCTTCTGTAGAAGTTGTCTAAATATCTCTAGCTTTTCACATGTCTCGAATCTTTCAGCATTTGCATTCCTACATTCAATTACTCTGTATTCCTTCATTTTCTTCTATTGTGTTGTCATTCAACGAACACCACTGACAATAAACTTCCACCAGTCTGTGCTTCTCGTTCCGATAAAACATATGGAGAAAGTGGAGAATGAACTCTTAGGGCTGAAATGGATCACTCAAACCACAATGAAACAGGAGCGATTGCAAGGATACTCCCCAAGGGAGAAGAAGAGAAAGCCATGGTTTCCACACATAAGCAAAATTTCCTCTGAAAGATGTGACAGTGAGGGCATCCTGGAAGGATGTTTAGAGTGTGCTGTCCGAGGTTCAACGATGCTCAGCAAATAACGCTGGCGTAATAACAACCCACCCAACCCCTTTTGCTCCGTCGAAGTCAACCAAGATACCACTTTTTTGGCGTGGTATTCGACCGAGCCATTTATCAGCGAGAGAATCTTTTATCAGAGTAGGCCACCCAAGTGACCACCCCTTTGAGCGTGCAGCAATACCGAGCCACTTTCAGGTTCTAGTGAAGTACCAGGTGACCCTAACGAATTTTGATGAATCACCGATCGAACCTAAAGGAACAGCTTCTGGCTAAAATTTTCCAGTAGTAGGCCAGTCAAAGGTTTACAATGGATGACCCAAGAAAATTTATGGGGTGGTCCGATAGGATTTACAGGATAACCCTTAGGACAGCGCGTAGTCACAAGGTAAGCTCCCTTTAGATCTCCCAATGTATTACCTGAGTGAACTAGAGAAAAATGACACTGTAACTGAATTGTAGCAGAACTACAAGCTTAAGCTTGTTAGTATTGTAATCTCATCTGTATGAACCATGCCTAACCGCCCTCAATAAGACGCAGCTCTAGTGTGTGTTGTGAAAAAACGGTTTAAAAAGCGTATATCGCTTTGGAGAGACCTGAAATCCAGAACAATCTTGTGGACCATTCGTGAGTAAGGATAACCCTTCTGCCAGCAAAGTTTTTGATTTGTCCTTATGATGGTGCATAACTAAACTAAACCTTTTCGTCGGAAAAACATGAATGATGAGTCGTTCCTAATTCGTGGTCTTAGTACTTCAAAATGAGACAAATGAGGCCTTCCAAATGTGACATCATCCAAAATGCTGCACTGCTCTGCTTTTCTATTTAGTCCGAGTCTATGTCACCTCTAAGTGGTCTGATAAAAGGATAGCTGTTCTTCGCAGAGCAGGAGATTGCCAGTCATCATGACTGTGTGTTGCTCAGGGGTATGATTTGGGAAAACGAACCGGCTCTCACTTCGGAAAGATCTGGGAACGAGAGCCAAGTCGTAGAAAGGCGTGACCTTTACTAGGATGTAGACCTTACTCTTTTTCTCGAGTCAACAGTACGAAACAAGTTCCTATAATTTTCAGAAATGAGCGAATAAAAGAGCCGAAAACTGCCTTGCAACTGGACCTAGGTTGCGGCTGTTAGTTGCCCAAAAATTTTGATGGACCCCTTTATGGTCACTATCGCTCCAGTCAATCAAAACACAACGATAAGATAGTGCGCCTCGGTTGATCGTAACAGATGTCCTGCCTTGTCACTGCCCTGTTGCTAGGATTTCTCGCCGTAGCGGTGCGTTTCCTCGTGTTCACCCGTTTAATTCGTGCTTAGTGTCGCTTTAACTCGCTCAGGAGTCACGCAACTGCGGTGATGGTTACAGTTGTCCGGACTCGGCGACATGTTGTCGCTTACCGGTAGGTGATTTGCTGTAGAGCTCTTGCTGTTCGACGCAGCTGATCAAGTGGCGTTTAGGACGGGAAGTGGGGCTGCTGCCCGATGCAGGACGCGGTCTGCTGCGAGGATCACATCCACTGTTGCCCGAGTGGCTCGCACTGCATGGGAACATTATGTGTTCAAGGAGCAGTTGGTTTTGATTTTTTTTTTGTTTCAGTAAAATTACTATATACAACTAATAGGGTCTTCAAACTACTTGGCTCATCGAACGCTCAGAGGGCAGTTACGAGGACACCCTTTATGAGGTTCTCTGATGCTCCCCTTAGTCTGCAGTGTCAAGAAGTCTCTTTTATCGGTCGCTATCAGCGCTATCAGTCCATTCGATTGACCTGCTTATCATATGAGTGACTGTTGTAGTTTTTTTTAAATCGGCCACTGCAGGTTTTTTTTGCAATTTTTCCCATAATTGGAAATATATATGAAGGTGATTTGGTGGCATTCATCACGACAACAAAGCCGACTGGAAACTGTTGAAAGGGACCTGTATCCTTCCGCCTCTTCATAGTTTCGCAAGATGGAAGTCTCCACAGGAAAACAGAAAACATACGGAAAGAATTGGAACTCTGAAAGGACTGAAACTTAGTATTGTCTTGAGGAATAGCGTAGGAAATGTGTATGCTCCATTATCGTGCAGTTCACACCCGTCCCTCAATTGGATTCCCTCTTTTAAAGAATTTTTTAAAAAATTCCGGGGTAGACTTCTCGGCCAACCAGATAATGGAATTATTTGCTGATGATTTGGAAAATTCTCGGTAATGATGTGGTCTAAAAGAGTTTATGGCCTATTACCTCACAGGGGGCGCCTGATCCGACTTTGCCTGCAATTACGATTTCGGCCGCAGGATGGGTCTTCAGGGAGATTTTACTAAATGGCAGCTGGGAAACATCAAAATGGAAGGGATCACACCACATACATGCCAAAAAAGTATAAAAATTAGGTCAGCTGGCCGAAACCATGATGAGGTCGTAATTGTGGCCGAAGTCGGATCAGGCGCCCTCTGTGAGATAGTAGACTGTACAGGAGGCGTCAATCACGATCAGTATTCCCGCATAATGGCGCGCGCACCACCCACACGGCGCGGCGGGCTGGCTGGGTGCTGCGGTTGGTGGATGTTGCCGGGATTTTCAGCTTTTCTTTAGTTTCTGCGAAAATTTCACTCATTTTAGGCCTTTTTCGTAGATGTTTGAGATAGAGTGGCACCGATTCTTTTCTATTATCTGAGTTCGAGGAAGATATCGTTCTGCAGTTTGTTTCCTACGAAGAGGCTTCTTCTCATTGCTTATTGGAAAGCTGTTGTATCGCGTAATTTGCGGTCTTCACTGTTGTTGATGACTAGCTTTCTCCTATTCGCGATGATTGTTAGGTCAATCGTGTGAAGACATTGCATCGTGCGTTTTTTTTAAATCCAAGTTACTGACGTCAGGTAGTCGTCTTGCTGAAACACCTGTGAAAGTTCAACTCAATCCAGGAACATCCGAACAAGAGTGCGAGTGTATGCACGCCATTCCAAATGAATGAAATTGTCGCAGAAACTGAAGATAAGCAGAAAGTCCCGGCAACATCCATCGGCCGCACCACCCCAGCCAGCCCGCCGCGCCGCGTGGGTGGTGCGGCGCGCCATTCCGTGGGAATACTAATCGTGATTGACTTCCCTGTATAGTGGAGTCGTTTTGACAGTGCGTTTTCCGCGACAGCGGCTCCCTGGCATTGGAGCACGCAGAGCGGTCGGTCAAAAAGTTGACCTATGATTCATCTAGTATCTTTGAAGAGTTTTGTAGCTTCTTTGTTCTTTCTCAGCTCTTAGAACAAATGAACAAGGGAACAGACGATAAAACCCGTCAAAGAAGCCGGATCCATCGTGGGTCAACTGTTTGACCAACCGCACTGCGTGCTCCAATGCCAGCGGGGCCGCTACCGCGGACAACGCACTGTCAAAACGACTCCACTATACATTTTTCACTCTAACTCAATACGTAACCATAGGGAGTTAGGTCAAGTGAAGTCTGGTCAAGGCGAGGTGCAACTATTTCGCTAACAGAGCGGGTTCGGACTTCCAGAAGCTATCAAAACACCACATAATTAACGGTGATATTCGACAGTTGAAAACAATTGTTGACAGATATCTAAGAAAACATTCCAGGATTCACTAAGTCAAGTTTTAGGAGTTGTGCGTTGTTGATTTTTTTTATTAACTTTCGGTTATGTAATAACTAGCCTATTTTTATGATTCAGTCTACAGTTTGACTTTTTTTGGTATCGGAGTTTTCGCGGATATTTTATGCGTTGTTTCATGTATCTTTTACGATTCCATGTAATCCATGTAAATCCATGTAATAAATTGAATTGAATATGTACAGATCTACGGAATCCCGCCAAAACCTCTGCCGTAGAGCTCTGCGCAGAAAATTTAAAAAAAAACGACAGTTTCGTCCGTTATTTGGCCACCCTATCCAATTATCCTTCCGGCTACAATAATCAATATTGAGGTGGTAACTAAAGGGCGAAATCCATCACATTATTGATTCAGTTCTTAGGCATCTGAAGCGAACACACTGAATAAAGCTAACCACAAGAACTTGGTGTATGTAGATTAATACTCATGACAATGACACAGGGTGAGGTGACAACATCGCGGAAGAAATCGAAGGCACAAAAGGCCAATATTGAAGGGGAAATAATCTGTCCGGATAGGAGGAGCAAGTGTCCAACGGGTACGTGGAGAATTCGCTTGCATTCCGAATTCCTCGCCTGGAAGTTCCTAGTTGAGGTGCCACTTGCTGCCTGCTGGCCGAGGGCAACTACGGTTGCTGTCCTGTGGAACACGCGAACTGCTGCGCTGATCATCTGCACTGCTGTCCGAGCGGGTACAACTGCGATGCGACTGGCCAGCGATGCATTCAAGCCGAGGTCGGAGCTACTGCACATCCAGCTTGAGCATCTTACGCTCGCTTAACGCTTTATTTCAGAGCTTCCACGTCATCGACTCCTACCGGAAGTTCCACTCCACTCCTATTCGCTCAAAACCAGGAATATACTTGGGCGACACAGACGAGGTACTGTAGATCTTCGCCAGCACTTGTAACACTAGTGCTAGCCCTTGAGGGTACCTTCACAATACCGCCTTTTCACACACATGCGCTTCAAATTCCAGAATGAAATTGACGAGCAACTCCAGCCAGTGTCGTGCGGCTATAGAAGGACGTGCCCGGCTCACAGCACCTGCTGTGAGGTGCCCGACGAAGGAAGGACCAAACACATGTGCTGTCCACTAAAAAATGTAGGTTCGCTATCCTAGTAGGAATATCGCGTGCATCACGATGAGTGTCGATCTGAACAATACCTGCTGACTTCTGATGCAAAACTTCGTAGCTTCTATCTTGCGTACTTAAAGGCAGCACCCACGGAAATTTTCGACCTCGAGATTTCGGTACAGTTTCGGGTAACCGGGTGCGCTTAACACTGTTACAGTGCTAAAAACAGTCGAAACCGTCGAAGTTCATGTTTTCTGGAACTCCTCAGCTCACCGCTTTCGAGCAGGTTGGGCCAAGTTGCGCGTTATATTCGATGTGGACCGATCCAAAAAAGTCGATACTGCTGCCTTTCTTGTCAGCTGTTTTGCAGGCGGAATAGGTTTTTGGCCCTGTTTTGCAGCGTTTTTGTAGTTTATGGAAGAAAACAAACTTTGAAAAAGACCGTTTGACCAATCAAGGTATCCTAGAAACACAATTGAGTTGTAAAACGATTCCAGAACCATGTAAAAATTCGAAAATAAGACATTGGCGGAATTCGGCTACACAGGTAATTAAGAAGAAAGTTCCTTGCAAAATAACAAGACGAAAAATTTGTTGTGATATACAGTGCAAAAAAAGAAAGCAAAAGACTGACATATAGCTTTTTAATAGCATGAAAAGAAATGGTTGCCTACCAAATCAGATGGCAGCGACACTTCGCTGCCGCCACAACTCGATTGAACGACCCCACGCTGATCCTGCTGATCCAGGATCTTAGAAATTCGACTAATTATATCGTACAAACGATTGAGTTTTCCGCGCTGCTTTCTTCGTCAAATTGTTGGGACTGTTGCTAAGGTTCGGAAACGACCAAAACCTCGGACATGAAAATTTTCGTGGGTGCTGCCTTTAAAGGCAGCACCCACGAAAATCTTCAACTCCAAGATTTCAAGATAACCTTGGGTTTTCGACCATGAGGAACACGAATATGAGGGTCACTTCTACTCAAAAGTCGCCAGAAAACAATTTTCGGTTACTCTGATTTTGCTGCTATTGAACAAAACGGTCGAGTTGTCAGCCTTGGGGTAGGGCAAAAAGTCGATAACACTGACTTGATCGTCACGTACTTCCTCAACGGATTTGGATAATTTCGTGGTTTTGCAGCATATTCAAGTCAAAAAAGAACAGGAATAAGAAGAAAATGAAGTGTGGCCCGCACAGACTTACTGATGAAGAAAAAACGAGCACAAGTGGGAAAGAATAGAAAAAAAATAATACAAACACCAAAAATAGGAAGAAGCGGATGTTGTGAAAAGAGAAAATGGAAAACAGCTGGTGAAAAGTAAAATTAGAAAGCAATCAGACAATTGCAGCCACAGTAGTGTAAGAATGGTAGGAAAAAGTGCACGGTTTTCAAAGAAAACCTGGGCGATTGTATGTGAAAACAGCTGATTCGTTCCAACATCGCCCCACGGCTATTTCCACGCAGCAGGTCAACTCGTACCAGCAGGCTGGATTCGAACTGTTGAACTGGAGTTCTACTTGCGATATCTGATGAAATGCGGGGTCTCCGACAACATTTTCACTGCAGAATTGTCGGGACAATGCCTGAGGTTCGAAAACTCTCAAAAGTTCAAGGGTGAAGATTATCGTGGGTGCTGCCTTTAAAGACTGGGGCCCACCTCTTCTTCCATGTCGATGATACCAGCAAATTCTTCACCTCATCACCACATTGATTTCAACGATGTACAGCAAAAGTCACAAAAGTGACGAGAACTTCGTCTTTGAAAGATTCGATGCACCCGCTCCTTGGAGCAAGCCGGATATCACTCCACGCTGTGCTGGCTGTCCGAAACAGCAGCAACGTCGGGTGAACACGTCTTGGCTCGTCCGATAGGATCGGATCAACGGCGATACACGTGCTTGCGCGTAAATTCGCCCCAGCAGACTGGTACAGGCCTCATCCTGAAAAGGAGGTTCATAGGCCATTCTGGGACATTTCAAGTACATCGCCGGAGTCAGCGCATCAAGCAAGTTCGGAAAATGTTAATAGCTCGAACATGAACATGAGGTGGGCCCCTGCCTTTGAGCTGTTGCTATACAATAATGCCTCTTAGCCTTAGCAAAAAGTTGGAAATGCCGAAAAAGTGCGCTTTTCCATCTTTTCGCTCTAATTCTGAGAAATTCACTGAAGTGGCAAGGAACCATAACATATCGGATTCGAAATGACGAGATCCACAAGAAGATGCTGGGTTGGGTTCAGATTCCAAAATCACAAGAAAAGCAACTAATTATCAAGATACCTGCGACTACGAATTAGCAAGCGACGCGCTCCAGCAAAAAATGACACATGAGCGGATGAACACAGCACGTCTTCGAAGAACGCATCGGTTGAGTGGTGGAACGCAGCACGTGAGGGATGGAACCAAGGTGTGCACACTTTCACGTGTAACTGCGAGGGTACATCCATCGTCCTGGGGCTCAACCCCACAAAAGCCTTAGCTGCTGTTGCTTAACACATTCTCGACAATGGGCTCAACCGGTTGCCACGCGTGGTGCGATGCGGCGTGTACAGCTGGTTGAGCACAAACACGTGCTTAAGGGCAGCACCCACGGAAATTTTCGTGTTCAAGATTTTGATCCTTTATACACTTGGCAATGGTGTCAACAATTCGACGAAAAATGCACCGTCGTAGGTATCGGCGTTCGCAAGAAATGAGAGGTTTCACGTATTTCAACATTTCATCAGGGATGGGTTGTAGCATGAAAGCAATGGTTCTTTTCGTTTACACTCACTATCATACTTCTTCTTAATTGGCAGTTCATGTGTGTGTGTGTGTGTGTGTGTGTGTGTGCACGAGAACCAGCCATCGAAAACGGAAAATACCTACACCATTGTGTTCAGCGCATCGAATTATGTACGAAAACGTGGTAAATTTTGATTTTTACCTTGAAGTAGAGGTGTTTCGGGCCACGCCAGTCATGTTCAGACATGTTAATGTCCGACTGTTGTTTTCATCACAGTCGGAATGAATGAGATAGGCCTGTGATTACAGAACCGTATAAAAGGAGAGAGACGGATAGGTTGCCTTTATAACGAAGGGGAAGAACGAGGCGGACGAGGAACGACGAGGATGAGGATTAAGCCTTAGTGTAGTCTTGGAGGTGGGCTGGGGGTGTGATAAGGATGCTCGGGCGTCCATAAGTGAGGAAACGTCTGAAGTCAAGACCAACGGCGTGATAAGGGAGCGCCGCCATCCAAAAGCGGGAAGACACCTGGAGTCGGGTCCAACGGTGTGATAAGAGTGCGCCGGCGTCCAAAAGTGGGGAAACGCCTGGAGTCGGGTCCAACGGTGTGATAAGGGTGCGCCGGCGTCCAAAAGTGGGGAAACGCTTGGAGTCGGGTCCAACGGTGTGATAAGGGTGCGCCGGCGTCCAAAAGTGGGGAAACGCCTGGAGTCGGGTCCAACGGTGTGATAAGGGTGCGCCGGCGTCGAAAAGTGGAAAAACGCCCAGAGTCGGGTCCAACGGTGTGATAAGGGTGCGCCGGCGTCGAAAAGTGGGAAAACGCCCAGAGTCGGGTCCAACGGTGTGATAAGGGTGCGCCGGCGTCGAAAAGTGGAGAAACGCCTGGAGTCGGGTCCAACGGTGTGATAAGGGTGCGCCGCCGTCGAAAAGTGGAGAAACGCCTGGAGTCGGGTCCAACGGTGTGATAAGGGTGCGCCGGCGTCGAAAAGTGGAGAAACGCCTGGAGTCGGGTCCAACGACGTGATAAGGGTGCGCAGGCGTCCAAAAGTGGTGAAACGCCTGGAGTCGGGTCCAACGGTGTGATAAGGGTGCGCCGGCGTCGAAAAGTGGAGAAACGCCTGGAGTCGGGTCCAACGGTGTGATAAGGGTGCGCCGGCGTCGAAAAGTGGAGAAACGCCTGGAGTCGGGTCCAACGGTGTGATAAGGGTGCGCCGGCGTCCAAAAGTGGTGAAACGCCTGGAGTCGGGTCCAACGGTGTGATAAGGGTGCGCCGGCGACCAAAAGTGGTGAAACGCCTGGAGTCGGGTCCAACGGTGTGATAAGGGTGCGCCGGTTTCCGAAAGTGGGGAAACGCGTGGAGTTGAGTCCAACGGCGTGATAAGGGTGTGCCGGCGTCTAAAAGTGGGGAAACGCGTGGAGTCGCGTCCAACGGCGTGATAAGGGTGCGCCGGCGACCAAAAGTGGTGAAACGCCTGGAGTCGGGTCCAACGGTGTGATAAGGGTGCGCCGGCGTCGAAAAGTGGAGAAACGCCTGGAGTCGGGTCCAACGGTGTGATAAGGGTGCGCCGGCGTCCAAAAGTGGTGAAACGCCTGGAGTCGGGTCCAACGGTGTGATAAGGGTGCGCCGGCGACCAAAAGTGGTGAAACGCCTGGAGTCGGGTCCAACGGTGTGATAAGGGTGCGCCGGTTTCCGAAAGTGGGGAAACGCGTGGAGTTGAGTCCAACGGCGTGATAAGGGTGTGCCGGCGTCTAAAAGTGGGGAAACGCGTGGAGTCGCGTCCAACGGCGTGATAAGGGTGCGTCGGCGTCCAAAAGCGGGGAAACGCGTGGAGCCCAACGGCGTGACAAGTGTGCGCCGGCGTCCAAAACGGGAAGAACCTTTGGAGGCAGGTTCCAACGGTGAGATAAGGGTGCACCGGTGTTCAGGTCCAATCCCAATTTGCACTTATTCGGTCAATTTTTACTATTTACTTCAACCGAAATGCGGCACCACAAATTGTTGGAAAGGAGCTGTCCATAGTGGGTCAATGGTTCCATGAACCGCGGTAAAGAATGCTTCTCTGTGGATGGTGTCTGTTCATCCATCTGCATTAATCTTATCTGAGGACAATGAAAATATGCGAGCGAAGCGAGCATGAAAAGAAGCCTGAGAGTCCGGCGTTAGCCGGACGATCAGGCTGGTCTTTCCTTATGATAAAACTTGATGTCACTCCCAGCTCCTTCCATGACAAGCCAGGGCAACTCGGCCATTGTTTGAAAATCTGCTAAACTGGTGGCAATAGAAACCGCCTTTTTTGCAGTACTCAGACAATTTCGGGGGCAAATCCCGTTCCGAACGAGCGGGGGGCGAGGGTCGGAACGAGCGTTTGGGTGTTTCCGCCCGAGAAGTAGCCGCGTTCAGGCCGCTGTAGGGCCGCTGAAAGCGGGGCCTGCATCCCTATCCGCCCGAGTACTGTCCGCGTTCAGGCCGCCATGAGCCCGCAAACCACCAGGCGCTACTGCTCCCAATCCAGCGCACAAGGCGGTATTCTCCAATTACCTGTCAGCTGGACGCCGGCACCGTGACAACCTCTATCAGCTTGGTCACTGCTTGGGCACAGTCTCGCACGAGCAGCTCCCGGTTCGAAGCTATTGTGGATCCAGAGTGATCCACCGGAGTATAAAAGCAACACAAATATGCAAATTCTCATCAGAAATTCGAAAAGATGGCTGTTTGCCAGCCATTTCTATGGTTTCGCAGTGCTAACCTTCTTCTATTACTGAGAGGATTCGAACCAACCTGACCATTCTTTATGAATTACTGAGAGTCCGCTGTTTTATCCACTAGGCCATCCATGCTGCCGATTTCTTCCACACCGGTGTTGCCTTCATCCTTTATCACGTGCGTACTACCACCAACCAACCATTCCGACCGAGCCATCTCCTTGTTGAGGCGAAATATGTAGTCGTTCAGGCAGCTTTTTGGAGACATTTGCCGGCGGTCAGTGTCCGAGGCAAAACGAGCCGATGCCCGACACTCTTCACATAGCGGGCCGAACCCTCATAACGGTGGTGCATCAGCCCGAATGATTCTGCGTCTAGCCCGCGATTCGCCCAACAGCGCGTTTGGCCCGCAACATGCGTGGTTTCGCCCGCTGTTTGCCCGCTTGGTCCTCGTTCAAACGTTCCGTCGGGGATTTGGCGGCGCTTGTGACGGGATTTGCTCCCGGAATTGTCTGAGTATCCAACGAAATTGAAGACTGCGCTCGTTGTCACTATAGCCTTCAAACTAGGAATATAGCAAAACCTGTGAAGTCAGGACTTCCGTGGGTGCTGCCTTTAAAGGCAGAGGCCCACCTCACATTCATGGTTGAGTAAATTACAGATCCTGCAACTCCTCGACACGCTGAATCCAGCGATGTAGGTAAATTATCTCGGACCTTTCAACACATTTTCCGGGACGGGGTCTGTAACAATTCGCTAACCAGAGTTGATGTGTGAAGCCATTGATCTTTGCTTTCGTTTTGCTATATTCCCATGTATAGCGCTATAGTGAAAGCGGATGCTATGTTCAATTTTGTCGAATCCTACAAGAAAAGCGGTTTTCATAGCCAAGAGTCAAGCCCCTTTGTACAGAATAGCCGAGTTGACCGGGCCTAAAATGGAAGGAGGTGAAAGTGACAACAAGTACTCTCATAAGGAAAGAGATGACTCTGATGTTCATTGGCGATGCATTTGGCAAGAGAATGTGTTTGGCAATATATTTTACGGGATAACATTTCGCTTGGCAATATGATTTACGGGAGAATGAGTGAAGAGCCTGTTTGGCGATACATTTGGCAAGAGAATGTGTTTGGGAATACATTTTACGGGATAAAATCTTGCTTGGCAATATGATTTACGGGAGAATGAGTGAAGAGCCTGTTTGCCGATACATTTGGCAAGACAATCTGTTGACGATATGGTGTTTGGCTATACAAAGGGCAAGAGAGTCTGTTGGCGATACATTTGACGTGGTTTGCTTGGCGATACAAATGGCAAGGTTTGCATGGCGATACATTTTACGAGTGTTTTGATAAGGCATTTATTTCATTCTTAGTTGGAGGCTCAACCATCGGTGGTGTCGATCCGGATGGCTCAGTTGGTAAGGCAGGGGACTCCATGGTTTTTCAACACGGAAACGTTTGTTTGTTTGATAATAGCTGCTGCTGAGAAGTTCATTTTAAGGTGCAATCTCAGCTTCTCAGCTCCGCTTTTGCTAGCTACGTAGCAAGAAAACTCGTCCGCTCCTGTATCCAATTTTGCCTTGAAAGTAGGGGTTTTTGAAGGTGTTTTCTGACATCAAGCACATCATTGGAATCAGCGCTCCGAGCTGGACCTGTGAATATCTCGGCACCGAACATGAGTTGAGACACTGCCTTTAACTGGCGGTGGCGATCCGAATGGCTCAGCTGGTAAGGCAGCGGACTCCGGAGATTGGTATCATGGCACGATTCCTGATGATATCGGGATTTTTGCGCTGTTGATAACCCTTTTGTTTGACGATACAATTGGCAAGGCCTGTGTGGCGATACATTTGACGGGTTTTGTTTCGCGAAGCTCGTCTGCGAGGTTGCCAAACAAACATGGTCAAGTGTATCATCAGGGAACATCAGAGGTAAGGGAGTGATTGCAGAAGAAAACATCGGCTCATTTTACAGCTCAACTAATCCGGTTCGAACGCTGGAACGGATCCAATCTCTTTATATCTTGAGAATGCTGATACCTATGACGGTGCAACTTTCGCAGAATTGTTGCGACCACTGTTAAGTATCAAAACAATCAAAATCCCTGCCTAGAAAATTTCCGTGAGTCCATTTATGTCGCAGCTCCCCTGACGATCAAATGAGTAAAAGAAATTGATACAGATTCACCAAATGGGGTTCATTATTATGTATGTACAACCATGAGTTTTTCTAAATGAGATGAAATATATAATACACCAGTCTGGCCGTCCGGCTAACGCCGGACTTCCAGACTTCTATTGATGCTCGCTTCGCTCGCATACTGCACGTTGAAAGCAAACACAAAAGTGTAGATGGATTGATAAAATCTGCACCCTTCCACGCAGTTCTATCGCTCCCCTGAGGAACCCTTGATCCCGTATGTGGTAGCTTTCCCCCATATGAACGAAGTTATGCTCTTCCATATGAACGAAGTATATGGCCGTGAAGAACTGAGTGTAACCAATTCAGTGCAAATGTTATGTTGAAATGATTTAGGCTCAACTGGTTGTTGTGGTGATTCAAGTGATAATACCGTTGTATATAAATAGAAAGGAAGGAGTGGTTTTTCTTCACCACGGAATGGGAAGAGAACACCGATACGAAAGGAAACAATGTACATCTAGGCGATTTAGGTAGGAGGGTCCGCCGAAACAGGATAAGCGTACCCCTCATGCAGGAATAGACCCGCCTAGCGAATTCCTATTACTTGTGGAAGCCGGCGCACCCATATCACATCGTTGGACCCGTCCCCAGGCGTTTTTCCACTTTTGGACGCCGGCGCACCCTTATCACATCGTTGGACCCGACTCCAGGCGTTTTTCCACTTTTGGACGCCGGCACACCCTTATCACATCGTTGGACCCGTCCCCAGGCGTTTCCCCACTTTTCGGCGCCGGCACAGCCTTATCACACTGTTGGACCCGACTTCAGGCGTTTCCCCACATTTGGACGCCGGCGCACCCTCCACATCGCGGTGCACTCACCGCTCTCCATTTCCCCATCCTTTTGAACCTCACCACACCCGTCCCTATCATCTTGTTGACCTCGTAATCACCATCACTGGCCAATCAGGGAATTTCGTTTCTGACACACACACACGTAACAGACGAAGTAAGCACGTTATTATAAGTCATGATAGTCTTCATGTGCACCACTGCGGTCATTATCAACGACTTTGTTCATAGTCCATGAACTCTTTCTTTTCTGGGTAATACATATCCCAGATTTCAGTCGTTACATTAGATGTTTTTAGGGTGTATGCTGTGAAAATGCGTGCTGTCCACCGGGTTACCACTGTCGACCAAATGGAAAGTGCGAAAAACACGCTGCTCGAGATGGTTTTATCGACTTCGGTTTTTGACCGAACTATGGAATCGTATCCTCAAGGGAATAGTTTCTTCTAGTACTCAATTGTTTTATGCATTTCGTTACGCTCACACTGCAGTTCTTTCCTTGTTCAAGGTTTTTTCTTCCCAGATTTTGATTAAAGATTCACTGTAATAGCAAGTTACAGTTCCACAACACATGCTGAATGAGAACCAAATATCAATGAGGCTTGTCTCGGTCTTATCTTTTGTTAGGTTGAGGAGAAAGTGATGGAAGATAAGGATAAAGGACAAAGTGGTCGGCGTTAATCAATCCCGTCACGAGGGATGCGCCACGCATTCGACTTCATCTGAGCATCGTAGAGGCGTTGAATGCGTATGTGCCCTGCAGTGGCGGACGCAGGGGGGGGGCGGGGGGGCGCGCCCCCCCCCGAGAATGGGTCGCCAAATTTTCGAAATTACTTTACAATACAAATAAAAATCTTGTGTTAGTTTATTTTTAATTGTTTATTTTTATTATTATTTTTAATATATTTTTTATTTATTGTTTATTATTATAATTAATATTATTATTAATTTTATTTTCCGTCTGGGTCCCCAAAACGGCGGAGACCCCACTTTTCTTCCCACGCCCCCCCTCCCGCCCACTTTCTGCGTCCGCCACTGGTGCCCTGTACAATGACTTGCGGGGGGCACCCGATGTACCAAGTCAGTGCTTCATCCTCCCAGACTCCTCTGGTACCAATTTACCGACCCCGGAGGGATGGAAGGCTTGGTTGGCCTCGGGCGGGATCGAACTATCGATCGTGTGCGTGCGCAGCGAGCCTCTTACCACTGCGCCACACGCGCCCGTGATGGAAGATAATTCTTAAAATTTTCTTATTTTCGATGGCTGATGATTCGATTAGGCATGGTCTGCTGACATATTAGGAGGTTCTCCAAAGTACTCCCTGTGGCTATTTAAGGAACAGGGAGTGCTCTTTGCTGCAGTTGCGCCCTCAATTGCGAAAAGACGCTTTTGACGCAGCCTCTATTATGAGCTGCTCTGTAACACCTTGGCAAGCATTGGGGTCTATAACAGCAGCAGTGCAATCAAGGAGATTTTTACAGTATACGACCTTACTAATTACTTCGGATCTGCAAAAGAGCTTTTATGGGTAGCTACTCCTCGGACGATCTTCCTTACGTCACAACGCGAGTTATTGCTGTGATTGGATTGCTCCCGCAAGGTATGACAGGCATAGCTACCATATAGAAGGCCAAGTCTGAAAACTGTGGGTGTCTGGGAGTGAGGAGATCAGTCCTCCCAAACGAGCGCTGGCGGAAGTAGATCAGACACGGGGGCGGTATCCCGTATAGGGAAACGGCTGGAGTCGGGTCCAATGATATAATAAAGATGCCCCGACGTCTAAAAGTGGGGAAACGCCTGGAGTCAGGTCCACCGGTGTGATAAGGGTGCGCCGGCGTCCAAAAGTGGGGAAACGGCTGGAGTCGGGTCCGACGGTGTAGTAAGGGTGCGCCGGCGTCCTGATGTACGATAAAATCGGGTCCATTGCATGATGTGTGCGCTGGTTATTTTCTTCTGTGTCCCTGTTTCCCGTCGATTCACTCCGTGTCTGAATGAATCACTCCCTCCTTTCTGTTTAAATACACCGGTGAACCATGATTACTTGAATTACCACAACAACCGGTTATGCATAATTCATTTCAAGACAACATTTCTACTGAATCGGTATACCCAATTATTCACAGCCACTAGGGCCTACCATTACTCCGCCGATATGGAAAAAGGCTAGCGCTGACGGGATTGGTTTCTCAGGAAAGCGATGAGAGAAAGGTTCATCAAGCCCTTTCACATTTTTGTTTGCAATCAGTATGGAGAATTCACTCATCCATTCGTCTTCTCGTCTTCATCGTTCCCTTCGCTAGCCTGAACGTGACGAGTAAACTCGGCGCCATCGACAAGCTACCGCCTTCATTGTTCAAGGAAATTCCCCACCTCATCACGTTCATACCTCTTCTCCGTTGTATAATGAACCAGTCCGGCCGTCCGTCTCACGCCGGACTTCCATACTTTTCTCAGTGCTCGCTTCGTTCGCACATTTACTTCGCATACAAACGCGATTAGGATTAGACCTACAGATGCCCCCAAACCACCGTGGACAACTTCCTCACATTTAGCATCCTTCTCATGTCCGTGGACCCGCCATGCCCGCTCCCTCATAACTACGTGAGGCGATGCCACTCATCCGGTTATAGCAGCCATAATCAGGAGTACCGATCGACTGAGTTTTAGCTACCACATGAAATGGCTCATGTTTTGCCAACTTTTGATCCTTCACTTGATGGAGGTCTGCTTCAGTATATAAGTAGACCTATGGGGTGGTTGCTTCAGAGACGAAGGAATGAATACAGTACATCAGAGAGGAGTGGGCTCAGAAACGCGACTGAGAAAATTCATGCGCCAGGCATGCTAAACGTAATCGACACTCATCCTCATACTTCTACCACATCAATGAAACCAACCTGTGATATTTCTTCTGCGGTCGGGTCTACCCTATCACAGCAATAGACCTCTACCTCAGCACCTCTCGGCTTCTTATCACTGGCACACCCCTATCACCTCGTTGAACGCGTCTTCAGGTGATCCCCCATTTCCGTGCGCTGGCGCACCGCCACCACCTCGTTGGATTCGTCTCAACGCGTTCCCTCTTTTCTGGGCGCAGGCGCATCCCTATCACCCCTCGTTGGACCCGTCTCCACGCGTTTCACAGCGCTAGGCCACACCTAGCTAGGCCAATTTTTGGAGAGAAACGACAAAAACGAAAGACCCTGCTCCATACCACCAATTTTACATGCCGAATTTTCCGGTTTTCTCTGCCTGTCCCGAACTAGCAAGACTTTCCTTCACTCTGGTAACCTACTATTCGTACTCTCCTGGCTTGCCACTCTCTGGTTACTATCTCCTCCCATCCCTCAGTTTCTGCTTGTGCAATGCAAAAAAGAGCCCGTTGATTCTGAATAGTTTTGGGTGGGAGTCCCTTTGTATGACCAGCCGCAGCCTGCGCATTTCTGAGAACAGAGAATTGAGGTTCTACTCATGCGTTAGAGTCTTCTTCTTGGCCATTTTCCCAAGGGTTGGGGTCAGCGTTTCTCGTGTCTTGCGCCATTTTTTTCGATTGAAAGCGTCGTCATAAGTGAGCTTCAGTAACCGTACGTCCTCCTCTATCCTGTCTAGCCATCGGGTTTTCGGTCTTCTTCTTGGTCTACTTCCGTCCATGGCGATGTTCCTGGCTGATTTTGCAACTGAAGTGTCGTCACTTCTCAGCACGTGACCGTACCAACTTAGCTGAGCCTCACGCATCTTCGTCGCTATCGGTGGCACTCCGAACATCGAGCGCACATCCTCGTCGAGTCGCGTGAGTCTCTGCAACCAGCGGAGCATTCTCATTTCCGTTGTATGGAGAGTCTGCCCGTGTTTCAAAGTGGTCGGTTAGCATTGCGCTCCATACAATGGTACAGGTCGTACAACAGTGCGATATATGTTCGACTTCAACTTCAACGGGATCTCCCTGTCGCACATGACTCTTGTTACCTGCCTCCACTTAATCCACGCAGTGTTTGCTCGGCACTCAGCGTCAACTAAGGTGCTACCGTCAGCGGAGATGGCGGAGATGCGGGATCTAAGATACTTGAAAGCCGAGACTTTCGGAGGTTCGGTATTATCAACGAAGATTGTACCAGGGGTTTGCTCGCCGCATTCAACGTACTTTGTCTTCTTGATGTTGAGCCTCATCCCGTACTGTTTCAGTCAGTCTTTTCAAGCCTGCACTTTCTGCTGGAGTTCCTCTCGAGTGCTCGCGGCAATCATCACATCGTCCACATAGAGGAGCATTCATGGTGCTCATGATTGGAGGTCGCTCGATATCGTATCCATGCAGAGGATAAAGAGTAGAGGTAAGAGCGCAGAACCTTGATGAACTCCCACACAAACCCCGAACGGTAGTGACGTCCCTGCAGCACATCTGACTGAGCTTGAAACATTTCTGCAGAGAAGCTGAGTCCATTTGACGTGTTCTTCAGGGACTCCGTGAGCACGTAGTGATATTCAGATCAGTTCGCGTGGTTCCCCTGTCGAAAGCTTTCTCGAGATTAAGAAAGACTAGTTACACGGTCTTCTCATTGTCTCGATGCTTCTCAGTCAGCAGCCGAACTGATTGAATTGCGTCGGTTGTGCCGCAGTCCTTGACGAACCCACACTGGTTCCGTATAATCTCAACGATGTCGCGGAGTCGTCTGTCCAGAACCCGCTCGAAGATTTTCTCGTATGGCACAGCAGCCTAATTGGTTGAACGTGAACTTGGACCTCCTCAGACCACCACCCGGTCTGCTTGTCAATGAGCGGTCGTTCTGGTTTGGTAACACTAAGAAGATCGTGGGCTCCCTTGGTTATTGACCGCTCCAGCAACGACCATTTCGCGTTTACGTCTCGAGTAATGGCGGCCCTGATTGCAGTCTTAACCAACGTCTCCAGCACCATCCTGTGTTCGGCCAATTTCCACCATTTTATTCGTTCCGACGAAACTTGTGGTTGTCTCGGGCGCCGATGCTGGAGGCGCATGTCCATAATAAGGAGGTGGTGTTGTGGTGCAATATTATGAGGGTATCACTTTGGCATCAACGACGCACGAGAAGGTAGTCGATTTGTGTTGCGCGGCCTTCACTGCGATATGTAATGAGATTCTCGTCCTTCTTCTTGAAAAACGTGTTCACTATAGCCAAATCCGCAGCTTCATCTTGGTCGAGGAGCATCGTTCTTTCCTCGTTTCGTGGGCCGTAGCTGTGTCCACCTGTCATCTCTCGTAACCGTCTCTAGCAGACCCGATGTACCCATTAAAGTCTCCACCGATGATCACGTTTTCGTCTTCATCGGAGCTCTGAAGGAGTACTTCGAAATCGCGGTAGAAACACTCCTTCGTTGCGTCAAAACATCCGCATTGTGGTGCGTATGCGGAGGCAATCCATAGGACGTTGCTTCCTGCTGTAATCTCAATGGACATAGGCGGTCGGAAAGGCGTTGGATGCTAGTGACAAAGTCTCTCTAGCCTTCGTTGAGGATGATCCCAACACCATTGCGGCCAGATGTTGTGCCGTAGTATTTGAGTTTATATACATCGCCGATATCGCGTGGCTTTCCCCCTTCCACTTCGTTTCCTGTACACAGGCGAGGTCGACTCTCCGCTTCTTCAGCGTCGTGGCAAGTTCGCGGCTTCTTCCTGTTAAAGTCCCGATGTTGATTGACGCTAGCCGGATCGTGGTGGACTTCCGCTCTTTCGAGTGGCCTTTGACAGCCAATAGTTTTTGCCTACTTTTCGTAACATCCGGACTATAGTGGTGGGGGACGCCCTAGCCTTATTCGAAATTCCTTGAATAGCACTGATCATGGTTTTATTCTGACGCGACATGTAGTTCATCGTCCGACTTGTCGCAAAGTCTGACGGAACTGCAAAATGGGAGGTGTTCCCTCCCACGGACAAGGGTCTTATTTGTTAGAGGTGGCCCCAAATCGTCTCTCATGTGCTTCCCTGTCGTTAAAATGCGCGCTTTTGGTAGGACCCGATGTGCAGAATACGGCCTACAAATAAGCACTTGCACTCACCCGCACGCGTGAGTGCATGTTCACACCCACATGCCAACCGTACGAATCGAGTGCAACACTACAAGGCTAGGGAGTCCATCCCCTAGATCAACCCGCGTCGCAGGGCAAGCGCATGGCTGCTTTTGGTCCGCGATCAACCTCCCCATCCGACACCCGTCGCGCCACGTAGCCTCGAAGCAAATCGGCTGGGATCCTTCAGGTGAAGGAGGTCGGTGGACTCATGCGTTAGAGTAATGTTATAGATTTGAAAGGTCAATAATTAGTTCACTGGGAGATGAAAATCTGACCTGGATGTTGTTTATTCCTTTACTTTCTCCTCAACCTAATACTGGCTAGCTGCGAAACCTTTAAATACAAACGGTTCCCAAGAGAATGGACTCGTGCGAAATATTCCTGCTACAGATACGTTGTAGTAGTTGCGCCGTTACCCTTGACGTCAGAGACTAAGACCACGTGCTCTTCATGCTTTTTTTTTTCGAGAATTACGTGATTTGCGGCGCAAATAGTGCCGCACCCATTAGCAGGCTTTCGACCTGTCTATATGCAGTACAGCTTTGAACGAGTCTGATGAAATTCGCGTATTTATTCGGAAGTCCGAACATTCGGAAATTCGAATGTTCTTTTTTTATATATTGACAGCCTGATCGTCCGGCTAATGCCGGACTCTCAGGCTTCTTTTGAGCTCGCTTCGCTAGGCTCGCATACGTGTGCTATAGATACGTGTGTATGCTATACTGTGTATGCTATACGTGTGTATGCTATACTGAGCGCTGGCATAAAACGCGCTCACCCCTATTACACCGTTGGACCCGACTCGAGGCGTTTCCCCACTTTTGAGGGCCGGCGCTCCCTTTGCATCCCTATCACAGCGGTGGATCCGTCTCCCCCACCTATGGGCGCCGGCGCATCACTCTCACTCCTGTTCTTCCTTTATTGGCATCTCTCCCCCCTACTGAGCGCCGACGCACATCTGAAATAGCTATAGGCCCGTTTCATGTCTTCTTTTCTACCATCTGTGCGAGCGCAACCCTCATCGCAACCCTTCCTCCTCTTCGTTATAAAAGTACCAGTCTGGCCGCCCGGCTAACGCCGGACTTCCAAACTTCTACTGATGCTCGCTTCGCTCGCATACTCAGCATACGATGCAGAAAAAAGGTGGACAGATTTAGTAGATCCTATATCCTCCCGAGCAAGTCTATCGACTTTTGGAAAGTCTGATCGCGTGAGCGGTAGCCTTCTTCCGTGGGATAAGTAATTTCTTTTGATTGGTCCTGGTGGCCGTTGTTAATTGGACGTAGCCGATTCAGTGGAAATGCTTTCTCGAAATGATCTATCTTCAGCTGGTTGTTGTGGTAACTCAAGTGATAAGGGTCTGCCCATGTATAAAAACAGAGTGAAGTGTGGGGTGATTCAGATACAAATGGACTGGAATGAGGAGGAGAATACGGATTGGAATAACGTGCACCTAGGTCACATAGGTAGAAGGAATAACGGGTGCCGCGGCACCATTCATGAAGAAATTTACCTAGGCCGTGACGAACTTCCTTTTATGGAAGCGGGCGCCTTTATCACAACGCTGGACCGTCATGCGTTTCCCTACCTTTGGGCGCTGGCGCACCCTTATCACAGCTGTCGATCCGCCTCCCCCACTTTTGGACGCCGCCTAGGCCTTATCACAGCGTTGGACCCGTCCCCCCCACTTCTGGGCCCCGGCGCACCCTATGGTGGAACCGTCTCCCCCACTTCTGGGCGCCGCCTAGTCCTTATCACAGCGTTGGACCCGTCCCCCCACTTCTGGGCCCCGGCGCACCCTTATCACAGTGGTGGAACCGTCTCCCCCACTTCTGGGCGCCGCCTAGGCCTTATCACAGCGTTTGACCCGTCACCGCACTTTTGGACGCCGGCGAGGCTTTACCACAGCGTTGGACCCGACCCCCCACTTTTGGCCGTCGGCGCAGCCCTTCTGTATTTACCCCACTGACAGACCCGTTGCACATTGTCCAACCTTTTCTCGATCTCATCCCTACCCTACTCAACCATACCACACCCATTCCTAGGCTTTTATATGATCTTGCAATCATCACACAATCACCATCACTGACCAATTGTAGAATTTCGTAACGGTCTGACACACATACATACTTACATACAGACAGACATGAAAACAGGCTAAGCCCGTTATTATAAGTCATGATCCCTGCTTATCTCTTTCCTTTTATACGGTCATGTAATCATAGACCTATCTCTCTCATTCCGACCGTGTTGAAAACAACTGTCGGCCACTAACATGTCTGAACATGACAAAGGTGGCCCAATACACCTTTAAATCAAGGTAAAAATCAAAATTTGCAACTTTTTTGTACATAACTCGATGCGCTGAACACAATGGTGTCGGTAGTTTTTGACGACAGTGGCTGGTTCTCTACATACATACATACATACATACATACATACATACATACATACATACATACATACATACATACATACATACATACATACATACATACATACATACATACATACATACATACATACATACATACATACATACATACATACATACATACATACATACATACATACATACATACATACATACATACATACATACATACATACATACATACATACATACATACATACATACATACATACATACATACATACATACATACATACATACATACATACATACATACATACATACATACATACATACATACATACATACATACATACATACATACATACATACATACATACATACATACATACATACATACATACATACATACATACATACATACATACATACATACATACATACATACATACATACATACATACATACATACATACATACATACATACATACATACATACATACATACATACATACATACATACATACATACATACATACATACATACATACATACATACATACATACATACATACATACATACATACATACATACATACATACATACATACATACATACATACATACATACATACATACATACATACATACATACATACATACATACATACATACATACATACATACATACATACATACATACATACATACATACATACATACATACATACATACATACATACATACATACATACATACATACATACATACATACATACATACATACATACATACATACATACATACATACATACATACATACATACATACATACATACATACATACATACATACATACATACATACATACATACATACATACATACATACATACATACATACATACATACATACATACATACATACATACATACATACATACATACATACATACATACATACATACATACATACATACATACATACATACATACATACATACATACATACATACATACATACATACATACATACATACATACATACATACATACATACATACATACATACATACATACATACATACATACATACATACATACATACATACATACATACATACATACATACATACATACATACATACATACATACATACATACATACATACATACATACATACATACATACATACATACATACATACATACATACATACATACATACATACATACATACATACATACATACATACATACATACATACATACATACATACATACATACATACATACATACATACATACATACATACATACATACATACATACATACATACATACATACATACATACATACATACATACATACATACATACATACATACATACATACATACATACATACATACATACATACATACATACATACATACATACATACATACATACATACATACATACATACATACATACATACATACATACATACATACATACATACATACATACATACATACATACATACATACATACATACATACATACATACATACATACATACATACATACATACATACATACATACATACATACATACATACATACATACATACATACATACATACATACATACATACATACATACATACATACATACATACATACATACATACATACATACATACATACATACATACATACATACATACATACATACATACATACATACATACATACATACATACATACATACATACATACATACATACATACATACATACATACATACATACATACATACATACATACATACATACATACATACATACATACATACATACATACATACATACATACATACATACATACATACATACATACATACATACATACATACATACATACATACATACATACATACATACATACATACATACATACATACATACATACATACATACATACATACATACATACATACATACATACATACATACATACATACATACATACATACATACATACATACATACATACATACATACATACATACATACATACATACATACATACATACATACATACATACATACATACATACATACATACATACATACATACATACATACATACATACATACATACATACATACATACATACATACATACATACATACATACATACATACATACATACATACATACATACATACATACATACATACATACATACATACATACATACATACATACATACATACATACATACATACATACATACATACATACATACATACATACATACATACATACATACATACATACATACATACATACATACATACATACATACATACATACATACATACATACATACATACATACATACATACATACATACATACATACATACATACATACATACATACATACATACATACATACATACATACATACATACATACATACATACATACATACATACATACATACATACATACATACATACATACATACATACATACATACATACATACATACATACATACATACATACATACATACATACATACATACATACATACATACATACATACATACATACATACATACATACATACATACATACATACATACATACATACATACATACATACATACATACATACATACATACATACATACATACATACATACATACATACATACATACATACATACATACATACATACATACATACATACATACATACATACATACATACATACATACATACATACATACATACATACATACATACATACATACATACATACATACATACATACATACATACATACATACATACATACATACATACATACATACATACATACATACATACATACATACATACATACATACATACATACATACATACATACATACATACATACATACATACATACATACATACATACATACATACATACATACATACATACATACATACATACATACATACATACATACATACATACATACATACATACATACATACATACATACATACATACATACATACATACATACATACATACATACATACATACATACATACATACATACATACATACATACATACATACATACATACATACATACATACATACATACATACATACATACATACATACATACATACATACATACATACATACATACATACATACATACATACATACATACATACATACATACATACATACATACATACATACATACATACATACATACATACATACATACATACATACATACATACATACATACATACATACATACATACATACATACATACATACATAACATACATACATACACACACACACACACACACAAGTGACACCAGCAGAGCCAGTAGTCCGCACTCGCTCACCAAAGCGGGTCTGTTCATAACACCAAAGCGGAAGTCCATCTCCGCCAAATTCGTAGGAGCACGTGGTGAGTGTCATTTTCTGCTACGGGTCTCATAGTGTTCTGACTGAAACGAGTCGAACGCACTGGGAGAGGAGGCGTTTGATAGGTTAAGTCGTAAATTAATAACACCTTGAACCGCTTCCAGGCCTCTGAAGACGACGTATAGTCGAAACGTTAGGCCAATAAACGTGCTCATGTGACAACCTGTGAGGCGCAGAAGCATTCATAATTGCTGACTATGCTATAGTTATAAAACATTTGACTTCAGTCGACAAGAGAAGAAAGTGCCGAAGTGAACACCCCATGATGTAGCAACGGATCAGCATCTCATCCTCTGTGACACATGTTCTAACTTAATTTTTGGTCAAAAAACCACCTAATTCTTGGCCATTTAGTTACTGTAAATGAAGCACAGTTCCCATACGATAACCATAAATCCTAATGGGCATGGGTAACGACGTCTTACCACTTCTAAGCTTTCCTAAACCAGGTCTTCTTCTTAGGAAGGTTGTATCAGGAGTTTAGGGGTGATGTAAGGGCGTGATCTACTGCAGTCTTCTTCAACCTACTCGAGCGTTGACAGCAGAATCCTTATATTGTAATTTCGAGTTGATGTGGATCTGCTGTGGATGTGGTTGGCAATAGTGAACAGAAGCAGGTTTTCCCCTGCTCCCAGGTAAGGCTAAGCCTGTAACTTGACTGTTGACTTGAAGCTGCTCGGTTATTTGTTCGTACTCCGAAACGGCAACTATGTAATTACATTTTACAACATTTTTTACAACACTTTTTTTGCATTATAAAGTAATTTCAAAGAATTGGCGACCCTTTCTCGGGGGAGAGAGGTGGCTGCGTCCGCCACTGATGTGTGGTAGTAACTGGAAACAAAATATGACAGGATGCTGAGCAAAAGTTGATTACAGTTTGTTGTTCAGTTGGCCTTGCAAAAAAAGTTTTGAATAATCAAAATCAGTATTCCAATTGAAGCGTTTAAAAATGCGTGTGCATTCCTGCGAGAAAATTTGATTAAAATGATAAACCGGACCGGAATTTCGAATGTTACGCTTCTTCACCTAGAATATGGAGCTTAAAGGCAGCAGGAGCTGAAATCCTCGACTCCGAGCTGAGCTGTGGGTGATGAAGTACAGACTTAGCACATCATAAATGTGAAACGAACACAGACAATTATGGCTTACCTGCAGAGAAAATGGAACATTCGTCGCGAACACGCCTGGCCGTGTTCGCGCGCGGACGAGTTTTCCCCGGCGCAAAAAGCCATTGCGGTGCGTGGTTTGGCGCAAAGGGAAAACGAAATGCATTCAATTCACAGGGTTTCACGGCGGGACTCGGCCAAAACCACGCGCCGCACTGGCTTTCGCGCCGGGGAAAACTCGTCCGCGCGCGAACACGGCAAGGCGTGTTCACGACAAACGTTCCATTTTCTCTGCAGATAAGCCATCATTGTCTGTGTTCGTTTCACATTTATGATGTGCCGAGTCTGTACTTCACCACCTGCAGCTCAGCTCAGAGTCGAGTATTTCAGCTCCTGTTGCCTTTAAACAACACTGCAGTTGCAAAGCGCAAGCATCTCAAGTATCCAAATTATTGGTTCTCGAGCATTTGAGTTCTCGAATTTTTCGGAGCCCAAATATATTATCTTACTCCTTCTTAATTGGCAGTTCATGTGTGTGTGTGTGTGTGTGTGTGTGTGTGTGTGTGTGTGTGTGTGTGTGTGTGTGTGTGTGTGTGTGTGTGTGTGTGTGTGTGTGTGTGTGTGTGTGTGTGTGTGTACGAGAAGCAGCCATCAAAAATGGAAAATACCTATACCATCGTGTTCAGCACGTCGAGTTATGTGCGAAAATGTGGTGAATTTTGATTTTTTACCTCGATTTAAAGGTGTTTTGGGCCACGTCATGATCACAAATGTTAATGGCCGACAGTTGTTTTCAACACGGTCGGAATGAGAGAGATAGGTCTATGATTACATGACCGTATAAAAGGAAAGAGATAAGCAGGGATACTTTTATAACGAAGAGGAGGAAGGGTTGCGATGAGGATTGCGCTCGCACAGATGGTAGAAAAGAAGACATGAAACGGGCCTATAGCTATTTCAGATGTGCGTCGGCGCTCAGTAGGGGGGAGAGATGATAATAAAGGAAGAACAGGAGTGAGAGTGATGCGCCGGCGCCCATAGGTGGGGGAGACGGATCCACCGCTGTGATAGGGATGCAAAGGGAGCGCCGGCCCTCAAAAGTGGGGAAACGCCTCGAGTCGGGTCCAACGGTGTAATAGGGGTGAGCGCGTTTTATGCCAGCGCTCAGTATAGGGGAACATACACACGTATGCGAGCCTAGCGAAGCGAGCTCAAAAGAAGCCTGAGAGTCCGGCATTAGCCGGACGATCAGGCTGTCAATATATAAAAAAAGAACATTCGAATTTCCGAATGTTCGGACTTCCGAATAAATACGCGAATTTCATCAGACTCGTTCAAAGCTGTACTGCATATAGACAGGTCGAAAGCCTGCTAATGGGTGCGACACTATTTGCGCCGCAAATCACGTAATTCTCGAAAAAAAAGCATGAAGAGCACGTGGTCTTAGTCTCTGACGTCAAGGGTAACGGCGCAACTACTACAACGTATCTGTAGCAGGAATATTTCGCACGAGTCCATTCTCTTGGGAACCGTTTGCATTTGAAGGTTTCGCAGCTAGCAAGTATTAGGTTGAGGAGAAAGTAAAGGAATAAACAACATCCAGGGTCAGATTTTCATCTCCCAGTGAACTAATTATTGACCTTTCAAATCTATAACATTACTCTAACGCATGAGTCCACCGACCTCCTTCACCTGAAGGATCCCAGCCGATTTGCTTCGAGGCTACGTGGCGCGACGGGTGGTGGATGGGGAGGTTGATCGCGGACCAAAAGCAGCCATGCGCTTGCCCTGCGACGCGGGTTGATCTAGGGGATGGACTCCCTGGCCTTGTAGTGTTGCACTCGATTCGTACGGTTGGCATGTGGGTGTGAACATGCACTCACGTGTGCGGGTGGATGCAAGTGCTTATTTGTAGGCCGTATTCTGCACATCGGGTCCTACCAAAAGCGCGCATTTTAACGACAGGGAAGCACATGAGAGACGATTTGGGGCCACCTCTAACAAATAAGACCCTTGTCCATGGGAGGGAACACCTCCCATTTTGCAGTTCTGTCAGACTTTGCGACAAGTCGGACGATGAACTACATGTCTAAAAATCAATTGGTGTGACGTTTTTGCTTCCGCTGCAACTGCTGATGAGTGTTACAATATCTATCTGGACTTTTGTAACGAAACCATATCACATCATGTTCCCATCTCTTCTCGCAAATATGAAGTCAAAAGGTATCCCACTAAAATCCGCAAGCTTGAACAAAAAGTCCGCAACCTCCATCGAGCATATCTTAAGTTTGGCAACCGCAGATATTTTAGATTTGCGAGGAAGCTTAAACGAGAACTAGCTCTTCATCAGTTGGCGGAGGAAGACAAGATTGCCAGTTGTAAAAATCAGAAGATCCTCTACAACTATATAAATAGACGTGTTAAAGACCACAGCCATTTGGGCTCCATATTGAAAAATGATGGTTCCATGTGTGAGACGGATAAGCAGAAAGCCGACACATTCGCTTCTTTCTTCCAAACAGTTTATAAAGAAAATACAATTAATAATGTTTCTTGTCGGCCCTTTACTTCAGCCAGCATTGACTTCATTGATATTAATAGCGAAATTGTCTACAGAATTTTGTCCAAACTTCTTTTGCGCAACTCTAAAACCCCGGATAACATCCCATACATTTTTCTCAATAAGGCTGCTCTGGGTCTCACACCTGTTCCAACCCTCATGTTCAACTGGTTTATTCTTCATGGAGAAGTTCCAACGATGTGGCGAGTGGGGTGTGTAAAGCCTATCTTCAAAAAAGGATGTCGGATGAACGTTTCCAATTACAGGCCTGTTTGTCTGACCTCATGTACCAGTTAAGTTTTGGAGAGGATCATCTGCAAACAGCTCTATTCATATCTCACTATCAATATGTTGTGTCTCCAAACCAACACGGTTTTCTTCCGAAACGGTCTACAGTAACCTCCCTCATGTCTACAATCCCTCTCTGGCAAAGGATTTCTGATTCACGTGGCTTTGTCACAGCCTGTTTTGTTGACTACAGCAAAGCCTTTGACACAGTGCCTCTGAGCCTTCTCTTCCTCAAACTTGAGGCTTTTGGAATCAAGGGAAGTCTCCTGAAATTTTTGAAAGCCTTCCTCTTTCATAGAAAGCAATACGTTGTTGTAGGTAGTTCCTATTCATACTATTATACAACTCCTAGTGGGGGGGGGGACTTCAACTTCCCTTCCATCAGCTGGGCGAGTGCAAGCGGCCGCAAAAGCCAAGGTTGTGTTTCTTCTGAGGAATTTTTGCATTTCTGTGATGAACACTCGCTTCAACAGCTAGTTTCCACTCCCACATATGAGGCGAATATTCTGGACCTCGTACTCACCAAAAACAGGGGGATTATACGCAACATTAGAGTCCTTCCACCCTTTTCTACGTCTGACCACAGCCAAATATCTTTTGAACTTGACGCTTCCTGTACCCAACCACCACAATTAACAACATATTTAGACTTCCGCAAGGCGAACTTTTCTGCTACCATTGAAGATCTCCTGCCGCAAGGCACCTGCCTAGGGTCACTGATGTTCCTCCTTTACATCAATGACCTTCCTGAGTGTCTTCCAGCTGGCGTTTCCTGCTCCATTTATGCGGACGACACCAAGATATATTCAATAAACGACCATCAAAAGATCCAGGCGGCACTAAATACCTTACTTGAGTGGTCCACTAAGTGGGGTTTGAAAATATCCCACGAGAAAAGCTGTGTCATGTTAATTGGTTCTGACCCTCCCCGAGGCCTAAAATTCTACCTTGGTGATTATGAACTGAAGGTATCTAATTCAGTGCGAGACCTTGGGATCACATACACTGACAAACTCAAGTTTGATGAGTACATTGCTGATAAAGTTTGCCTCGCATATGGTAGATCAAACTTCATTCTCCATGCTTTTTCTACTAGGAAAGCGAATACATTATTTAAACTCTTTGCTGTCTATGTGAGACCTATTTTAGAATACTGTACGCCTTTGTGGTCTCCCTCGAAACAGAAACTAAAAGATGCCATAGAGAATGTTCAAAGAAAATTCACTTCCCGTATATTAGCCAGAAATGGGCTTTTCCACATTCCCTATCCCGAAAGGCTTTCTCGTCTGAACGGCACCTCGCTAACACTCAAAAGAATTATGCAAGACCAATGTTTGGTGTTTAAAATTTTGAACGGAATTGTGGAAATCGATATGTGTACTCTGTTCAGTTATTCTAATTCTATATCCCGTACTAGGGATCACCAATTCAGGTTGTCAGTGGAGAAAGCTCGCTCTCAACAGTTTTATGATTCTTTCCTTATCAGAGCTGTGAAAACCTGGAACAATCTACCTGATACAGTGGTCAATTCATCCTCGCCAACATCTTTCTGCACCAAACTTGACTCGTTCTCGAGCAGAGGGGGTTCTTCTGATCATTCCATATTCACATATGAACGGTCTCGCTTTTCTTTACTTTCTTTTAGGTACATCAGATTCTACTCCACTCCGTCAGGTTATCCCGCGCTCAACATCTGCTGGATTACTATAAACACACAGTCTCCCCTCAGAGATGTGCCTTTTTTGTTCTTCATGTGGTTCATTGGTTTATGTTTGTTCATGTTTGCTTCAACTATCAGGAATCATGTCCTTTTCTCCATAAATACATCGCTGTGAATACTGTTCCCGAGCTCCAACCTGTTATGACACCGGAAAACACGTCCTCATCACTTCTAATCCGGGGGTTTAGCCAGCTAGCCTTTGCCCGTGGGCTCGCTGATTTTTTTCTTCTTCGAAACAAAGAGGATAATGCGACGAGTTTTCCGGCCAAACAACAGCCGTACTCATGGTCGATCATTTTATGTTGCATCTGCTACCGCTCAATCACACAGTAACTGACTGAAAATAAACTATAAACTATAAACTTCAAAAATCGCCTCGCAAAAACTGGTGCAGTAAGGCATTGAGGTCCTCATTCATTTTTCTCATTCCCTAGTTCTTCCCCTCACTGAATAACACTTTTTCCGAGTCCCAGATGCAGATCTATGACAGCAGTAAATAGCTGATCTAAAGCATGTCGGAATCGCCTTTCAAAAGTTTGCAGATCTTTGCGATCTCAGTTTTCATTGAGAAGGCACACAATTTTCATTGTTTAACGAATCAAATGGGCATCACACTGATGAAGAACTTTGTGGTTAACCCAAGTGAGCGAGTGTAGGGGCTTTCAGAGATTATGCCCGGATCAGATTTGGCGATGAGCGGCGCCATTTCCGCTAAACGATGAGGCTGACCGATATGTGGAGTGCACCGTCTGAATGAATAGATTATAATGTGAACAACGCGACTTATCAACTAATCCATCTTGAGGGTTGTCTCATTCTTAGTATCCGTCGCCGCGAGAAGCGTTGCTTCTCCGACTGTCTCTCTTCTGTTGAGCGTGTGATGGCATACGCCAACACTTCTAATAGAAGAGACCCTCAAGGGACCGCAGAATTAACTATGTCGTAAGCTTTTGCCAATTTCTAAGAGATATTGCATATTTCCAGCGGATTATTCTCTTAGAGCACCTGTCAATCCAATAGAAGCTTTCGAGCAGGAAAAAGGGCTACCTCAGTTTATTCCTCGTAATTTGATCGAAAAACACATGTTCGTTATCGAATGTGCAGCAGGGGAGGTTGGTTTTCAGAATTTTTACCACCAAGAGGAAACCCAGGCACTCGCGCCAGCCAAGCGGCCCGCAGTTTCAAGCGCCGGCCAGATGGCTCGTCCAACCCTCCCGAGAGGCTCGCGATTCCATGTGACCGGCTGAGCACCACGCCGCAAATTGAATGTCGGTCCAATTATCGGTCAGCGCGTAATTCCAGTTCACCACTCAGAACCCCAAAACAACTTGTCGACAAGCATTTGGCGAGCAAGGGGCAAAATGGAGTTGGGGGGGGGGGGGTGGGGCACTTGCTATAAGTCGATAATATAACCTGTCCTGCACGTTCAGACTTGTTAGCTGACACGTGTAGAACGCTCTGACTTGTTAGTTAATGTGCAGTAATTACCTGAAATGCAAACAAGTCTGAACGTGCAGGACAGGTCATATCATCGACTTATAGCAAGTGGCCCCCACCCAACTCCATTTTACCCGCGAGCAAGTATCTGATTGCATCTGAAACTTGCTTTTCCGAAAACTTGATTCTGCATTTCCTTGTCGACAACTTGTCCGCCCAAAAGCTGGTCGACAACTTGTTTTTTCTCTTCCTTTTCGGCAAGTTGGTGGGAGAAAAGCTTGTCGACAACTTCGTTTTGGATGGCATGATGACGTTAAACTTGTCGACAACGATTTGCTAGTTAAAGGCAGCTCCAACCTAAATTTTTGGGTTGGAGATTTCGCGGTATATCGGGGCTTTAAGGGACGAAGAACTCATCGACAACGAAGAAGTAGCGCGAAAAACGCGGAACCACACAGAAAATGATGGCGGTATTCCATTTGTGTCCACGGCGCGGACGAGTGTTCCGTGATGAGTCCCGCCCCGAAACCCTGCAAATGGTATCATTTCCCCTCCGCTAAACCACATGCGCACACCCTGTCAACGGCGTTAGCTGGCGCCACGAAACCCTTTTGCCCACAGCGGCAGGTGTGTCCACGGCAGTATCTTTGCAGTTAGGAGACCATTCGCGTTCTTCAACTTACTGTTGCGATTGTCCAGCTGCCCGCTACATGGTAAGCGACTCATTTCAAAAGTGGGAACTTCCGTGAGTGCTGCCTTTAAAAGCTTGTTTGCGAGTTATTTTTGGGCAAAGCTGGGCCGACAACTTGTTTTTTGGGTTCTGAGCAGTTGAAAGGTGGGCAAGTGGGTTTCATGACTTAGAGGCAGTGTCTCACTTAACTTTGGGTATCGAGATATCCACAGATTCAGATGCAGCTCAAAGCGCTGATTCCAATTATGTGCTTGATGTTTGAGCACACACTTAAAAACCCATACTTTTAATGCAAAATTAGACACAGGAGCGGACGAGTTTCCTTGCTAGGAAGCTAGCTAAAGCGGAGCTGAGAAACTGAGATTGCACATTAAAATGAACTTCTCAGCAGCAGCTATTATCAAACAAACAAACATATCCGTGTTGAAAAACCATGCCACACCCTCAGCAAGCTCTTGCTGCGGGATGATGCCTCTCGTCAACTGGTCGAGAATTTCGAAATTCTCGGCCAAAGAAACCCGTAACTTCTGGGGTTTTCAATGTTTCCACGAAACTTAAAGTACATCTTTGCGCTCAGTGGGAATGTCGAATGTGGCCCATGAGCTGAGACACTGCCTTTAAGGTGTTAGTAGTTGCGAAACCGGTCTACTAGAAAAGGTAACGGACACCTGTTCCAAAGAGTCCAGTCACGCAGTGCAACGGGTGCACGCTGGTACCGAAGATGGGATCAGATGGGATTGCATAATGCAACACATCTGCTGATATGAAGAGGTTACGCCGGTGTACAGAAACGAACGTATGTACGTCGCAAGTCCTTTAAAATGTCATAAGAGGGATTCAATGATGAGTGAGGTAAGTGAAGATGTCGCGCACATGTGTCCTTCGTCACGCGGATGTGTGGTAGATCCAGGGCGGTACCACGGAGAAACAAACTTGCTTATATTGAGAGTGAATCACCAGGAGTTCACACCACTTCTTGTGCCAGCGTCAAAAGCGTGCCTGATTCAACAATCCGCGCATACATTTTGGATCTCTTTGAATCCTGAACCCAGAGGTCCAGAAGCTGCTGCATCAGCATGTATTGTTAACAAGTCTGAAACCCGTTCTCTCTCTTAACACTGCCGCTATAGTCCTCGAGGACTGTAGCACCCTGCATCGCCGTCGCTGGCGACTGTGACACCGGTGCGCATCGATTGCGGGCGGGGCGGCGCGGCGGCCGCCGAAGTTGGCGACTGGCGATCGCCAGCATCGGCGACCGCCGATAATAGCGACTGCGGTGTCGGTGCCTATCGATTGATCGCCAACATTGGCGATCGGGGGCCGCCAATGTTGGCGACTGCGGTTTCGGTGCAAGTCGATTGTGAGAGGTCGCCAACATTGTGAGAGGTCGCCAACAACCCTGAGCGTTTCTAGGCTATGTACGTGGTCAAGAATACCGGTATGATGATGAGTGGATAGGAAATGGAGACATTAGCAGAATGCTGGAGTCCTTGCATAAGCAGTGGACTATAGCTATTAGGTGCTTGCAAAAGTTCCGGGGCAGTTACACTTAATTTATTAAAACGCCATAACTTGACTCAAAATCAGCATTCTGTTCAAAGCAAAAAGCATTGGCATCTGCGTGATGTTGTCAATATGGCACAGCAAAGATTTTTCCAGAAGCTAAAAATTTGACAGGTCTACACCTGAAATAGTGGCACACCTCGTTTTCCAGCAGGGTCTGTTCATTGAAAGTTTTACAGCGGAGGTAAAGCCATGGAAGGTCGAAATGGGGGTAGCCTGTTAGAGGCAGGTATAAGGAGTAATATAGGTTAGGCTAGAATTTTGGAGCACGAATGGCCAATTCTTTGTACGGTTAACACTGCAACGTGCTGGTGTGCGTTATCCCACAGCAGGATCAGACCACATATTTCCGCCTGTGTCGGCCCTGCGCTTGAGAGTTTTCCCTTGATTACTGTAGGGAAATAAAAACACTATAGGGCGATTATTGTGCATTCATTAGAAAAAATTCATTGCAGATGAGTCACGTTGCTAACCATGAATGTCAAACTTTTTTTTAAAGAAGGTAGTGATGGTTCGAACATTTTAGGTGGGTGGCAGGAGCCCGGACTTTGGGATGACCTCCTCCTATTGTCGTACCTGACCCATTCTCTATCAAAAATAACAAGTCTTCCATGAAACGACTTGCTAGGAAATCTGAAGGTCGAATATCTGCAGACTTGCCAGTGTGGACGCTGGTGCTCTTCGCTCAACTCACGCAAAATCCATCTACTCACCTTCCCCTTCTTACCGATCTTATTGAAGTGACGAGACATTGTTGACTCAATTCTCCGGAATGTCTTGCGCACTTTGCACAAGGGCTGGTTCAACCTGCTCTTTCCTGGCGCCTTTGCGATGACCAAATTTTTGACCAACTTGTGAAGCATTTTCCATGCTCTCATCTCCGCTCAGAATTCCTAGGAACCTTCGAGCACCTGGCGTTTTAGAGAACATAGCCTCCACAAACGCATTATTGATGCTTCTCTTTTTAATCGTCTAGATTTGATTTCATAAAGCGAAATTCCCCAAATTATTGCACAGCTCACAGCACTGGTTTCACACCCAAAACAGAGCAACGCTGTGACGTACACCTGAGCCAAAAGTGGTATAGGTAGCAGATGTTTTATGCTACCAGCATACATGTAAACCATTGCAGGATATCGCAAACGCAAGGAGCAAAACGACGTTTAACGGTGAAATACCACTCTGATGTTCATTGACGATACATTTGGCGAGGTTTGTTTGGCAACCTCGAAAACGAGCTTGCCATCTAGCTAGGCAAACAAAGCCCGCCAAACGTATTGCCAAACAAGAAGTCCCGTAGAATATATCGCCATGCAAACCCCGTCAAATGTATCGCCACGCAAACCTCGCCAAATGTACCGTCAAACAAAAGGGTTATCAACCGCGCAAAAATTTGATATAATCAGGAATCGTACCATGATATCAATCTTAGGAGTCCACTGCCTTACCAGCTGAGCCATCCAGATCGACACCGCCGATGGTTGAGTCTCCAGCTAGGAATGAAATGAACGCCTTATCAGAACACCCGTAAAATGTGTCGTCACGCAAACATTGCCATTTGTATCGTCAAACAATCCTCGTCAAATGTATCGTCAGCAGATTCTCTTGCCAAATGTATCGTCAAACAGGCTCTTCACTCATTCTCCCGTAAATCATATTGCCAAACAAAATTTTATCCCGTAAATCATATCGTCAAACACATTCTCTTGCCAAATGTATCGCCAATGAACATCAGAGCACCAACTGCCCCGGAACATTTGCACGCACCTAATGCATTTATGCTCAGGCACTTTTACCGGTTTGGCCGTCATAAAACACCGGGAAGGCAGAAGCACCTTAGCCAGCCTGCCGGCAAACCGTCACTGCTTTGCGGAAATCCTCCTTCACACATCAAAACACTGTTTGAATAAAAATAACAACGAACACCATCATTAGAGGACTGCCGTTTATTTCTCTGCAAATCTTATAATAAAATTGGCCAGAATATCTTAAATACGTATAATAATGTGATGATCTCAAATAGTAGCAAGATGCGCCTTCTCGGTGACATCGACATCTTCAATACAGAACGCATGATGAAATGTCCTCGTACGATTTATAGCCGTTGCGAGCAACCGGCGGAAAATTTTCGAGCGCGCCCAGCATGCGGCGCGTGCGCGGCGCGGCCCTCTTGTGCAGCGATTCCCCTCCTCAGCGGTTAGAGCGCGCCGTTCGTCAGATTTTCGAGCCAGGTGTTTTCCTCTCATTTGTCAGAGCGCAACTTATGCCAGACATCATTTTCTCAAGAAGTAATGCCAAAAAAGATTCCTTCGTAGAAGACAACTGTAGGATGATTTCTTCCTCAGATTCATGTGACAGAAGTGCACCAGCGCCATGTTATCTCAAGCGTTTTATCTAGAAAACCCATCCACAAATAAAACAATCGGAAAATCAAAGGCTGGGGCCTGCCCGGTACCTCAGAATTGCTGTCGGCCTACCCGGTGAAAGTGCCTGCGTAGTTCATCGGAGTCCGATCCGGTCGGATAACGAATGTATCGTACCCAGTATCGATCCTCGGGATTACGAAGACCAATACGTATCATAGTTAATACTAACTGGCATTTTATGTGCGTGTGTGCGTGCGTACGTGTGTGTGTGTGTGTGTGTGTGTGTGTGTGTGTGTGTGTGTGTGTGTATGTATGTATGTATGTATGTGTGTATGTATGTATGTATGTATGTATGTATGTATGTATGTATGTATGTATGTATGTATGTATGTATGTATGTATGTATGTATGTATGTATGTATGTATGTATGTATGTATGTATGTATGTATGTGTGTATGTATGTATGTATGTGTGTATGTATGCAAGTGTGTGTGTGTGTGTGTGTGTGTGTGTGTGTGTGTGTGTGTGTGTGTGTGTGTGTGTGTGTGTGTGTGTGTGTGCGCGCGCAAGAGAACCAGCCACTGTCGTCAAAAACTACCGACACCATTGTGTTCAGCGCATCGAGTTATGTATAAAAAAGTTGCAATTTTTGATTTTTACTTTGATTTAAAGGTGTTTGTCATGTATAGACATGTTAGTGGCCGACAGTTGTTTTCAAGCACAAATGGTGGAGAAGATTTCAGGCAATTCTGGCGGCCCGCCAGCGCTTGTTATGCGGCCAGCCCCACATCGCTCCCGCGGGCGAATTGCAAAACGAGCGCAGAAGGCACGCTAAATGAGCGGGAGGCACGCCAAGCGGGCGCGGTAAGCACGCTAAACGAGCGCGGACGGGTTCCTACAACAGAAGCGCGTGGCAGAGTGAGCGCATCATAACAATCCCTCTGAGCACGGAAACAGTATAAAATTATCAAAAATTTCCGAAATTAGAAGAATCGGAAATTTTGCAAAGCCCGCGCATCTTTGGGTTGTTCTCGAGCTCACTGAGGATTCGAACCTACCTTCTCATTCTTCAGAGTCCGCTGCTTTATCCACTCGCCCACCCGTGCAGCTATTCAGAAACCCTTTCAGTTCGCTAATGGCTTCATTCTCAATCATCTCAGTACTCCATCGGTACATATGAATACATAGTGAGTCGATTATGACTCAACGTCCCCGATTTGGGACTACAGCGAACGAATGAGAAGGTTGTGATGACTAATCTTTTAAGATTAGTTTTTAGATGGGATGAGACTTGAATTAGCTATAACTACCAGTAACAGGAGCACTCACGAATCTTGAAGCGTTCAAGGCAATTTATACTGAACACGTGCGTTTGACGCGCTTGCGTCTACATGATGGAAGATAAGCCGAGTCACAGCCGACCGCCTCGTCCCCTGACGCAGCGCAGGTGAGACGCATTCGTTTTCAGCCTCGCGGCATCCGCGCTTTCTTACCATTGAATATGTGCATGCCGCATTAACCGTTCTCAAGGGAAATAATCCTCAAAAGGAGTCATGCACCTGATGAGCGGCTGAGGCACGCACCTAGTATGAATTGCCCTTCTAACATTCTAACCACGAGCCGCTGTATTGACGTAAGACTTCCTTTCATCGCATCAGAGTGGGCATCAAAATCCATTGCATGAGAACCCTTGCCCAGGAAAAGCTGAGCCTTTGGATAGATAGATCTCATTGGCGGCGGACGCAGGGGAACGCCACCACCTCCCCCCCCCCTCAAGAAAGAAATTTGGAAACTGCTTTGTAAAACAGATTTTTTAGTGTTTATAATAATTATTACTCTTTGATAATTATTACTGATCATTTAACACTGACATTCTAACACTGATATTTATTATTTTTATTTTACATCCGCACCCGAGTGGCGAGCCACTCCATTTTTTCCCACCTCTCCCCCTCCCCCGTCTGCCACCGCCTCGTTCTCACGCACCCACACCAGAAATTCTCGCGCGCCGGCGGCCCGCCAAGAAGCCCCGCTAACGCCCACGAATATGGCACGCGGGAGCCCGGCCAGGCAACCCCGCCCGCTAAAATGGCACGCGGGCCGGCCGCCAACAGGCCCCGCCCACTAAAATGACACGCAGGCCGGCCGCGAAGAAGCCCTGCCCACTGAGTTGACGCGCGGGCCGGCCGCGAACAGGCCCCGCCCACTAAATTGGCACGCGGGCCGGCTGCTGGGCCTGAATCCGCCCGCGGAAGGCCCTAGAATTGCCTGAGATGATATGGAAGGAGCCTAGGGCTATGTCAGAGGTGCGTCGGCGCTCAGTAGGAGAAGAGTTGCCGTTGAGGGGAGCACAGCAGCGAGAGTGGTTTTGGCGCCGGCGCCCATAGGTGGGGGAAACGGATCCAGCGTGTGGAAACGCCTGCAGTCAGGTCCAGCGGAGTGATAAGGATGCGCCGGCGTCCAAAAGTGGGGAAACGCCTGGAGTCGGGTCCAGCGGTGTGATAAGGGTGCGCCGGCGTCCAAAAGTGGGGAAACGCCTGGAGTCGGGTCCAGCGGTGTGATAAGGGTGCGCCAGCGTCCAAAAGTGGGGAAACGCCTGGAGTCGGGTCCAGCGGTGTGATAAGGGTGCGCCGGCGTCCAAAAGTGGGGAAACGCTCGGAGTGGGTCCAAGGGTGTGATAAGGGTGCGCCAGCGTCCAAAAGTGGGGAAACGCCTGGAGTCGGGTCCAACGGTGTGATGACGGTGCGGCGGCGTCCAAAAGTGGGGAAACGCCTGGAGTCGGGTCCAACGGGGTGATACGGGTGCGCCGGCGTTCAAAAGTGGGGGAACGCTCGGAGTGGGTGCAAGGGTGTGATAAGGGTGCGCCAGCGTCCAAAAGTGGGGGAACGCCTGGAGTCGGGTCCAGCGGTGTGATAAGGGTGCGCCAGCGTCCAAAAGTGGGGAAACGCCTGGAGTCGGGTCCAGCGGTGTGATAAGGGTGCGCCGGCGTCCAAAAGTGGGGAAACGCTCGGAGTGGGTCCAAGGGTGTGATAAGGGTGCGCCAGCGTCCAAAAGTGGGGAAACGCCTGGAGTCGGGTCCAACGGTGTGATGACGGTGCGCCGGCGTCCAAAAGTGGGGAAACGCCTGGAGTCGGGTCCAACGGGGTGATAGGGTGCGCCGGCGTTCAAAAGTGGGGGAACGCTCGGAGTGGGTGCAAGGGTGTGATAAGGGTGCGCCAGCGTCCAAAAGTGGGGGAACGCCTGGAGTCGGGTCCAACGGTGTGATGACGGTGCGGCGGCGTCCAAAAGTGGGGAAACGCCTGGAGTCGGGTCCAACGGGGTGATACGGGTGCGCCGGCGTTCAAAAGTGGGGGAACGCTCGGAGTGGGTGCAAGGGTGTGATAAGGGTGCGCCAGCGTCCAAAAGTGGGGGAACGCCTGGAGTCGGGTCCAGCGGTGTGATAAGGGTGCGCCAGCGTCCAAAAGTGGGGAAACGCCTGGAGTCGGGTCCAGCGGTGTGATAAGGGTGCGCCGGCGTCCAAAAGTGGGGAAACGCTCGGAGTGGGTCCAAGGGTGTGATAAGGGTGCGCCAGCGTCCAAAAGTGGGGAAACGCCTGGAGTCGGGTCCAACGGTGTGATGACGGTGCGGCGGCGTCCAAAAGTGGGGAAACGCCTGGAGTCGGGTCCAACGGGGTGATACGGGTGCGCCGGCGTCGAAAGTGTGCAAGATGTCATCCGCACCTGCGAGAGTAGTATGCCAGCGCTCAGTAGAGGGGAACACACACACACACACGTATGAGGCGCGCGAAGCGAGTCCAGCGTTAGCCGGACGATCAGGCTGGTCTTCCGTTATCCGACCGGATCGGACTCCGATGCACTGTAAATGTAGCTTATCAATCAAACATTGATGCACAATAGTGAGGTAGGTTCCAATCTCCCGAACAAGAAAGAAAGCTGAATTATTTATTATTAGACACATGCTATAGTCAGTACAGGTACATGCTATAGTCAGTCACAAACAATAAAAGTACAAGAAATTAAACTCATTCAGTCTTTTCTTAATAACAGAGTATTTTTCAGGAGATACATTAGTACGCAATAGATCATTTAAACTGGAACAAGCTCAGTTCGTAAAAAAATTCGACGTGATCTGAGTTTTAGCCGTGGTGGTCGAAAGCTTGAGCGGAGTTCCTCTCGATTTTGAATGAATGATATTTAATTAAAACCTGATTGGGATCAAGCCTAACAATCTTTTCAGTAACTTGTATCAAAGTAATGAGTCATTCCCCTTTCTTCTCCATACTAGTGACTTTAGGCCGAGGATTTTATTGCGTTCAATTCCAGGTGGTATTTTGGAATAGGGCAGTTTTTCCACTCTGAATAAGTTTTCTAGTAAAATTATTTTGAACACCTTCGAGTGCTGTATCTGTCAGCACTCGAAGGTGTCTTTCTTCCTATGAGGATTAAAGGTGTTGGTACCGCTCTCAAGTTTAGGCCAAATGTAGAACTTATATGCTTTTAATAAGACAGGATTTTCTCTTGATCGCAGAACTTTGAAGTGGTTGAACGTTCTGCGAAGTCCCTATTCGAATGAATTGAACATTTGAATTGAACATCTGAATTGAAAAAAAAAACACGGGATCAGAAGTGTTGTTGTTTCCCCCTGATCAGATACTACTAGGCTTCTTATTTTCGAACGTTTACTCGTTTCAATGACGATCTCAGCTGGCACGCAGCGGGTCGTTAGATAGCAGTTGGTTGCTGCCACCCGAACATTGGCCGCGGTTTACCTGCAATTGCCAGTCGGTGCGCGTGCTACCTACGCTGCCTGCGCTGGTTTAGGGTGTGGAGACGATTCGTCTCAGACGAATCTATGGATCAAAACTGTGTACGCGGCCTGCCGCGCAGAAAATTCGCGCGCGGTTAACTTGTCCAAAAACGCCGCGTCGCGGCGACTTCGACCGCATGGCGTGAGAGAGGGTGTGGAGCGTTATACCTGGAAAGGGGGGCCGGCCAAGCTCTACGACTGGTCAGTTCGTCCAATCGGTTGATCGCAGGGCCCGTCAGCACCGCCCACTCCGTGAGAAGCGTTAAAGTTGAGTAAAATGAACGCGAAAAGCGTGAAACAGGTCCCAAAAGAAGATCTCAAGGGTGAAGTGTGTTCCCGGGACTATTTCAAAATGGTTCTCTAGTATTTACACGTCTTATTTGTTTTTGTTTTTTTTCTTCTTTTTTTTTTGAAATCCGAAAACTTGTACACGGGGTTATCTGATACGCTGAACACGAATATCACGTCTATTTTGCAGCGTCATGCACAATTATTGGGGTATGTTAGACAAAATCAGTTTTTACTAGCGCGTATACGGCATGTACTATACATATTCCTCAGAATTGTTTTGCACCGTCATGCACAATTATTGGGGTATGTTACACAAAATCAGTTTTTACTAGCGCGTATATGGCATGTACTACATATATTCCTCAGAATCTTCTGAAATCTGATTAGATAATTTGACGTTCCCAACCCCAATTCGGTCTCTTCTGCATCTTTTTCAACTGTTAAGGCTTGCGATGGGTGTACTTTCTTTCCTGAAACTACTGTATTTGTATTTACAAAGCATTTGATGAAGGCACATGTGGGGTAAATTCACTCATTTGATCCACTATCACGGGAGCAATTTCGAAACCGCCTGGACACTAATCCATAACAACGAAAAGCGAATTCTCTGAAAGGAAAAGTTTGCTTCTGAAAAAGGTGGTGAAGTGCCTTGAGAGAGATTTCTTACGGATATTACTAAATGTCAGTTCACTTCACATTCTTCACTCTGAGATCGTGGTCCATTTTGCTTTTGCATTTTTAGTTCCAGAAAAACAATATTGACAAAACAAGTAGGGAGTGGCGATCTGGCATTGTATTTTTGAGGCCTGCAGGCACAGTTTTGCGCCTGCAGGCACAGTGCGTATCTGTTAGGCATTTTCACACCTCCTCTGGCGATGGATTAATAATCGATTACGTTTCAGAAAATATAAATGTAGGTTGGAAACATTTTAGAAAAAAAAAACTTTTAAAGCATCCTATGTAGTGAGCTAGTAGAGCATCACATGTTATTATTTGTTCCAAACGCTGAAAATTTTAATCTCAAGAAGTATTGAGAAGTAAGAAAAGGATTGAGATTCTTGGATTCATTCAAACTATGTACGATTCCAGCTCCAGTTCTTTATTCTCCTCGTTTTCATTTATTTGACACCCTTGTGCACAGGAAGGGTAACTTTTCCAAGTTCAAATCGGCGAATTTGACGAAAAACTTGTGCACAAACTATGTGCAATTTGGAAATAAATATGTAGAACAGAAAACCTACGGGAAACTTTCGTACAAAATATTAAAAAAAAACACGTACAATACAATCAGTTCATTTGTAGCGACAGGAATGTGAAATAACATCTATATGATTAGTAAAAACTGATTTTGTCTACCGTACTCCAATAATTATACGTAACGGTGTAAAACAGACGTGATATTCGTGTTCAGCGTGCAAAATGCCTAGCACACCTACAGGTTCAAAAATGATTCGAATTGTTTTACGCTTCTGTGGTCAACAGCACTGCCGCATTGGTGATTCTGGAGAAATAACGCATAAATGTTGCTCCGCTCTTCAGAATCAGTTCAATTGTAGCGACAGGAATGTGAAATAACATCTATATGACTAGTAAAAACTGATTTTGTCTACCGTACTCCAATAATTGTACGTAGCGGTGTAAAACAGACGTGATATTCGTGTTCGGCGTGTCAGATAACACCCGTGTACAAATTTTCAAATTTCAAAAAAAAAAAAACAAAAAAAAAACAAATAAGACGTGTAAATACTGGAGAACCATTTTGAAATAGAGTCGGAACACATTTTACCTCTGAGATCTTCTTTTGGGACCTGTTCCACGCTTTTCGCGTTCATTTTACTCAACTTTAACGCTTCTCACACCCTTCGGTCGAAGTCGCCGCGATGCGGCGTTTTTGGACAAGTTGACCGCGCGCGAATTTTCTACGCGGCAGGCCGCGCACACAGCTTTGATCCATAGATTCGTCTCCACACCCTAAACGGGCGCAGGCAGCGTATGTAGCACGCTCACCGACTGGCAATTGCAGGTAAACCGCGGCCAATGTTCGGGTGGCAGCAACCAACTGCTATCTAACGACCCGGCGCCAGCTGGCAAGGCGCCTGAATTGCTTGATGGATCCCATGAATTGATCAAAAGGCTTCATCTGAGATAAGAGTTTGGAAACAAAGCCCGAATCTCTTTAGACGTAATGGCAGTGTGTCACCTCATGATGGGTATCGAGATATCAACAGAGTAGAAGCGGACGCGGACGGGATAGGTGTAATTTAAGGGCAACTTATACTAGCTGCGTGAATCAGTCGCGCGTCAGTCGCACGCATCCATTTGCGAGGAATTATCCATGAAGACCGGTCAACACGGTATGTACATCCTCAATGAAAAGAATGCGCGGCCGCCGCTAGGCCGCAAACGCGTGCGTCTGAGCTGAGACTGCGATGGGACTGCTATGCGACTGGGCCCTATTCATCATCATATAGACGCATGCGTGTCAGTCGCACGCATCAAGTGTAAATTGCCTTTTATACTAGCTGCGTGGTGTGTGACTGTGTGTGTGTCTGTCTGTGTATCATATGTAATTCGTTCATCCTGTTTTGAAAAGAGAGTAGGGCGGTTATCCTATTCTAATCATCGGGGTTGTTAGCAGACTCCCTGCGGGTCCATTGCTGTGATAAGGGTGCGCCGGCGCCCAGAATGGGGGAGACGGGTCCACCGCCATGAGGAAAATCATCGGGAAATGCGACATTGCAAAAAAAAAGTAGGACAATATGTTACATTGGTTTACATTGGTGTGGTCATAAGATGAGTTAATGCTCGCTTCGCTCGCATTAGAAGAAGTCTGGAAGTCCGGCGGTAGCCGGACGGCCAGACTGGTATCAATATAATGAAAGATATCAACAGAATGAAAGCGGAGAAGCCCATCTGCCAGAAATCTAGCGGATAGGAGGATAGGGTCGCACATTAGAATGAACCTCTCAGCAGCAATTGTTATCTATAGAACAAGTATTGCCTTGTTAGAAAACCATGCGCGTCCTCAGCAAACTTTTGAGTACCCCAGACTTCGCCAGCAATCGTGGCGATCGCCACGACAGCCGGCTGTCGTCGCGATCGCCATGACCGCAGACGATCGCCTCATGAGTAAATTCAGACGTGAAGGAGTGTTTTTAAACTTCAGCGCGACGCGACCGTCGCGTCCATGCAAACTGTTCAAATGCAATGGGTCCCGAGTGGATGCATGCGCAATAGGTGGTCGCGATGTGGTAGTTGGCGTTTGCCCTCGCGACGCGACGTCGCGCCTTGTTTATACTTTTTCCTTCAAAAACGACACGATGGGTCAAATTCGCGTCGCGCCTGCTAGCAGATGCGACGCGATGATTTCGCAGATGTCGCGAACTGGAGTTGGCCACTGTTCCATGTTTTAAGTAGCAGTTTCTTGAGCTCTCTATGTTTCTGATGTTGCCTGCTGTTTGTGGGCGGTCACTACTTACAAATTGCTGGCCAAGCTATGGAAAAACGCAATGCAAGTGTACATGTTTCATTTACATATTACTTTGAGATTTTCTTTTGAACACCGAATACTGATTTACCGGAATCTAAGGTATTCCCGCGCTCCGACACCGATACTTTGTACAATTTTTCACCGTTCCGTGGGATTTTATGGTGAAATCAATAAAAAGAACCCCCTCTCCTCCTCGCCCAAGAAATCATAGGATATCACCTCCAACCAGTGAAAGAGTAAAAATATTGAAAGCGTGGACCAGAACTTGACCTACTCAGGCAATTCTAGCGGGCCTTCCGCGGGCGGATTCAGGCCCAGAGGCCGGCCCGCGTGCCATTTTAGTGGGCGGGGCTTGTTCGCGGCCGGCCCGCGTGCCATTTTAGTGGGCGGGGCTTGTTCGCGGCCGGCCCGCGTGCCATTTTAGTGGGCGCGGTTTCTTGGCGGGCCTCCCGCGTGCCGCGTTTGTGGGCGGGGCTCCTTGGCGGGCCGCCGGCGCGCGAGAATTTCTGGTGTGGGTGCGTGAGGACGAGGCGGTGGCAGATGCAGGACGTTGACGGGGGAGGGGGAGAGGTGGAAAAAGTGGAGTGGCTCGCCGCTCTAGGGTGCGGATGTAAAATAAAAATAATAAATATCAATTTCAGTGTTAAATGATCAGTGATAACTATCAAAGAGTAATAATTATTATAAACACTAAAAACTGTTTTACAAAGCAGTTTTCAAACTTCTTTCTTGAGGGGGGGGGGTGGTGGCGTTCCCCTGCGTCCGCCACCAATGAGATCTATCTATCCAAAGGCTCAGCATTTCCTGGGCAAGGGTTCTCATGCAATGGACTTTGATGCCCACTCTGATGCGATGAAAGGAAGTCTTACGTCAATACAGCGGCTCGTGGTTAGAGTGTTAGAAGGGCAATTCATACTAGGTGCGTGCCTCAGCCGCTCGTCAGGTGCATGACTTCTTCTGTGGATTATTTCCCTTGAGAACGGTTAATGCGGCATGCACATATTCAATGGTAAGAAAGCGCGGGTGCCGCGAGGCTGAAAACGCCTGCGTCCCATCTGCGCTGCGTCAGGGGACGAGGCGGTCAGCTGTGACTCGGCTTATCTTTCATCATGTAGACGCAAGCGCGTCAAACGCACGTGTTTAGTATAAATTGCCTTGAACGCTTCAAGATTCGTGAGTGCTCCTGTTACTGGTAGTTATAGGTGGTTCAAGTCTCATCCCATCTAAACACTAATCTCAACAGATTAGTCATCACAACCTTCTCATTCGTTCGCTGTAGTCCCAAATCGGGGAAGTTGAGTCATAATCGACTCACTATGTATCCATATGTACCGATAGAGTACTGAGGTGATTGAGAATGAAGAAACCATTAGCGAACTGAAAGGGTTTCTGGATATCTGCAAGGATGGTCGAGTGGATAAAGCAGCGGACTCTGGAGAATGAGAAGGTAGGTTCGAATCCTCAGTGAGCTCGACAACAATCTAAAGATGCGCGGGCTCTGCAAAATGTCCGCTTTTTCTAATTTCGGAAGTTTTTGATAATTTTATACTGTTTCCGTGCTCAGAGGGATCGTTATGATGCGCTCACTTTGCCACGCGCTGCTGTTCTAGGAACCCGTCCGCGCTCGTTTAGCGTGCTTACCGCGCCCGCTTGGCGTGCCCCCGCTCATTTAGCGTGCCTTCCGCGCTCGTTTTGCAATTCGCCAGCGGGAGCGATGTGGGGCCGGCCGCAAAACAAGCGCGGGCTGGCCGCCAGAATTGCCTGAGTAGGTGATCACACTCCTGACCAGCAATGGATTGAAAAAAAAATCAAGCCGAGGCACTAGAACAACTTATACGTCCAAAGGAATCCCTGGCAGTACTACTAAAACGTACCGAAGCAGTGAAAAATTAAAGTCGGAGCACGGGACTACAACATTATATGTATAGAAACAAACCCTTCTAATAACTCAAATGCGGGAAAATCTCTGAACAAAAATCTCTGAACAAACACAAATGAGAAAAAAACCGCAATGCACTCTTTCATATCTTCGACGAAAGCTCTATGGCGAAGAAAACGGCCCAAAATTGCAGCTCTAGCAGAGGTCATCACTGGAAATCGCTGAGCGCATTCCTTGAACACTTTAGACTCCAAGCGGTGCCGTTAGATTCAAAAATGGAAATCAACAATTCCCTCCAAATCAGTGTGTGCATGTAATTTCGCGTGTATACGTAGATTCGCGACGTTTACCATGACGCGACGAAGCCACGCAATGGCTTCGCTACCCGTCGCGTCGCGCGTGTTGTGGTCGTCGCCGCGACGCCATCGCGAAAAAGTATAAACACTCCTTGAGAGATATGATAGCTGATGTGGTGTGGCGATCGGTAGGCATCGTTTTCACTATCGCTATCACTCACATCGCCAGTTCATTTTGGGCGCATCTTCGGAAGTACGGAGGATGAGCTCGTTTGGCAGCGATCAATAGCGATGTAACATGGCAATCGATAAGTATCCTATCCACGATCCTTATCTCTTATATCGCCGGTTCATTTTTATTCATTTTGAACTGACGAAGTCTATAGTCTTTGCTGTGGAATGAAGCTCTCGTCCACGAGAATCTCGAAATACTCGGCCAAAGAATACCGAAACTTACGGGCTTTTGACATTTCCCTAAGCACAAAAGTGCTTCCACTGAGCGGCTCGCATATGTTCGGCTGAGGTGAGGATCTCAAACGCGACCCCTGGGATGACACACGGCCTTCACGGATCTAGTGTGATTTGGAGACTTCCGGCAGGATGGTGGGCAATCTCCGGCCGAATGCCGCATACAAAACCGGCTGAGGCGAATTTGGATGGCATGCTCGGCCAATAATCGCGAGCATCTTGGCAGGTATGAGTGCTGAAAAGTTGGTAACAACTTCCCATTTCTTCTTTGAAACCAACTTACCCAGTTCCATTTCAGCCTGATGTTAAACAATTCAAAATGACAAATGGACACATCCTTGTTGCCGTACCCGCTTTCATGCACCCACCGTTTGAATATGGTGATCATGTCATTAGCGTCAACGACGAATTGCTGGAAGACAGAATCCATTTCTATCAAATTCTGAAAGAGATCGCAGGAAGGAAAAAACAACATATCGTATGCAAATAGTGAAAGCTGTAAAGTTTGCTACCGAACATTGTGCCACTGCCTACAAGACAGTGCCAAATGAGGTCTCGCATAAAGCACTTCTAGGGGAAAAAAGTAGGAAAAAGACAACAAAAAAACCTTACTAGTTGACACAAGGAACTGTTTCATCAATGGTAGCTCAACATGAATTGAAGTTCACTGAGATTAAATAGATTCCATGCATTTTTGGTGGAAACTATGCGCTGTAGTGATTGAAGGATGCCATGTACGCTTGCGGTCAATTCAGCAGGAAATTATTGCAGGGACTCGTACAAAATTCGCTCACTTTTCCTCGAGTAAAGTCTGTTCATTCAGACGGTGCACCCCACGTACCGATCAGCGATGCTGCGTTGTTGGCATCGCAGCGAGTTGATAGGCTCATCAGCTACCGGGATCAATAGAAATGAATGTGGTAGGCATTCAAGATCTAGCTGCGGCGCTGACCCGCGTGGAGTGCACAATCCGAATGAACAAACTACATTTCGATGTCAACACTGTTCCCAACAAAATACAACTCTAGGCAAAGTCACATTATTGTTCTAAGGCCCGGTGCTCCTCCGAGCTCTCCAAACCAGCGGACCGCGATGCTCTAGAAGTGCGTGCTAGAGAAACCTCGTTTGAGATTTCTTTTCTGTTTGAAGAAAAATTCTGCATTTATTTTATTACGTGTTGTATATCATAGTTAATATTAATTGGCATTTTATGTGTGTGTGTGTGTGCGTGCGTGCGTGCGTGTATGTGTGTGTATGTGTGTATGTATGTATGTGTGTGTATGTATGTATGTGTGTACGTATATATATATATATATATATATATATATATATATATATATATATATATATGTGTGTACGTATATATATATGTGTGTGTGTGTGTGTGTGTGTGTGTGTGTGTGTGTGTGTGTGTGTGTGTGTGTGTGTGTGTGTGTGTGTGTGTGTGTGTGTGTATAGATATATATATATATAACTGTGTGTGTTTGTGTTGCGCATTACAGTGGACGGCAGTGGCGTTGGCCCATCTGCGGCCTCGAGAAGGACGTCGCGCAACCGCGCCGCGCGTGCCGTAACTGATGTTTTCTGCTGCTGTTATGCTATTTCTAGCAGCTTTTCCACCCAATTTCAAGGATTTTTGACCAAATCGGTAAGAAAAAAGCTTAGGAATAGCATTCCGGTGGCAGACGACACCGATCCCAGCGCGCGCGGTGCGGTTGCGCGGCGTCCTTCTCGAGGCCGCAGATGGGCCACCACCATTGCCGTCCACTGTATGTACAAAAAAGTTGCAAATTTTGATTTCTATTAGGTGCGTGCAAAAGTTCCGGGGCAGTTGCACCTAATTTTTTAAAACGCCATAACTCGGCTCACAGTCAACATTTTCATTCAGATCAAAAAGCGTTGACATCTGCGTGGAGCAGCCAATTAGCATAAGCAAGATTTTTTTAGAAGCTCAAGATTTGACAGGTTTATACTTAATGGAACGGCAAGCGTCGTTTCTGAGTTGGGTCTCTTCATCAAAAGATTTGCAGCGGATGTAAAGCCGTAGAAGCATGAAATGGGCACATTCTGTTGGAGACAGGTTCAGGGAGTACAAATGCTAAGTTAGAAATTCGAAGCTCAAATAGCCAATTTTTTACACGGCTGACACTGTAACATGTCGGTATGAGTTGTCCCGCAGCTGCAGCGGTCGGCATAAATCCAATCGTTTTTGCCCCTATATTCAAGAATTCCTCCACGATTATTCCGGGCAATATAGCGTAATAACTAGCAATTACTGTGCATCCGTTTGGAAAATATTGGTTGAGGATGACTTAAGTTACTGACCATGAAATGTCAAGCAAGTTCCTCAAGAGTGTGACTAAGCTTTACCTGTTTTTTAGGTGGGTTGCTGGGACCCAGATCCCAGGGCAACCTTTTCTTGTGGTCATACACGACCCATTCTCTCTCAGCAATAACAATCCTAGAAAAGAGTTGGTAGAATATCAGTAGGTCGAATGCCTGTAGACCCACCAGTGTAGACCTTTATGTCCTTCGCTCCACTCCCGCAAAATCCGTCCACTCATCTTCACTTTCTCACAGAATTTCTTCAGGTGACGAGGCATGGTTGGTTAGTTTCCCCATAATGTCCTTCCCACTTCGCAGTGGGTCTTATTCAACCCCCTTTTTCACGACGCCATTATGGAGGTCAAGTTGCTCACGAGCATGTGCAGCACTTTCCTAGCTCTCAGCCCCGCTTAGAATGATTGAGGACCTAGGGGCCCCAGGCATTTCAGAGAAGATATCCTCCATAGACTCATCACTAATGCTATGGGTCGTTTCCATTATTGATCATCCGGATTTCTATTTATAAAGCAAAATTTCGTGAATTAGCTTACAGCACATAGCATTGATTTTACACCAAAAACATGATAACGTTGTGGCGTGGATCCCAGCCAAAAGTGGTGTAGGTTGCAGATGTTCCAGGCTACCAATATCCGTAAAAACCTTTTTCAGGATATCGCAACCACAAAGAGCAAAACGACCTTAGATGATAGAATACCACCAACTGCCCCGGAACTTTTGCACGCACCTAATACCTTGATTTAAAGGTGTTTTGGGCCACCTTTGTCATGTTCAGACATATTAGTGGCCGACAGTTATTTTCAACACGGTCGGAATGAGAGAGATAGGTCTATGATTACATGACCGTATAAAAGGAAAGAGACGAGCAGGACAGTTCTATAACGAAGAGAAGGAACAAGGCGGACGAGAGATGACATGGACGGGGGTTGCGCACGCAGAGATGGTGGAGAAGGTGACATGAAACGAGCCCAGAGCTATGTATGAAGTGCGTTGGCGCTCGGTAGGGGAAGAGTTGCCGTTGAAGGAAGAACAGCAGTGAGAGTGATGCGCCAGCGCCCATAGGTGGGGGAAACGGGTCCAACGGTGTGATAAGGATGCGCCGGCGTCCAAAACTGGGGAGACGCCTGGAGTCGGGTCCAAAGATGTGATAAGGGTGCGCCGGCGTCCAAAGTGAGGAAACGCCTGGAGTCGGGTCCAACGGTGTGATAAGGGTGCGCCGGCGTCCAAAAGTGGGGAAACGCCTGGAGTCGGGCCCAACAGTGTGATAAGGATGCGCCGGTATCCAAAACTGGGGAGACGCCTGGAGTCGGGTCCAAAGGTGTGTTAAGGGTGCGCCGGGGTCGGAAGTGTGGAAGATGTCAGGCACGAGTTCACACCTGCGAGAGTAGTATGTCAGCGCTCAGTAGAGGAGAACACACACGTATGCGAGGCGAGCGAAGCGAGCCCAAAAGAGGCCTGAGAGTCCGGCGTTAGCCGGACGATCAGGCTGGTACATAATGTGAATGTGTTGGCCTCGTTAGAATATCGGCAAAAACAGTGGAATTCAGGGCTCTCAGAGCTAGAAGCTCTCAGAGCTTGGGCCTTTGTTTAGTCCAATCTATCATACTCTATCATACTCTATATATATTACAGAGTTTATGTGACTTTGTGCGTGCGTGTGCACACGGGCTATCATTGGTCAGTGATGGTGATTGGCGGTGATTGTGAGATCCTATAAAAGGCTAATAACGGGTGCGGTGTGGTGGAGTAGGGTAGAGAGTTGGGTGAGCAGAAGGGCTCGCGATGTGCAACAGATCCGTCGGTGGAGAAGAGGTGCGCCGGCGTCCAAAAGTGGAGAAACGCCTGGAGTCGGGTCCAACGGTGTGATAAGGGTGCGCCGGCGTCCAAAAGTGGGGAAACGCCTGGATCGGGTCCAACGGTGTGATAAGGGTGCGCCGGCGTCCAAAAGTGGGGAAACGCCTGGAGTCGGGTCCAACGGTGTGATAAGGGTGCGCCGGCGTCCAAAAGTGGAGAGACGCCTGGAGTCGGGTCCAACGGTGTGATAAGGGTGCGCCGGCGTCCAAAAGTGGAGAGACGCCTGGAGTCGGGTCCAACGGTGTGATAAGGGTGCGCCGGCGTCCAAAAGTGGAGAGACGCCTAGAGTCGGGTCCAACGGTGTGATAAGGGTGCGCCGGCGTCCAAAAGTGGGGAAACGCCTGGAGTCGGGCCCAACAATGCGCCGGTGTGATAAGGGTGCGCCGGCGTCCAAAAGTGGAGAGACGCCTGGAGTCGGGTCCAACGGTGTGATAAGGGTGCGCCGGCGTCCAAAAGTGGAGAGACGCCTGGAGTCGGGTCCAACGGTGTGATAAAGCGGTGCGCCGGCGGTTCAAAAGTGGGGAAACGCCTGGAGTCGGGTCCAACGGTGTGGTAAGGGTGCGCCGGCGTCCGAAAGTGGGGAAACGCCTGGAGTCGGGTCCAACGGTGTGATAAGGGTGGGCCGGCGTCCAAAACGGGAGGAACCTTTGGAGGCAGGTTGCAGCGGTGAGATAAGGGTGCCGGTGTTCAGGTCCAATCCCAATTTGCACTTACTCGGTCAATTTTTACTATTTACTTCCACCGAAATGCGGCACCACAAATTGTTGGAAAGGAGCTGTCCATAGTGGGTCGATGGTTCCATGAACCGCGGTAAAGAATGCTTCTTTGTGGATAGTGTCTGTTCATCCACCTGCATTAATCTTATCTGAGGACAATGAAAATATGCGAGCGAAGCGAGCACGAAAAAAAGCCTGAGAGTCCGGCGTTAGCCGGACGATCAGGCTGGTTCTTCTTAATTGGCAGTTCATGTGTGTGTGTGTGCACGAGAACCAGCCACCAAAAACGGGAAATACCTACACCATTGTGTTCAGCGCTTCGAGTTATGTACGAAAATGTGGTAAATTTCGATTTTTACCTTGAATTAGAGGTGTTTCGGGCCACGCCAGTCATGTTCAGACATGTTAATGTCCGACTGTTGTTTTCATCACAGTCGGAATGAATGAGATAGACCTGTGGTTACAGAACCGTATAAAAGGAGAGAGACGGATAGGTTGCCTTTATAACGAAGAGGGAGAACGAGGCGGACGAGGAACGACAAGGATGAGGATTAGGCCTTAGTGTAGTGTTAGAGGTGGGCTGGGGGTGTGATAAGGATGCTACGGCGTCCATAAGTGAGGAAACGTCTGAAGTCAAGTCCAACGGCGTGATAAGGGAGCGCCGTCATCCAAAAGCGGGAAGACACCTGGAGTCGGGTCCAACGGTGTGATAAGGGTGTGCCGGCGTCCAAGAGTGGGAAAAACGCCTGGAGTCGGGTCCGACGGCGTGATAAGGGTGTGCCGGCGTCGAAAAGTGGGAAAACGCCCAGAGTCGGGTCCAACGGTGTGATAAGGGTGGCCGGCGTCCAAAAGTGGGGAAACGCTTGGAGTCGGGTCCAACGGTGTGATAAGGATGCTCCGGCGTCCATAAGTGAGGAAACGTCTGAAGTCAAGTCCAACGGCGTGATAAGGGAGCGCCGTCATCCAAAAGCGGGAAGACACCTGGAGTCGGGTCCAACGGTGTGATAAGGGTGTGCCGGCGTCCAAGAGTGGGGAAAACGCCTGGAGTCGGGTCCGACGGCGTGATAAGGGTGTACCGGCGTCGAAAAGTGGGAAAACGCCCAGAGTCGGGTCCAACGGTGTGATAAGGGTGCGCCGGCGTCCAAAAGTGGGGAAACGCTTGGAGTCGGGTCCAACGGTGTGATAAGGGTGCGCCGGCGTCCAAAAGTGGGAAAACGCCTGGAGTCGGGTCCAACGGTGTGATAAGGGCCGGCGTCGAAAAATGGGGAAACGCCTGGAGTCGGGTCCAACGTGTGATAAGGGTACGCTGGCGTCCAAAAGTGGGAAACGCCTGGAGTCGGGTCCAACGACGTGGTAAGGGTGCGCTGACGTCCAAAAGTGGGGAAACGCCTGGAGTCGGGTCCAACGACGTGATAAGGGTACGCTGGCGTCCAAAAGTGGGGAAACGCCTGGAGTCGGGTCCAACGGTGTGATAAGGGTGCGCTGGAGTCCAAAAGTGGGGAAACGCCTGGAGCCGGGTCCAACGGTGTGATAAGGGTACGCTGGCGTCCAAAAGTGGAGAAACGCCTGGAGTCGGGTCCAACGGTGTGATAAGGGTACGCTGGAGTCCAAAAGTGGGGAAACGCCTGAAGTCGGGTCCAACGACGTGGTAAGGGTGCGCTGGCGTCCAAAAGTGGAGAAACGCCTGGAGTCGGGTCCAACGGTGTGATAAGGGTACGCTGGAGTCCAAAAGTGGGGAAACGCCTGGACGGGTCCAATGACGTGGTAAGGGTGCGCTGGCGTCCAAAAGTGGAGAAACGCCTGGAGTCGGGTCCAACGGTGTGATAAGGGTACGCTGGCGTCCAAAAGTGGAGAACGCCTGGACGCCTGGAGTCGGGTCCAACGCCTGGAGTCGTCCAACGGTGTGATAAGGGTGCGCCGGCGTCCGAAAGTGGGGAAACGCCTGGAGTCGGGTCCAACGGTGTGATAAGGGTGCGCCGGCGTCTAAAAGTGGGAAAACGCGTGGAGTCGGGTCCAACGGTGTGATAAGGGTGCGCCGGCGTCCAAAACGGGAGGAACCTTTGGAGGCAGGTTGCAACAGTGTGATAAGGGTGCGCCGGCGTCTAAAAGTGGGAAAACGCGTGGAGTCGGGTCCAACGGTGTGATAAGGGTGCGCCGGCGTCCAAAACGGGAGGAACCTTTGGAGGCAGGTTGCAGCGGTGAGATAAGGGTGCCGGTGTTCAGGTCCAATCCCAATTTGCACTTACTCGGTCAATTTTTACTATTTACTTCCACCGAAATGCGGCACCACAAATTGTTGGAAAGGAGCTGTCCATAGTGGGTCGATGGTTCCATGAACCGCGGTAAAGAATGCTTCTTTGTGGATAGTGTCTGTTCATCCACCTGCATTAATCTTATCTGAGGACAATGAAAATATGCGAGCGAAGCGAGCACGAAAAAAAGCCTGAGAGTCCGGCGTTAGCCGGACGATCAGGCTGGTTCTTCTTAATTGGCAGTTCATGTGTGTGTGTGCACGAGAACCAGCCACCAAAAACGGGAAATACCTACACCATTGTGTTCAGCGCTTCGAGTTATGTACGAAAATGTGGTAAATTTCGATTTTTACCTTGAATTAGAGGTGTTTCGGGCCACGCCAGTCATGTTCAGACATGTTAATGTCCGACTGTTGTTTTCATCACAGTCGGAATGAATGAGATAGACCTGTGATTACAGAACCGTATAAAAGGAGAGAGACGGATAGGTTGCCTTTATAACGAAGAGGAGGAACGAGGCGGACGAGGAACGACAAGGATGAGGATTAGGCCTTAGTGTAGTGTTAGAGGTGGGCTGGGGGTGTGATAAGGATGCTCCGGCGTCCATAAGTGAGGAAACGTCTGAAGTCAAGTCCAACGGCGTGATAAGGGAGCGCCGTCATCCAAAAGCGGGAAGACACCTGGAGTCGGGTCCAACGGTGTGATAAGGGTGTGCCGGCGTCGAAAAGTGGGAAAACGCCTGGAGTCGGGTCCAACGGTGTGATAAGGGTGTGCCGGCGTCGAAAAGTGGGAAACGCCCAGAGTCGGGTCCAACGGTGTGATAAGGGTGCGCCGGCGTCGAAACACCTGGAGTCGGGTCCAACGGCGTGATAAGGGTGTGCCGGCGTCGAAAAGTGGGAAAACGCCCAGAGTCGGGTCCAACGGTGTGATAAGGGTGCGCCGGCGTCCAAAAGTGGGGAAACGCTTGGAGTCGGGTCCAACGGTGTGATAAGGGTGCGCCGGCGTCCAAAAGTGGGAAAACGCCTGGAGTCGGGTCCAACGGTGTGATAAGGGTGAGCCGGCGTCGAAAAATGGGGAAACGCCTGGAGTCGGGTCCAACGACGTGGTAAGGGTGCGCTGGCGTCCAAAAGTGGGGAAACGCCTGGAGTCGGATCCAACGACGTGGTAAGGGTGCGCTGGCGTCCAAAAGTGGAGAAACGCCTGGAGTCGGGTCCAACGGTGTTATAAGGTAGCGCCGGTGCCTAAAAATGGCACAGAGTCCGAAAATGTGGAGATCGACGGAGGAAGGATGCGCCGCTGTCCACTACTAAAGAAATGACACGAGTCAGGTGCATATTTGCTCAATCGTTTCGCTGGGGCGTAGCATCAATGTAAAAAACTAGAAGTCAGACCTCAGCAGTGACTAATATGCAATCCGTGTAAATCCCTCCTCCTTACATCCCCTCTCGCGTTCTTCTCCTCTCATTTGTTTATGGATACACCACATCCTCCTCTTTTATATGTTGAAAGTGGCTCTTATCACTTGACCAGTTATAACAAACAAAGAATCATAAACCGTTTCCTGCGATCATTCCAGATTTAACCAGTCATACATAATTATTTCAGTCAACTATATATGTTTTGAATAGTTCAACAGCTATTTCAGTGGAGCAAAAGGTAAAATTGCCGCGAGAAACTCGATTTGTCCTCTTTGATAGGTCCAGTTTCACATGAAGAAAAGCAATGGAAAAGATGTGGAACGCATTATAAGTGGTATGACTGAGTTCATTAGGATGAAAAAGGGAAAAAGTCATGCGAGCGAAGCGAGCATTGGGAAAAGTCTGGAAGTCCGGCGTCAGCCGGACGGCCAGACTGGTAAACTTTGAAGACTGTGACGGAACAGTTCCCCGGACCCAGTAAAAATGAGTCTTTTCTCATTTTTTCTCATGAACTTAACTTGTTTCACACACACACACACACACACACACACACACACACACACACACACACACACACACACACACACACACACACACACACACACACACACACACACACACACACACACACACACACACACACACACACACACACACCACACACATACATACACACACACATGAACTGAATAGTAAGTAGATAAGAACTAAAGTAATTTTTCTTCAGCATCGTTTCACTAATCGCGATATGGAACATTTTCCAGATTCGTTTTTCGGTGGCGCGAGTCATTTCCTCACTGCAAGTTCCGAAATCAGATCCATCTATACCAGCTGATATGATTTCAACGCAACAGTGCCAGTACTTTAGAAACACTATGGTCTTCTTTCCAAGATCATCGCTTGGAATTAATATCAAGTCCGTGAATAAAAAGGTGACCTCTCTTGAAACGGGCAGAATTGATGGAAGCTTTTCCATCCAAAATCGAAAACTCAGTGTAGTTTACAATTCTTTCAAAAATTATTCCAGGTTTATGTCGAAAGTACTGATAACGGATTCAACAGCATCGCACGGCGAGCATTCTACATAGGAGATGCTCTTCTGACAGTAAACGATGCAAAATGCACATCTGTGAGAAACGCAAGCAATCTTCTACTGAACTCACTCAAGACAAAAGGAATAGTGAGTTAGCACCGCATGCCTCCTTATTTCCATCCTCGCCCCAACCCCCCACCCTCCCCCTCTCACTTTTCAATCCCCAGTTGCAGCTGTAACGCCCATTATTTGAGTGTGCTCTGGGATTCCTTAAAGGCAGCATGTCAGGGATCTGAGATTTCTACGGCAGTCGGACATATGCGAGCGGCCGACAACAAATGTATACTTTGAAGGCCGTGTATCAGCTCATGATGGGTGTCGAGATATCAAAGAGAATTCAGTCCTACTCGACACGCTGATTCCAATGATGTGCTTGAAATCTAGAAACACAATAAAAAACCCTATTTTCGAAGCCAAATTTGGTAACGAGTTACCTTGCAAGGAAGCTAGAAGAAGCGGAGCCAAGAAGTTGAGATTGCACATTGAAATGAACTCCTCAGCAGTAGCTCTTATTGACTGAGCGGATAATACCGTGTTACGAAAACTAAACGTTAGCTGTGGAATGAACCTAAGACTTCGAAATTCTCGGCCAAATGAACGCGGAACTTATGCATCGTTGTGCTTTGCGGCTCGCATATGTTTGACTGACGTGGGAATCTCGAACGCGATCCCTGAACTGATGCTCTGCCTTTAAGTTTCGCCGAAACGTCGGAAAACACATAACTCAGACAATTTCGGGGGCAAATCCCGTTTCGAACGAGCGGGGGGCGAGGGTCGGAACGAGCGTTTGGGTGTTTTCGCCCGAGAAGTAGTCGCGTTCAGGCCGCTGTAGGGCCGCTGAAAATGGGGCTTGCATCCCTATCCGCCCGAGTACTGTCCGCGTTCAGGCCGCTATGAGCCCGCAAACCACCAGTCGCTACTGCTCCTAATTCAGCGCACAAGGCGGTATTCTCCACAATTATCTGTCAGCTGAACGCCGGCACCGTGACAACCTCTGGCAGCTTGGTCACTGCTTGGGCTCTGTATCGCACGGAGGAGCTCCGGGTTCGAAGCTATTTTGAATCCAAAGTGATCCATCGGAGTGTAAAAGCAACGCAAATATGCAAATTCTTATCAGAAATACGAAAAGATGGCTGTTTGCAAGGCACATCCATGGTTTCGTAGTGCAAGCCTTCTTCTATTACTGAGAGGATTCGAACCAACCTGACCATTCTTTATGAATGACTGGTGTTGCCTTCATCCATTATCACATGCATACTACCACCAACCAACCATTCCGACCGAGCCATTTCCTTATTGAAGCGAAATATGTAGTCGTTCAAGCCGCTTTTTGGAGATATTTGCCGGCGGTCAGTGGTCGCGGAAAGCGAGCCGATGCCCGACATTCTTCACATAGCGGGCCGAACCCGGAAGGAGTGCATTAGCCCGAATGATTCTGCGTTTAGCCCGCGATTCGCCCGACAGCGCGTTTGGCCCGCTACATGCGTGCTTCCGCCCGCTGTTTGTCCGCTATTGGTCCTCGTTCAAACGTTTCGTCGGGGATTTGCTGGCGGTTGGAATGGGATTTGCCCCCGAAATTTTCTAAGAAGTTACGGCTTTCAGTGAACGAGAGATTTCATTCCGCAGTGACTACTTGCTGAGGGTGCGGCAAGAGTTCCAATACGGCAGTAGGTGTCCTGTCGATAATGGCTACTGCCGAGAAGTTTATTTAATGTGCAAACTTACTCAGAACCCCAAAAACATCTTGTCGACAAGCATTCGGCGAGCAAGTATCTGATCGCATCTGAAACTGATTGTGCCGCACACAATAAAATGGAGAACGTGGGCAAACGCGTTCAAGAGGTTCATTCCTTTCCAGTGCATCCGCAATTCTGTACAGTCTGTCCGAAACGACGAGTCCGCACACACACGCCGGGATCGAGAGGTGGTCACGCTTGCCAGCACTCCACATCATCATAATCTCTAATCTGCGCATCACGTCTCATCGTTATCTTTACTGTATAGACCATTGATTTGGCTGTGGAGTGGATAACTTTGCAGCTAACAGCATACGTCCCAGCCGCGCCGCCTCTTGATCTCATGCGTGGGCGGACACGTCGTTTCGGACAGACTGTATCTCAAGATCGATTCTACGGACTATTCTAATCTAGTAATACCTTACAGAGACGATGTCGTCGCGACCGCACACCTCCAACAGTTTTCGTAGAATTGCTCCTATGCCAGCACTTTGTTCAATTTTAACCGCGTGATGAGATTTGTCAGCACACTGATTATTGTAAACCGTGTGATAAGATGTGAGGGTTTAATGTTTTAACATGTCATGTAGCTGAAAACCACCAGAACCAACGGACCTGAACGTGCACGACTTGTTAAAAGTACCTCTCGCTCTCTGCGCTCTCCATGTGAGAGTACATCAAAACCGCATGCCGTTCCAACATGTAAGATGTGTTCTACAGTCTGTCCGAAACGACGAGTCCGCCCACGCACGCGGGGATTGAGAGGTGGCACGGCGAGAACATATATGACGCTGCCAACTAATTTATTCTTGCAAAAATGCAAAGTAGAGAATGAATGGCAAAATCCGAACGGTTCGAGTTATGCCACCATTTCATTTTCACTGTGCCATACCCCGAACGGTCCGGATTGTGGCCATTCATTCCCACCTTGCATTTTACGCGGACAAATTAATTGGCAGCGTCATATATGCTGTTAGCTGCCAATCGAACACGTCACAGCCAAATCATTGGTGGATATCATGAAGATAAGATGAAACGTGATAAGCAGATTATCTGGATCCCCGCGTGAATGGGCGGACTCGTCGCTTCAGACAGACTGTAGTAGCTCAGAAAGGGCGTCTGGTCTCCCTCTGGCTGCAATTACGACCTCATCACTGTGATGGCCAACTGGTCGAGGCCAACTGATCCCAAGCCCATTGACAGAAACACGATTTTTTGGGTGCCTTAACATAAGCTTTCCTTCGTACAGTGAGCGTCGATGGCTGTGATGCTTCTGCGGCCTCGAGAAGAACTCCGCAAAACCATTGCGCATGTCCCGGAATCGATGTCTACTGCAGCCGTTATGCTATTTCTAGCAGGTTTTCTACCCGATACGGGAAAAGGTCATCATATTGGGAATAAAAGCGTCTAGAAATACCATTCTGGCGGAAGACGACACCGATTTCGGCAGGCGCGCCACGGTAATTCTCGAGGCTGCAGGAGCATAGCCATCGGCACTCGCTGTATATCTTTTGCGGAATTCTGATCAATTTTTTAATAATGACTATTCTAATCGCACTAAGTCCTGAGTGCTATTTGATTAGTAGAATCTAAAACTGATAAGAACGAGAGGATTCAATGCCTGATGAGAACCAATCAGGCGAGGAAGAGACACCGCTCATCCGTGAGCTGCGAGGTTATCAATTTCAACGTTGTTAATGGTCACAATATGACACCAACGTTGTTAGTAATCTTACAAGTAACTAAGACTCGAGATATTACCCCACATTTTCGGATAATCCGAAAAAAACTGAGCAAAAGCTCTTCTTCCTGGGCAGGTACAAGCCTGCGTTACCCCTTTCTAGCCCACTTCAAAATTTTAAACTACTGGTGAAATATGAGAAAAGCGCTAGAACGAGTGAGGACATCACAGATATGATGCAGTCGGACACATAAAGTAAGGTTTATTTTGGCGTGGTACTGAGCACATAACGTTATTGTAATAACATGCAAATGCAACATTCGAAATAGGGGAAAACCCTAAACACGACACTCTCGTGCAGACCGACACTGAGAAATGGAAGAAGTAAATGTACAGATAGTCGTTACTAGATCCCGTAATCTTTGAACAACAGAGGCCAACAGAGGCTGATTGTAAGTGAACTGACGCATTCTAGAGCAGGTAATAATAAAGGACCTGCACAAATATAAGGCATTGTGTACCCATATGAATGAGTAGAGATAACAACAAATATTATAGCAACTCTCAGTGTCTAGAGGATACATGAGTGCATAGAGCGACATGATATGTACAATGCATAGAGCGACAATGATTCTAGGAACGCTATAGACTTATGTACATAGATGGTAGTGGAGAATTCGTAACTTGAATAGATCATAGTGAACAAGTGATTAGATACACTGTAAAAGGGAGAAAACAGGCTCAATTACAATAGGTTAATCCGCGGGATTCGTCGGAAGATGTAGTGGCTTGGGGGCAATGTAGCAGCGGAAGGCGTTCAGAGATTTCCATCTACCCGCTTGCATGACGCTTGTCTGCTCGACGCCTAGACTAAGAGCCAAGGTAGCTGCCCCTGAAAGAATGAGAGGTTAAACTTAGGTGTTGTAGCCCACATACCTGAAGAAGGTTTTTAACACATTCGCGACAACGCAGATTTTCCGCTCAGGGCCACTTTGGACCAAAGCGAGTTTGGGCTTGTTTCTCACCGGATTTGCGAGAATTAGGGCATACCTGACATGCTGATCACAATTATGCCATCTATTTTACTTGGTAAAGCACTTCTATAGTGCTACTGTATGTATACTGTAGAAACTGTAGAAAGACCTTTTTCTATCAGAATTCAACCAAAATTTGCGCAGGAGGGTTATTTTATACATACAGATTAAGAATATGAAATCCATTGTCTACCGTATCGCTTCACTACAGGGTTACTGTAATCATACTGTAGGAACTGTGGGGAAGCTTTTTCATCAGAATTTGCCCGACACTGGGGTTATTTTACACTCTGATCTCGAATATGGCATCTATCTTGAATATGGATCCCAAATTCGTATTCAACATGTCAGAAACCACCACCTGCCAAAGTTTCACTGAACAAAATGCATCTACAGTATGCCTACGGTAGCCCTACTGTACTGCGCTACGGTAAAAAAAATGGATGTTAATTTCATACTCAGCATGTCAAATAACCCCACTTGCCAAAGTTTCACTGAATTTGGTGAATAAAATGCATCTACAGTATGCCTACAGTAACCATACGATAACGCTACAGTAGCCTTAGAGTACTGCTCTACGGTACCGGACTGATGGCATATTTGTGTTCAGCACGTCATGTAACCCCGAAGTTCAAATTTGCTGTAGATGCTGTGAGAAAATACATCAACAGCATCTACTGTATGACTACAGTAATCCTACAGTACCGCAGTTACGGTACAAAATGGATGCCATTTCCGTGTTCAGCGGGTAGAATAACCCCTAGGGGCAGAATTTGAGGGAGCTCCACCTAGGAAAAAGTGATAAAACTGATACGACCCACCGGTGGGTCGTATTGTCCTCTACGTAACTTCCCGTACGACCCACCGGTGGGTCGTATTGTCCGTTATGTGTTAAGCCTATCCCTGAGTGTGTTGCAAGTAAGCGGAAAACCCGTAGAGGCTGATTGAAAAAGGAATGTTTTGCCCTGGATTGAAGACATATACTTCCCGACTAGAGAGCGCTCTAACCCATCTAATTGGCAAGCAACTTCTATCCCCTTCTTATATTGGTCTGTTTTAGACTGACTAATGAAAATATTATACAGTCCGTCTCCCTTATGCCGCAGATCCGCCACCCGAAGGGCCTGAGCCTCACTAATCCTTAGAAGTCCCTTAAATTGCAGAAGTGCTAGGGTAGCAGCTTGGGTCAATTTGGGGTCAGATGAGTTAATACCCTCCAGGACTAGGCGACGCATGGACTGCTGGTCGATTTTAGCCCTATGGGTTACCCGGGGAGTATTTCTTTTCTCCGCCTCCAAAATAGAGTGTTGAATCTCACTGTCCACACCGCTTAGAGCCCCGCAGAAATAATTAAGCACTGCAACTACTAGAGGTAGAGATTTCTGTCTTCCATCGTGAGAGCATTTGGCTAGATACAGATTTCTAGCTTTCGACAATGGAAGATTGCGCATGCCTGGATCACTCCTCCACTGCAGGAACCTGCTGAGCTCTGCGCGATAGCCGGGTATTGTAGACGTAGCTCTGTCGGCGTTGAGTGCGTTCGAAATGATGCCGCTTATGTCCGGCTGCCAAGTTCTTGGGCAACTGTAGCTAGCGCAGCTTCTTCTTCTGGGTGCTGAAAGAGAAGTTTTTTTTTCATTCCTTTGACATGCTCGCATTGGGCGGAAGAGAGGGCCGCTCAGTAAGCGCTAAAGAACCTGGATGACTAGGCGCTAGCGTCGCATCCAGGGGCCGCTTCGCCCCGCCCACTGGCGTAGCTCGCGGATATACAGCTCGCCCTCGTTCGATCTCAAGAGAATCGATCGAATAGATACCAATAGTTTAAAATAACACTTGTGCACAACCCAATCGATCCCTCACGTGACCAGACACGTGTGATATCGATTGGATGGTGCGCTTGCAGTTGCAAGAGATTGCGCTCCGGTCAAGGTACTATCATTCACAATGGAATTCAGTGAAACAACATGGAAACAGTGAAACATGGATAACTTGTTCTGGCTCTTGCTTGCCGATAACTTGTTCGGCCAAAAGCCTGCTGACAAGTTGTTTTTGACAAATCGTTGTCGACAACTTGTTTTTTCTCTTCCTTGTCGACAACTTGGTTTTCGGTGGCGTGATGAAGTCAAACTTGTCGTTGCTAGTTAAAAACTTGTTTGCAAATTATTTTTGGGCAAAGTTCTTGCCCAAAAAAGCTAGGCCGACAACTTTTTGGGGTTCTGAATAAGGCGTTTTTACAGTTTTTAACAGCGGCGTTAAAAAAGGGAAATCAAAGTTCTTTTCGTATATAAAGGGGCAGTGTATGGGATGGAGACTGCGGCGGAAACATCCCTCATTTCGATGCATAGGAATTGTGAGTCGTGCGCAGACGCAATCCAGAGCACGTCCTTCCGATGGTGATCTTGAATGGAATCAGGCAGAGACTTGCTGGACGCTGATGACGAAATCTCGTTAGCCATCGTTGACAGTGATCCCAACAGCAGTCAGCTGTGCCATGGTATAAGAGCTCGTAGCCATCGCCGGTATGGCACGACTTCACCTCCCCCCCCCTCCCCACTCCGTTTCCTGTACGCTGGCAATATTGACTTTCCGCCTCTTCAGCATCACTGTCATTTTGCGGCTTCTCCCTCCCAAAACCCCGATGGTGACTGAAGTTAGCCGGATCGTGCCGCGGTTCCGCTCCTTCGAATGGCCTTTAAAGACAGCACTCACAGAAATTATCACTTCTGAAATGAATCGCTTACCGTATAGCGGACCGCTGGAAAATCGCAGCAGTAAGTTCAACATCCTGGATGGCCGCCTACCTGCGAACATACTGCGGTGGACACATTGGCCGCCATGAACAAAAAGGTTTGAGCATGACAGTGTGTGAGGATTTGGTTTAGCGGAGGCTGGTTTATGGAACTCGTACCACTTGCATGGTTTCGTGGCGGGACTCATCACGGAACACTCGTCCGATGATATGATGAGTCTCGCTGTGCACACACATAAAATACCTTCACCATTTTCTGTGTTTTCCGTGTGTTTCACGCTACTTCATCGTTGTCGATGAGTTCATAGTCCCTCAAAACCCCGTTATACCTCGAAATCTTCAGCCCAAAAATTTCCTTGAGTGCTGCCTTTAATGGTCATTAGCCCTTGCCTATGTTTCGCAACGCCGGATCTGTAGTGGTAAAACGCGTTGCCTTCGTGGTCCCAATCTTTACTCAAAATCTACTGTGACACTACTCATAATGTCATAACGTATTCTATTCCATAAATCCACCCATGTCGTAGGGTAAGCGCATGGCTGTTTCGGCTGCCGATCAACCCCCCCCCCCACGCTCCTCCCCTTAACCCTAGGTGAGTGTTGAATCCAAATTTTCAGGCTCGAGTCTTGGTAGAGCGACCAGTTGAACCTGCTGCTGTTGCGTTCGTCAGGGCCGTACTGCTCGTTAACAAGGCAAATGTAATGGACCCGAAAATGCCTGACGATGTAGTGATTGTATGCAAGTATGTTATGGCCAAAGAGAGCTGCATTGCATTTCATGCTCATTTGAAACAACACTTGCAGCAACGAGCTAAAGCGAATGCGACAACAGCATACGGAGCCAAGAAAGCATATTTTGAGAAAGTCGAAACTGACCACCACAGAAAAGACACAGAATGATAGGAAATCATATGGATCATCCAAGAAGGGTGGCAGGTTATACTGAAGAGTTTACGCATAACTTTCCACGAAAATATCTTCATTTTCATTTCAAGAAGCATCAGAATATCCGACGTTTCTACAGAGGTCGCAATAGGAATGGAACTGGTTAATCCGGCATTGTTAGAGGTCTTGTATTCATCCATACGTGTACTTACAGTGGACGGCAATGGTGGTGGCCCATTCGCGGCCTCGAAAAGGATGCAGCGTGACCGCGCCGCGCGGGCCGAGATCGGTGTCGTCGCCGATGGAATGCTATTTCTAGGGCCTTTTCTTCCCTATTTGCTTAGAAATCTTTAAAATCGGGTAGAAAAGTTGCTAGAAATTGCATAAAAGCAGCAGAATACATAGGTTACGGCGCGCCCGGCGCGGTTGCGCAACCTCCTTCCCGAGGCCGCGGATGGGCCAACGCCATTGACCTCTACTGTAGTTTGTTTTGTTACTATTACAGGGTGCGTCATAAATATTGAGGCACTGAAATTATACTGTAAAAGAGACAACATCCGGGAAAAAGCCCACATATGCATATCCAAAATGAAGGTAATGTCTTAGCGAATACAAAAAATCTACTCTTGTTCGGAGAGCTCTCTGTCCTCATAGAAGCAGCCACAATGATGTCAGCAGAGAATATCGCCGATGCGCCGCAACTGAAGTTCGTCCATTCTTCTTCCATATTATAAAGGTGGTATTCAGGTAGGGTTTACATTTAGGAACACGATACTCCTGTGGGAAGTAGGGCAGGTCTTGCTCTCCAAGTATCACATGAAGACAAGTCCTTGTTCGCAAATCTTCTCTCGTTCTCGCCAAGGAAATGCAATATGTTTTACTACAGAAAATTTTTCCTTCCCTTGTTTCTTGACAACAATCTTCTAAAAACACATTTTCGTGCTCATCTTAGTTCACATTACAAGTTGAATCCATAGGTACTTCGGCAGGGCTTGGCTCTTGTGCAAGAGACAAAAGTGGTACGGGCCCATTTTCGAAAATCTACTTAAGGGACTTCAATTTGGAAGAGAATAGGCTTCCTTGAATTTGCTTCCTCCCTTATGAACTGAATTCCAGTCTGCTGGTGGTCCCATATGGGTATCTTAGAGAGCAAGAGGTGCGCCATCATCCACAGAAACACCAAGTTTCCAAAGGCTTATCTTTCGAAATCTGAGACGACCTGAGTTAGTTGCGGCGCAGAGGCTATGCGCTCCCTCGTCGTCTCTGTGGCCAACTCAGCAAGCAAGGAGCTTGCTGTGAACAAGAGTGCATTTATTCGGTCTGCATATGCTTATTTGGAATGTTTCTGCATCTTGTCTTTTCTGCAGACTCATTTTAGGTGCGTCAATAATTCTGATGCACCCTGTAATATTAAAACCGAGACTCACAACATCTTTATCGCATAATCAAGAAATGGTACAAATCCTTGGCATCCGAACATTCCTTCTATGGCTTCGGAAATCATTCATAGTGCACTGTTGGGCATCCTCTCTACTTGATTAATTTGGCTATGATTGAAAAAATGAAATCGGTACCTCAAAGACCATTGTTTTGGGAAGACGAGAAGCAGAGCAACACCGAAAAACATTCACCCAATAACATACTGCACGTTGAAGCTTTAGCTTACTCAGTTTCCCTCTGACACACTAGCAACAGGTCTAGAGCGGGAAACGGAACGCCTGATGCACTGCTTTTCAAATATTTGTTTGGGTCCTGTGAAATAGTATTAGAATTGGACATCACAGCCGAAGATTATCATCATACAAAATCAAATTACTGGTGAAACTGGTCTAATTGTTTTACCAAAGTTGTTGTTAGCAGAGTACAGAAGTTATCTATCAGGTTGGCAAGAAACTAACGTCCGAAAATTTCGTCCTTTTCGTTTTCATTGCAACTTTGCTCAATAACATAATCAGCAATACATATAATCAACATAGTTAGTTATGACAATGCTAGAACAGGACATTGATTCCCTTCTCCCAGAAATACGGGGGCTGAGAGTCGAAGAACTCAGCAACCGCCGTTTTGACAGCATCAAATCTAGCAGAAGATTACTTAGAAAGGAAAGCCCTTGGAGTAAAAGCCTTAAGAGGGTAATCAGGTGAGGCTAGGTCAGGAGGATAGGGTGGGTGACGTATGGTAGCCCAGCTCTGCCAGTTTGGATTGCTTCTTGATGGAAATGCTGAGCCGAGCATTGTCATGGAGGAGGTGCACCGAAGTCCTTTTGTGCTGCTTTTCTCGGAAGGCATTAGCCAATTCCCAGAGCTGATTGGCGTATGTGGTAGCGTGATCGTCCTGCTTTGTGGGAGCAGCTCATAGTACAGCATTCCTTTGGCATCCCACAAGCAGCAACGGCGTACCTTCTTGGGGTGGAGATCGCATCTAGGCTGTGTTGGCGGCTCTTCTCCTCGCGAAAGCCAGACGGCACGGCGGACATGGGCCCATAACCAGATCTTCCAGGAACTCTTTGCGGCGTGGGCAGAGGATGAAAGACTGACAGATGGTCAGGCGGTGCATCCTTGCACGGTCGGTTATTTGGTAAGGGATCTCTAGCTCTCTAGCATTATGTAGGTCAGACCCTGTATCGTTTGTTGTTTTTTTTTTCGAGCAAGACGGGGTTTGAAATTTTTCGGAAAATGCTTTCTCGCAACCTAGTTCAGTGGTTTCATGAATATGGAGGCATCGAAATTTGTTCCGCTAAAGTTCTGCTAAATTGCGCTCATTTTTGGAAGTCACCAATAAGACTGGGGGAATTGGCCTGTCAGAGGACCCCTTGTCCTCAATTTTCATATCACCACCTATAAAGCCTCGTCCACTGGCTAGAATCTTCGATATCAGTTCGATATCAGACCGTTTCATAAGTGTGAAGGCAGTAAGAACAACCTCAAATTATTTAAGGTGGGCTCATTCCAAACTACAAAAACGAAGTATGTGTAGAAGAATTACATCAGTACTATGTTACGAGCTCCACTTTCCTTGTTTTGAGAGCAAAAGAGAAAGAGTGCTGAAGATGGCTACTTTATGACTTGACAAGCCAGGAGAGTGAAGGGATTAAGCATGGGCTCAGCATGGGCTCGACCGATTTTTAAACAGATTCTCCATATACGACCAGAATGGGTCTCCTTCACATTCCCACATCCTGTGCAGTCAGGATTGAAAGCTAATCTTCCCATTGGCATCAAATTCAACCCTCGCAATGCATGAGGTATGCTCTCACTTGTGCGAAAAAAATATCAAAAAAATTGGATTCCTCCTTAAATCAGTGAACTGATGACAGTTCTAGGGTCGTTTTACGGTTTCAACAAATTCTCCGATAGCCGCATCATAGCATATCGTAGGGTTGTGCGAGAGAACAGTAAGTTCGGAGTGGGGGAGGGATTAGATTTAGCTAAATTCCTCGTATTCAGGGAGAGACACGAGGTTTCCGCACGAAAGAAGCAGAATCTAGACGACTTGGACGATGTACGGGTTTTGGGGTTTCTCAGCCTGGAAAGCTGAAGCTAACTCTCAATTTTTGACACCTGGATGCACAGGAACATCGGCATGCATTCGCCCTGCACGTTCCGCCAATTTTTGGTTGTGGAAAGTTCCGATCTTACGATTCCCGACAGGGCTCACTGGAAAGAAAAAAACGAGTGGAAAAAGCAAAGTTACGATATATTGGGGATAGATGCAAGCTCATCTACCATTGCTTATTGTGTATTGCTAAGAGACACGCTACTTACGTCACTGTGCGTGAGCCCAGCTCTATCAAAAGCTGATCAAGTCAACGCACGGTTCGCCTGCTTTACTGGCCATGGTGTAGACTAAACCTCAGCCAGATTAAGAGTCTGTGGGGAACACTTACGTATATACGTATATACGCATCGGCGCTGCAATATAATCTTGTTGCTAAATTAGACGGCGTTGCAGTTGCTGCGTGGGAGGTACTGGAGGGTAGTTGCATCGAAAACCTTGTGGGTGGCATGTAAAGAAGAATTTCTGAGCTAATGAATGTGTAATTAGGAAGTTCTTACAAACTCTTGGAACACAGTTATCCCTGAAAGTTTTTGGTTTTTTCCACTGCCTACATATTTATGAAATGGTCTGACATCGAAGTGATATCGAAATTCCGAGCTAGTAGACAGCGGTTGAGAGATCATGGCACGGAACCTTTGGACAAGGGGTTTTCTGACTTGCCAATTCCTCAAGGCGGGTTCCAGAAATCAGCATAATCTAGCAGTAGCTATAAATTTTGGGATGCCTGCATATTTGTGGAACGCACTGTACATGCAGATGACTGTCAATATTCACCCTTTTCAATTGTTTACTTTCATTGGGACAGTCTAACCACCGGACACCGCAGTTTCACGCTTCTCCTAATGCTTGCTTCGATCGCATAAATTTGCTTCATATTCATAATAGACTTGCTTAATAGAAGTTTCTTTAAACAATGGAGAAAAGTGCAGAACTGCCTTACACGCGGCCCTTATTATCTTCCACAAGGAATGCTCATCGAGAAGGGTAAATCGTTTTCTAACTTGTCCCATGAACTTGCTCATCGAACGGTGTAATTCGATTTCTACCTCGTTCCATGAACTAAGCGATGGGTATCAAGTTAACTGTATTATGAAGGAGTGGAGGGCTGTTTGAATACAAGTGATAGAACGAAACGTTGGAGGGAAAGTGATGTAAAAAGTTCACGCACAAGGATAATTCCTTGCTACTGGTCGCTGGCGCACCAGTTGAAGTCAGTAGAGAGTAATAGTTTGGCGGTGTTTTCCCACTGCTGCGCATTCCACTCCTTCACACAGTAGACCGACGTTTAGTGGCTTTTTCCGAGAATTGAGCTGCAGCGCACCACTACATATACCTCATGCAACAGTGGACCCGTTGCATGCCTGTTTTTCTGTTCTATTTCATACGCTTCCATATCTGCCTTTTTCTTCCACCACTGGCGCATCTGCGAGTGCACAAATGAGTTTTTGGGAAGTGAAAACGTGACTATAAGTTAAGGCACACCACATGTGATAATATCATAGCACTAATACCAGAAGGTAATTTTAACATAACGGTATGAATTCTACGGCCATGCCAAGCCGACTCAAGAGCAACTCGAATAGCCAGTCATGTTGGGAATATGTGGTCCCTTGCTCTTGTAATAGCTCAAAGTTAGGAGAAGATCGCACTAATCGCGGCACGATACACCAGTGTCATCCTTGGAGAAAAACCACTTCAGAGCAAAGCAAATCTTTCCTTACCAAACTTTTAGTAGACAGTAGTATCCCTGTAGTATCCGCTAAACTAGAATCTCTTCCATCTTCCCCTTCGAAAAATTGGGTGGCGGTCAAGACGTACGCCGCGACGCGACCGCGCCGCACGCGTACGCTTTCCAAGTTCAGGTTGTTTCTTCAAATTAGAGGCACTAAATGACATCGTTGGCCACCTTCTCACAGTTTGTGGGTTCATAAAACACTTATCTGTCTGACTCAAGCTTAGAAAAGTTGTCCATATCCACGCAGAACTGCTCGTACCCTAGAAGGCTGCAGCCGCGACGCGCACGTGAATCGACCAATCACAGACCAGCAGCGTACCTCTTGTCACGCAGCCGGAACTTCCGCTGCGGAATAGGACCGCTTTTGGAAAGCAACATCAGAAAAGGATTCACTGGCACGGAGGCGAAAGAAAAAGAAGAGAAGAAAAATGACACTTCGGAACTTCTAGCCTTTCCAAGGAATTTCTGGGACTTTGCCTGAGAAAGCATGTTGCTGATACTGATATAAAGCGTATATACTCAGGCAACAACACCGTGCGACCCGACGGCCAAATTGGCGGACCACCCGAGCTACCAAATTTGTGGGCGTGGCCTGTTACCGGGCGACCCGAGGGAATTAAGTGAAGCATCGGGTGACCAGAGAACATTGGATGAAATACCGAGGGCATGATAGGAACCCACCGGGTGGGCCGAGGGAATACTAAAAATTATCGGGCGACCCGAAGGCAGAGCTCGCGGAATTCAAGGCATGTGAAGAAAGCATCTCCAAATTGCATTAGAGAAGAGATTTTAATGCTAGCTAGATGCTATTCTTCTGCATTTTTCCAAAGAGTGGCTACTGGGAGACCAGTCAAGTTTTTTGAATGAGTCCCCGACTAACTGTATCACTGGTTGCTGATTGAATTTGAACACGGATTATGCTATGACATGGACTTGTGAAATCCTTTAAAAAATCGAGAAAGAATGGAATTGATCTAGTAGGAGTGTTCAGTGGTCAGGAACCGCTCTCTGTACAGCAAATTGCTCTTCTTGGTCTTCTGATTGTCTGCGCATCCGTACGTTTCACTGTCGTCGCCGTTCTCATTTTTGATTGATATTAAGGTGTGGGATGGTGAGCAAATCCGGGTGACTGATATCTCATAAACATACATTTGGCTAAGAAGAAGAAGCAATGAGCAAAAAATTCAGAATGCCTACGAGATGGATCAATTGCTCTAGAATTTCTTACTGTGCAGGGCCCCGCGTTCACAATAGATAGCGGTGGACCCATAGCACCCTAAATCCTAAAACGGACCCGCTTTTCTCGCAAGGTGGACCTCCACATCCTTGAGGAGTGATGAGAAGAACAACATCGAAATCAAAACGGCATGGTGTGTCGACGCGAATGGCCGAGTGGATAAGAAAGCGGATTCCCAATACAGAATTTGGTGTGAAGGACAGGTTCGAATCCTAAAGGTTGAAAGAGCTGCGACAAAGCACTGGTTGGGGGTTGAAAAGTTTGCATTTTCCTTTCCGGACGTTCTATGTTGAAATCTGCTTGTCTCCAAGCTGCCACGAGCAGGTAAGCGCAGGTAGGGTTGACTTTGATTTTAACTGCCAAGTGAAGTGCGGGTGAGCCGAGAGCATTTACAGTGCGACCCGAGGATAACGCGTAGGGTCACCGGGTAATCGCCGTCGGGTCGCCCTGTGTTATTGCCTGAGTAAGCAGACTGCCGGGTGTGCCTCAGTCCGTGTTCGTTTGGAACGAGCCCTACGCACTTGTCTGGACGGTAGGGGCGCGGTGAAAACCGTGAACCTGGTGCGGACATGATGTGATGTAAAAGTCCGTTGTTGATCGCTGGGCCCATTGGACGTCGGCGCTCAAAGTGCATGCGCGTTCAAGCACTTTAGGCGCATTTCTCTATTATTCCTGGCTATGAGCGGAGGTTGTGATACGGCTGACATTCCAGAAATGCAGCAGAAATACAGTGCCGGTTGAGATTTCCGCAATAGGGTACCGCTATTTCCACAGAAGAAGAACAGAAAAATCGGCACGTCACCTGAGGAAATTCCGTTATTTTACGGCCCAGTGTGCCAGACGTTACCCTGAATTTCACTTGCACCGCATTCTTGCAGAGAATATACCTTGCTGTATTCGATTTCGATTGAACCGCACTAACTCTCCAGCGGAACTCACAATCTGCTCACCCAGCGAATGCATCTTCTAGAGTGGTGCGCGAAATAAATCCTGGGCTGAAAATTAACCGTGCTACGGCGCCAATCATTGCCGTGTACGATTAGGATTCGGTGAAGGACCCTCACCTAACCCCTCTACATAATAAACGGTGAATATATTGTGAAAGTGTCTGTCTGTCGCCGGGTTGTGTCTTTCTGTAGCCGGGTGTCTCATCGCCTGAGAGGGTCGAGAGATTGCCGATTTTTTTTTTATTTTGCAATAGTTGACCTCGAAAAAAGATTGAGGAGGGTTGCATACACCTACCGGAAAGGTTACTTCCTAATTCATTGAATATGAAAACTCGTAAACAAAGAAATTGCATGCGTGCGGTAACTATGCCCGTCCTACAAGCATGTTTGGAGCATAGACGGATAGGATTCAAGAACTGAGGCTCAAACAATTCTAACCCCTTTGATTTCTTTACCAGTCATCTTTTCGGAAGGATCTTTTCTCATGCAACATCGCTCGCGCAGAATCTGGGCTATTAAATCAGACAAGGCCGTCTAAAACAAAAGAAGCTCGTATGGTTTTCTTTTTGTGCTCACCCACTCATCACATGATCTCATCACTACATCTTTCGTGAAACTCTTTGGAATGGGAGAAATGTTAAATGAAAAAGTCCATGAATGCATGTAAGACATCACTGAGGGCGGCAAAGGAAGGAAGTTCCGTCTTATTCAGATAGGCCTTATTATCATGCACAATGTCCTGCTTCGGAACACCAGCAGAGAACAAATAAGAAGGGTGCCCAGAGAAGGTTTTGCACCCAGAGCGAGATTTCTCAATAGATCTTAAAACGGAGAGAATCTAATTGGCTCAGATTACCTTAGCATTCTAGCGTTTACTTTAGCGAGCCAAGACGACTTATCTAAGATGAAGCTCAATGGAGGAAGAATCCCCATTAACAAGAAAAGTCACCTAAGCGTTCGAACATAGCTAACAAAAAATTCCTATATCGAATTTTCCTCAGAAAAAAGTTGATGAAGTGAATTCGTAGAAAATCACCGTCATCCGCGAGGCTGAGGTAGTCTAAAACAACGTCGAGCACAGTTCGAGGAAGAACGCCGCGAAGCGTCGCTCTGCCTCGGGATGATTTTTTTGGAGCTGAGATAAAATTCGTTGAGGGTAAAGTAGCAAACCTCTAGCTCGATCCTTCTCTCTTTAATAAAGCGCTAGGACGTACTGTCTGTCTATCGCCGGATGACTCATCCCCTGAGGGAGTCGAGGGAATGCCGATTTGTTTCGTTTTCGAGTAGAATCCTAGTTGCTGAAGGTAGAATTTCGCAGGAAAAAAAAAGACAGCGAATGATTGGCTGGATTCCCTTCGCTCACTGGGAAGAGTATTTTGCAATTAGCAGTGGAAACTCAAGGGCGCTGCGTTTGCATGAACGCAGTCAAGTTGTTTGAACTGCAAGCACGTTTGGAATCCAGGTGAACAAAACTCGAGAACAGGCAAAAACAACTTTCACATCCTTGATCTCTCTACTAATAACGTTCTTGGAAGCATCTTTTTCCATGGAACATCATACGCGCTGCGTCCAAGCTAACGAAATAGGCGTTATGAGTATGAGACATCATTATGAGTGCTCATCAGACGAAGTCTCACCACCACTTTTTCTGATGGACTCTTCAAAATGTAGTACCCGTCTAAGACTTCGGGAAAACGGTGAGTGTGGAACGTCACGAATGTATGAAAAATAAGGGGGTTTTTTCTTCATGGGGTTTTGCTGCAAGACCGGGCGGTGATGTTGGCAGCTGAAGAGAAAGCCACCCACAGCCTGCTAGAATAAGTTTTTCCTTCACAGCTTCTGCCACCTCGACACCCCCTCTCTGCACATTTTCCCTCTCGATACAAGTAGAGACCAGAAGCGAAAAGGTCCGAAAAGTGCTTCGTACCGGTATTAGCATTTCTCAGAATACCTTTAAAAACAGAGAGTTGAGTGACCACATCAAAATTCTAGAGAGAAGAATGAGTGAAGACTGTTTATTCAAGAGGAAAACTGGAAAGGTTTCGTCATCAATGAATAGGTCTCCTAAGAATTTGTTTATTTGAAGCTGCAACCAAATGGTCACTCGATAGACAATACATGGCCTATCACACATATAGTAAATGCATACAGAGCCCGCATTCGCAATAAGAGTAGTGAAGTGCATTTATTCGAGGAAGCCAGTGAGGGAGTTTTGACTCCAGCCAATTTCTTGAACGCAGGGATAGATATGCGAAGAGATGTGAAAATTGAATTCATTTTATTTGAAATTAGCCAGCAAAGATCCCTAGCACTTCTGCAAAAAGCTGCAGTTTTGCAGAAATTCACTGTGATCCGCGAAGCGTGGCACGTTTGGTTCATTTATCTCAGGGGCAATGTGTCGCACGGGTCCCGAGCTAGCGCCGCAACTATCACGATCGCTACCTATATAAATTTAAGCTCGTAACGTTAAAGGCAGTGTCTCAACTCATGGAACGCGTTCGAGATTCCCATGTCAATCGAACGTGTGCGAGCCGCTGAGCGTAAATATGTACAAGTTACAGTTCAAGTTCAAGTTACACGGAAACGTCGAAAACCCTATAAGTTACTAGTTGAAATTCTTGGCCAGTGGACAAGAGGATTCATCCCGTAGCTGAAGCTTGCGGAAGGTGCGGCATAGTTTTCCAACACGGGAATGTTTATTTGATAATAGCCACTGCTGAGACGTTCATTTTAATGAGCGAGCTTAATTTCTCAGTATCGCTTTTCGACCTCCCTAGCGAGGGAACTCGTCCACTCCAATATCGAATTTGATCTTCAAAGTAGGGGTTTTCAACCGTTTTTTTCACATTTCAAACACATTACTGGAACGTCGAGTAGGACAGGATTCTACTAAGATCTTGATACCCATCATGTGGTGATACACTGCCTTTAAAGCCTGGTAAGCTTGAATGCGAATTACCACCGCGCCACGATAAGCGCACTTCCCATTCAGCCTTGAGCTATTACAAAAACCGGCGGTGACATATTTCTGATTTTAGGGGTCATTTGAGTTGCTGCTGAGAAGGGTTTGATGAGCTCAAGAGGAGCATGCCCTCATTTTGAGTTCAGCTGCTGTGGTGGTGCTGAATATGGTGTTCCGGAACGTATGACGCACCCTGTATTTAGTTAAGCTTATGTGCGGGTGTTAAAGCTGATGTTAATTTCTGGTAGAAAAGTCTTCCGTTTCTGAAGATCCACATTTAATTGACTGTTTTCAGCATGTCCCAGAGAAGGCGAAAGATCCAACAAAGAACAAAAAATCAAAGAAACAAATATGATATTGAGTCTACATCTTGCATATATTTCTAGCACTTCACCTTATCCAAAATTACTTACATACAATCCATCATATAAGACATTATCGACCTCTTCTTCATTACGCCCTTTGCTGAGTGATTTTGGAGATCCATATGGTCACTGACTTTTTCAAATGCATACTTTAAGAACCGTTTCTGAATAAATATGTCTAAAAATCATTAGCTGTATTGTGAACGGTGTTACGACTAGCGTTTCTCGACATATTGTTAGCAAACAAAAGACGCTCAAATTTGACACGAATGTAAAGTATAAGGGGATCGGCATTATTCGATACCGTTCATGTGGCGCGCCATGGATTGACAACACGTGAGCATCGTATAAGCATTGTCATCACGACCCAGGAGCTCATGATGAGTCACGTTTACGCAGGAATGTTCATGTATTCCGAGATAATGCTTATGCCGTCGACATCGTCTTCTACCTTCACCGTATAAAGCAGTACGGGCACAACACCAAGACGGGTTCGGTCTTACCCTCAGTACAAGCCCTCTTGAAACGGGTAAAGAAATGAGAAGAAAGGAATGAAGATAAGAGAAAGTGTAAGATACAGAGAAAACGGAATGAAGTAAACCAAGTAGCACATTTTGATTGATGTCACATCTTACTTTGTGTGAGAATGTTAATAAGCGTCTCAAATATAGCTTTTGATGAACTGCCAAAACACATTAGACCTGGTGCAGTCCAAACATGGTACAACGGCCGTCCTTTTTTTTTGAAAAAAAAAAGGATACGTAACTGCTAAACTGTTTATTTATTTATTTACTTACTTATTTATTTATTTATTTATTTATTTACTTATCTCTTTTATCACGACAGAACAGAACGTGTCTGGTTTTCTTCGCGAAGACTTCAGCGGATTATGTTCATGCATCCATCGAGCAGAGTGGTCCAGCCGTCGCCGACTTCCTCCGACTCCTTTTGGCGAAATCTCGCAATGTCATCAAGCCATCGAGTCTTCGGCCTTCCCTTGCTACGTTTAGTCATTGTTAGCCAGCCCGTTGTCACGTGTGCCCACATTTCTTCACGACAGAGTGAGAGCTTTTTGTTTTTTTAGACGAACACGAGCCCGGCACTATTGGGCCAAAAGACCACCATGGTAAAAAATCGATCAGGAAAGCTTCGCAAGATCGATTTCTTCTACAGAAAAAGATCCCACTGGGGTATGAGAACCAAGATTTCTCAAAGTAAAACTCTGGAATTTTGGTTGATCAGAAAATAAGAAGCCGGCAAATGTTAACAACAACAACATTCATGAGTAATGTATTCATTCCTCACAGTTTAAACAAACACAACTGGGAATACAAAATAGGTGCTCCCAGCTTCAGTACCATTCGCAGGAACACCAGCCTTCCAGCTCCAATATGTCGTCGCACGCGTTCAACCTAAAAACGGCTAAGCAAAGGTTGACCAGGCAACTTAATGAGTTCGTGAAAGAATCCGAGGAATACAGTCATCCTTGGAACTTTCCAACGTCCTTAAAGGACTTACAACTGTTTCTGGCAACGAAGCCTATCATTGTAAAAGCTCTTTGTAAGAAATTGGTATCTGGCAAATCTATAACGAGTGTATGTGTGCTCTCACAAGTTTGAAAGAAACGGATGAGAACGTGGGGAGCAATATGGAAAGTAATTCTGAACTGAGTAACCTCTCTTCTCTTCCCAATATTGTTGAGGCGAAGGCCAAACCGTGCCAGTCGGTCACTCCGCGCTTGCGTCTGCCGTTCAAGCTCACCCTTGTCTTCAGATGCTAGCATTACGTCGTCAAATGCTAGCATCGTCGGCGTACAACAGCGTCCAAGGCATCGGTCTTTGAAGGTCCTTTGTGAGGGCATCCATGACAACGATGAAAAGGAGCGGAGAGAGAGCTGAGCCTTGGTGTACGCCAACGGTTATGGGAAACTCTGTCGATGTGCCGGCTGCCGCCTGCACTTTACTCCTATGATCGGCGTAAAGCATCTGCACCCATCTGAGAAGCTCCTCCGGAATGCCTTGAAGCCGCATTGCGTACCAGATCACTTCGTGCGGAACGCGATCGAAGGCCTTCTCCAGGTCGAGGAACGCTAGGTGCAGTGGCCGTTTCTTCTCACGATGCTTCTCCATCAGGAGACGCCAGTCCTCGGGCACCTTCTTCTCCGCTATTGCCAAGTTGAAAAACTTCGTCAACCATTCGGCGGAGCTCCAACCCTGCGCCTTCCACACTTCCGCTGCCATATCATCTGGACCAGTCGCCTTGCCTAGCTTCATACGTTTCAATGCAAGCATGGTCTCTTCGATGGTGATCGGCTGTACCGGTCCAAAGGTGGGTGGGATTTCTGGGATAGAAGGATGCGCAAATTCTTCCGTGGAGACTTTCTCAAAATAATCCCTCCATCGCTGCGTCGCCATCTTGCGGTCTATGAGAAGATGGCCTTGTTCATCGTTAACGCCGTGAAACTTCTCGACATCGTCTGCTGCTTGGCGCTGACGCGACTTCGCCAGTCGGTAAATAAAGCGCTCACCGTCTTTCGAGTCCAACTTCTTACAGACTTCAGCGTAATGAGCCGCTTTCGCAGCGGCCACGGCCTTCTTCGCAACCCTCTTCGCCTCCCTGTAACTGCTCCAGTTGTCTGCCGTTTTATTGTCAAGGAAGAGATGGTACAAACGCTTCTTTTCGCGAACTTTCGTTTTCACTTTCTCCGTCCAAAGCCAAGTCTTTCTTTCGATCTTCCATCGGTCTGGTTTGGTAGTGCCAAGTTCGGAACGAGCTGCTGACGCGCCTCTGATTTGGCGGAGTGATTTTCATCGTGCAGATTAGCGGTCGATGCTGGGACGTGACCGTCTCGTAATGCACAACTTTTGCGTCCGTGACAAGCTTCTGGTCTCGGTACCTCACGAGGACGTAATCGATCTGTGTCTTGTTGCCACCACTGTAGAAAGTAACAAGGTGGGATGGTCGCTTTCGGAACTTCGTGTTCGCTATGACAAGATTGTGAGACTCGGCATAGTCGAGTATACGCTCACCATCGTCGTTGCGCAACCCGTATCCGAAGCCACCGTGGCACCTGTAGCCGTCTTTCGTCACTCCTACGTGGCCATTCAGGTCTCCCGCAATGATGATCGTGTCTTCTGGTGGTATTGCTGCGGTCGTCTCACCAATCAGTGCCCAGAAGTCATCCTTGACCCGATCGGTGCATCCAGTCTGTGGGGCATATGCCGAGAAGAAGTGAATGCGCCGTTCTTGCGTGACAATAACAATCTTCATAAGACGGTCGTCAAAACGCTCTACGACTGCTATGGAATCCCTGAACCTTTCAGAGACGATGACCCCGACGCCGTTCCTTGTACCTGGACTGCCATTATAGACGATCTTGTAGCCGCATCCGATGTCCTTGGATTTGCTTCCTGACCATCTTGTCTCCTGCACAGCGCATAGGTCGATTCGTCGGCGCTGTAGTGCTGCTGCTAGCTCATATGAGCGACCTGTCAACGTGCCAACGTTCAAAGTCGCAATACGCGTATTGGCTACGCAGTGATCCTTAACGACTCGCCTGCTTGCCCCCCGATGCCGCCGTTCGCGAAGCATCGAGGACCCTCGCATATTATTGTCCACACTCACCGGGCCCCGCGAGTGGGCGTCGATTCCCGCGTACGCCGTAGCATTCTTCTCAAATCCATTTGGCGTCATGATCCATGTGATGTGACATGGGGTGTTCGTCAGCCGGCCTGTCACTGCGGCCTGTCGCCGGCATTCGGTTTACGGGAAGAAGGAATTCCCCCCGTGGACAAGGGACTTATTTGTTAGAGGCGGCCCCTACTCGCCTCTCATGCGCTTCCCAGTCGTTAGAGTGCGAGCTTTTGGCTAAATTTGAACTGCAGGATACAACCCGTACAAAGCATTTGCACACACCACGCGCGTGAGTGCATGTTCACACTCATATGCCGGCCGCATGAATCGAATCCAGCACTGTCGAACTAAGGAGTCCATCCCCTAGATCTACCCGCGTCGCAAGGCAAGCGCATGGCTGCTTTTGGTCCGCGGTAAACCTCCTATCCGCCACCCGGGGTCGCGCCACGTAGCCTCGCAGCAAATCGGCTGGGATCCCTCGTAGGAGGGAGATCCGTGGCCTTTTGAGACTTTGTGGTCAAAAAAAGTAATTCTCACATATTTAGTAATGAGTACTGTCTTGTAATTTGATCAGAACTATGCAATTCTCATGTTTTGTTATGTGGCAGTTTTCTTTGTGAACGGTGCTGATTGGTATTGACGATAGAATGTTGCTGTGGCTTTGTCTTTTGGGATTTCCTTCGATCTGAATAAACTTGGGAAGTTATGTTTAACAACAGCAGAATGATATTTTATAGTATTGAAAAGCAAAAAAAATTGGGAAACACAAAGGAGTTAAACATGAAATAAAACTGCAGTAGTTCTATAATAACATGAATGAGGTAACAATTAAAAATTTCCAGCACTTGCATATTTATCAAAAAAAAAACTCAAAATAAAAATTGAAACACATACAAAGTTGCAAAAAAATAACCGTCCGTAAGCAGCAGTAAAAAAAGAGAAAGAGAAGAATTTTTTTTAGTAATCACTGTAAATAAACCAATAAATGAAATCTCTTCACTTCGCACAACACGCACAACAGACACTGCTCCTGCCTCCGCAACGTCATCGACCGGCGGCTCCACAGCTCGATCCATTTTGTAGATACATATCATGTTGTTGTATATAGTAGTTTTGTTATCTTATCTTTGTATGTATGAGTAATATGGTATATATTAGGATCATTAGTAGGTAGGGTTGTGTCTGTGTATAACAACTGAGAGTTTTTGAAAGCTAACGGTGAAAATGAAAATGGAATTTAAAAAAATTTTTTCCTCTTATCCACACGAGGTGTCTTCAAAACTTCGTTGGTAGTCCCAGTTTTTTCGTTGTGGGGAGTGTCATGAACACAGTTCATGATGACTAAAAGTCGCCGTTTGCTTTGTAATGTCACGCATTCCACGGCTCACGAGGATTCACATAAAAGGTGAGAGCCTAGCTCTTGCGGCGCGGAGAAAGGCGGTAGTTATCTATTCCGCAATCGCCCATTACAACATTCTCAGTGACCGAGCTTGAGATCCTGCTCGGCGACACCTCACAAGTGTTGGATAAAATCTACCCTTTCAAGAACCACCAACAATCATTGGACCTTGATGCAGTCCAAACAACACGTATTCTTTTCTATAGAGTTTTCCCAAGTACGAACTATCCTCAAGCTCTCCCGCATTACAAATCTGGATAGCAAATTTTGAAACTACATAGGGTTTTTGCTCACCTTATAATGGCATTTAGGATTCTACGGCTCGAAACAAAACTCATGCCAAGTAAATTCTGGATATGGAAACCATGTTCTGGTCGCACGGGTACTTCTAATTTCCACTATCCTTTCTCCTCGTTGTCCAGATCTAGCATGTCAATTTTTCATTTTTTTGTTAGAACCTCGAAATGGCATCAGAAGCTGCCGGATTTCCTATTATCAGCGGCTGATAGTTTCATCTTCAAACTAAACTAAAGGAGCATAACCTGCCTGAGTTCAAATTCTTGGCATAGAAGATTTGGATGTATTATGATGTCCTTCCATTTTTGTTCTGTTTTCCTTTTTTTGGGTCTTCGTGTTTCAGTTCACATCGCCTTGGACTATGCAGTGAACTCATTCGATTCCTACTCCCACCTTCAGTTCGTTATGTTCGATTTTGTCTCGATGTCACGGAGTTGATATTCCGCACTTTTTCATAGTATTATTGCACATGTATTCTACTTAAGGATTCTGGCCACGTTCTGCCTTTATTACATACGCACTCTTTTCTATCGGAATTGCTGCATATGACTGTTTCATGACGTTGCATCCTGCTTTTCGGACTAGAACTCCCTTGACTACTTTTCCAATTTGCTTGCTGTTCCCTCCCCAGAAGGTGCTGTCTTGTATTTTTCATAAGGGTTAGACCAGCCAACCTTTGGCACCAGTTTTGCTGATCGGTAACTTTAGGTAGTTGGGTAAAAACATCATCCTCCTTGATCTGAACGACTTGATCCGAATTTCGAACAGACACCATCTAAAGCGATCTGAATATTGAAGTAATTCGACCTCGTCTCAATAATGTGACCCCCTACGTCGAGAAGTGATGCAGTCATACAGGCTTGCGCTCTATTTCATTAGGGTTCTTCTGTTTTCTTCTGTTTTACTCCGTTTTATTTCTTTATTTCACTCTCGGTCTCAGCTCATTGACCGCTTTCGAGATCCTAACGTCGGTCGAACATATGCGAGCCGTTGAGCACAAAGATGTACTTTAAGTTTCGTGAAAACGTCGAAACTCAATGAGTTACGGGTTTCTTTGGCCGAGAATTTCAAAATCGGCCAGTGGACGGGAGGCTTCAATCCGCAACAAGAGCTAGCTGAGGATGCGGTGTGTTTTTCCGACACGACAGTACTTGATCTGTTGATAATAGCCACTGCTTAGAAGCATGTGCAACCTTAAGGGGAATTTATACTAGCTGCGTGCGTCAGTCGCGCATCAGTCGCACGCATCCATTTGTAAGGGATTTTCCATGAAGACCGGTCAACACGACATGTACATCCTTAGTGAAAAGAACGCGCGGCCGTCGCGAGGAGTAAACGCGTGCGTCTGAGCTGCGACTGCGATGCGACAGCTATGCGACTGGAGCCTATTCTTCATCATATAGACGCACGCGCGTCAGCCGCACGCACCCAGTATAAATTGCCCTTTAGCTTCTCAGCTGCGCTTTTGCTTGCTTCCTAGCAAGGAAACTCGTCCACTCCAATATCAAATCTGGCTTTCAGAATAGGGGTTTTTAACCGTTTTTTATTTACATTTCAAGCACATTATTGGAATCAGCACGTCAAGTAGGACCAGATTCCCTTGATATCTCGATACCCATCATGAGGTGAGACACTGCCTTTTAGTTTACTGTGCTGAGTTGGCTCTATTACTTTAGCGTATTATAAATAAATAAATCATAGCACTGTCATCACTGACCTCAGCGATTGCTCAATACATGTTACTGAATTAGCTAAACGCCCTGATTTCTCTGCACCATCAGTCGGGAATATTGTGGGAGAACAAAAAGGGATAGGTTATGCTGCTCCACTCTAGAGACCAGGAAGACATCATTCCACTCCCGTCTCACTTTGACTTGGCATCATCGGGAACAGGGCTGTGCGTTACTAATGTAAAGAATTAACGCATTAACGCGTAACGGCCATTTTTGGCCTATCGTAACGAATCAACGAATTGACGAAAAACCTCAAAAAAAAAACCGTCAAAATTCATTTCGTTAATAGGCCTAATCGTATCTGAAATGCGTACTTTTCTCGTCCTACACAATCTTCTTGTAATGTACAGCAGATTGTATGCGTAATCACGACAATGCGTAGTATGCCATAGGCTTGAGGCATCCGAAGAACAATCTTTCATGACCGTTTTACCGTCTCAGCTTTCATGAACTAAGGCCATGGCGGCGGGTATAGCTGTATAGTTGTTGAGGGTAAATACACTGGTGAGAACTTTCATGAATCTGCAACTATTCTAGGAACTGGATGCATACCTTGTGCAGGAGCCATAATTCTCTAATGATCCTTTTGAGTATCGGAGGAGCGATAATAATAATATAATATCGATCAGATCAATAGCGTAGCTTCCAACTCGAATACCTCGAAGGACACTTTTCAGAAGATCAGGGAACTTTAGCTGAGACTGCGCAATTACTGAATGTTTTAATTACTGAATGTTTCGAGGTAGTACAGTGTTACACTGCCGCTATAGTTCTCGAGGACTGTAGCACTCTGCATCGCCGTCGCTGGCGACTGGTGCGCATCGATTGTGGGCGGGGCGTCGCGGCGGCCGCTGAAGTTGGCGACTGACGATCGCCAACATCGCGGCCGCCGTCGCCGGCGACACCGGCCGCCGATAATAGCGACTGCGGCGTCGGTGCCTATTGATTCATCGCCAACATTGGCGATAGGCGGCCGCCAATGTTGGCGACCACGGCTTCGGTGCAAATCGATTGTGAGCGGTCGTCGCCGGCGACAGCGACGCAAAGTGCTATACTTCTCGAGGAGTATAGCTACCACCTTAGTATGGGTGAGTAGGAGGCGTTTGGATTTAGCAAAAAAAAATCAGGGGAAATCTTTGTGGGCGCCTCCTCAACCTGGTTTCCACAGACGGAAAAGTTTTTGCTGTTAGAGCTTTGTAAATTCTGTGGGAGTCAACACAACTACTGCTGCTGCCTCGCAGTGCAGTGAAAAAATGGGTGGTAAGCGAAGGGGCTCTGCTGCTCTAGTCTGCTAAGGTTTGGGATGAGGTGACATCAGAAAGGTCTATTTCGTTAATTTCCGTGACAAAATTGGCGAAAATTGATGCCTGTTCCCATCATGAAGCCATATTGCAACATGTGCTATTTTCACGGATCAGGAGACACAGCTTCATACAATGACTTAACTCGTAACAGGATTGGAACCCTCATTTGTTCACAAAATCCACTTTTGCTTTCTGTGACCCTAATTTTCTCAAATAGAGAGGCTAAGATATAGTATGGTCTTCCTGCGTCCCCATCTCAACCCGCTGTGCTGCTTTGTTCGGAAATCGATCAAGGTGTCTGCTAATGGGCACGAAGGCACGAACTCCCTCGCGACATTCGAGACAGAGTGGAGCAAGATTGATACTAACCTCTCGCGGCCACCTGAAGTCTTACTTAAAAAACCACTGAGCGCCTGCGCCAAGCCCGAAGCGATCGAGTTCGAGCAATACATCACCTGGCTAACGCTTGATTGAAACAGGTACTAAATATGCCATCCCGATATATTACGTTTTCAGAGCAGGTGGTTAGAAAATCGAGCGATCCATACCTAACAGCCATCCTGTATTGCGATAGGTCTCCTCAGTTTGTGTTGTCATGCTCCGCATATGTCTATTCTACATTTATCAGTTTCCTAAGCCATTGCATCGTTATTCCGATCTATGTAACTAGAAACAGAATCAGTAAAGTCAGAAACTCGTAGACTATCATATCTAGAAGAGATCACAGTCGCCATGTATAGCGCGTGAAATAGTCTGCTGTACGGTAATGTTCTCATTGGGAATCAATAGTAGATCTGCATCCTCCTCCTCGCTGCTGAGTGCCTATCAAATTGCTTGAACGCGAATCTAGCCGTAAGTTGGAGTGTCCTATCTAAGGGACCGAGAATATAAGTCCGACTAAAATTATATTGATCAGACATTCTCCCCAATTGCCTGTTTTTTGAGCTTCAACTCACTGGCGTATTGCCTCCAAAATGCTGCCAAGTTTGGTACAAAATGTTTGCATGGTGGAAGTGAATCAAATGTCATTTAATAGTATGTTTCTGCCTGTGAGTATGATTTGATGTTCACTTTTCCTGGGTTATTGAGACTCTTTTTGATGTCTTTAATTTGTTAGCTTTCGGCAAAGATTATGCTTTGGTCAGACCTTAACTTTCAGAACGATTGCAAAGTTATTAGATACAGAACCAAGCAATCTAACTACTAACAATACTGTGAGACTAGACGTTGGTGATGACTCTCGCTACCAACACAGTACTGTGCACCAGTGGCGGACGCAGGGGGGGGCGGGGGGGGGGGCGCCCCCCCCCCGAGAATGGGTCGCCAAATTTTCGAAATTACTTTACAATACAAATAAAAATCTTGTGTTAGTTTATTTTTAATTGTTTATTTTTATTATTATTTTTAATATATTTTTTATTTATTGTTTATTATTATAATTAATATTATTATTAATTTTATTTTCCGTCTGGGTCCCCAAAACGGCGGAGACCCCACTTTTCTTCCCACGCCCCCCCCTCCCGCCCACTTTCTGCGTCCGCCACTGCTGTGCACCTATACAAAGGAATCTCACTGAGAACGGAAGAGAAGAGCGTGGGACAAAGAAGGACTACCTTTTTTATCGCAGCAATAGAGTGAGGTAACAGAACCAGAGCGGCTTAAAAGGTTAGCTTTCGACACACAGTGAACGTCAATGGCGGTGCATTTTTCGCGGTCTCGAAAGGCACGGAGCGCAACCGCGCCACAGGCACTGTAGTCCCCTCCGGGAAAATCAACTTGTATACATAGGGTTTTCTCAGATGGTCAGCTAGTTTTCTTGATAAGGGTAATTTATACTAGCTGCGTGCGTCAGTCGCGCATCAGTCGCACGCATCCATTTGCAAAGGATTTTCCATGAAGACCGGTCAACACGACATGTACATCCTTAATGAAAAGAACGCGCGGCTGCCGCCAGGCCGTAAACGCGTGCGTCTGAGCTGCGACTGCGATGCGACTGCTATCCGATTGGGCCCTATTCTTCAGCATATAGACGCACGCGCGTCAGTCGCACGCATCCAGTATAAATTGCCCTATAGTTGACATCAAATATGATAGCTATCAAGAGAACTTTCAAATTATTATTGTGCCACCGAGATTTTTAGGTGGACAGATTTATTATTCTTCAGCTCGACGTTTGGACTCAATCGTCGTTTTCGGAGGCCTAAAAGTGGTTTTTTTTATCACGGTGTCCCAGACCGCCAAACGTCTCCTCCCATTCTGCTGAATCTCAACCCCCTCTCAAACTTGCTACCCAGAGAAGCTTTCAGGACAAAAGCTTCACGACAAAACCCGCTCTGACTCCACCGTTGTTGTTGAATAGAAATTGATGGGAATTTATTTATTTATTTATTTCATTGCATTGATACATCCATGTGAAAACAATCTAATAGGTTGGTCCTGTTCTGCACCAAGATATTTTTTAAGGTCTACAATCCCATAGACTTTGAATCAAAATGCCAGTACATGTGAACTGTAGGATACACCTGGCTGCGGTCGTATAATAATCTCGAAACTCTGGGTTACAGAAAACTGATGCCGGATTGGATCCCCCACAAACTGAGTGCCTTTCAAGACTGAGTGTGTGCTAATCTTTGCTGCTGCGTCCACACAGGAGGAATTTTCTCCGCCAGCTCATTATTGGAGATAAGAGTTAGGCGCTTTGCGTTAACCATTCACGACAGAAAAGTTGACTCCCGCGTTCCGAACCATCCCAGGAACAGCCGAAAGAAGAAGTACACGAAAGAAGGTTTTTCCATGTTGTTGGTGGAATTCCGAGGGAATGCTGCATCGAGAACTCCTGACACCTGGGCCACCGCAACTGCCCCAGTCTACTCTTTTTAACTACAGAAACTGGCAGACTCAACTCGCCTGGGGCTGGGAAGAATTGACCATGTTGCTCCACTTCATGACAACGCCCGACCTTAGATGGCAAAGCTTACCCGCCAAAAAAATGCCGAATTAGGTTGAGAAGATCTACCACACCCTGCTTATTCTCCTGACTTATCCCCATCTGAATACCACTTCCTCGGAGCCCTGAAGCTGAATCTACGAGAAAAGATATTCGATGATTGGACCAGACCGAAAAGTGAGATTCCAAGATTCTTCGACTCACAGCTGCCAGAATACTTGACTTCTGGAGCTGGTGCTTTAATGAAGCGTTGGCCATACCTCATGGATCATGAAGGTAATTATGTAATTATTTTGTTGATTGATGTCTATTCACAATAAACTTAACATTCATTGAAAAAAGTATGAAATTAGGTGCAAGACTTTCGGACCAATCTAATACAAACACAGTACTGTACACTATGTACAACACGAATAAGTCTCAGAATATTTCATACAATTTTTCAATTTTAGAGAAAAAGAGACCTCTAATTACTCCTGTTTGAGGAATCCTTCTAATTGTTTCTTAAATGATGAGAGTTTTCTGGAAGTTGGATATCTCTTGCTCATCATGACTTATAATAACGGGCTTATTCTGTATGTGTGTAAGTGTGTGTGTGTGTCTGTCTGTCTGTGTGTCTGTCTGTCTGTCTGTCTGTCTGTCTGTCTGTCTGTCTGTCTGTGTATCACGAAATTCGTTCATCCCGTTTTGAGAAGAGAGTAGGGCGGTTATCCTATTCCAATCATACCTCGAGGTTGCTAGCAGACTCCCTGCGGATCCACACTGGTGACAAGAGTGCGCCAGTGCCGAGAAGTGGGGAGACGGGTCCACCGCTGTGATAAGGGTGCGCCGGCGCCGAGAAGTGGGGGAGACGGGTCCAGCGCTGTGATAAGGGTGCGCCGGCACCCAGAAGTTGGGGGGACGGGTCCACCGCTGTGATAAGGGTGCGCCGGCGCCGAGAAGTGGGGGAGACGGGTCCACTGCTGTGATAAGGGTGCGCCGGCACCCAGAAGTTGGGGGGACGGGTCCACCGCTGTGATGAGGGTGCGCCGGCGCCCAGAAGTGGGGGAGACAGTTCTATAGCGGTGGCAAGAGTGTGCCGGCATCCAGAAGTGGGGGAGACGGGTCTATAGCGGTGATAAGGGTGCGCCGGGGTCTACAAGTTGGCAGACACCAGCAGTAGGGTCCAGCGGCGTGATAAGCTTGTGCCGGTGTTCACTACTGAGCAAATAACATGAGTTGGGTCTATCTTAGCTCGATCGGTTCGCTGGCGCATTACATCGATTGCAAAACACTAAATGTCAGAGCTAAGCAGTGGGTAGTGTGCAATCTGCGTGATTCCTTCTATCTCACATCCCCTTCCGCGCTCTTCTTCTCTCATTTGTTCATAAACCCACCGCACCTTCCTCTTTTATATGTTCAAAATGGCTCTTATCATTTGACCAGTTGCAACAAACAAAGAATGGTAAACCATTTTGGGGTAGTCATTCCAGGTTGAATCGGTTATATATAGTTACAAATAGCTACTTCCTGTGAGTGAAAGATGAAACTGCGCGCTAAGAAACGTGGGTAATCCTTTTTGATCAATCCAGTTCTGCATCGGGGACAGCAATGGAGAGGATATGGAACGCAAAATGTGTATGGCTGTGATCCTATTAAATGAAAAAGTGACAAAGTCATGCGAGGAAAGCGAGCATCAGGAAAAGTCTAGAAGTCCGCCGCCAGCCGGACGGCCAGACTGGTGAATAAATAATCCACATGGGACCTCAATGATACTAGCTCAAAGAGCACATCTCAAGCGAGGAATTCGAGTGAATCTTGACGCTGTGGAACTTTCCACGGCGTGCACCCTCCTTTCTAGGTGGTTATAATCCAGTGCTTCAATCTGAGTGGAGCCATTAATAAAGCTTCAGCAAAGGGGCTACTCTGCTCCGTACATTGCTGTCATGCAACGTCAAATCGTTGTAAGCAGTGATGTGCGTAATTACGATTTACGATTCACGAATTACGACTTACGGCCATTTTTGGCGATTTTTTACGATTTACGATTTACGAAAAATGGCCCAAATTTCGTAACAAATTCGTAAATAACTACAAGAAACGAATCTCGTCATAGCGTTTGTGCTTGGAGGTATAGTCCGTTCCAAAAGCGACGATAGTTGAGTATTTGTGCCTATGATCTGCATTTCTCGCATATCTCTCCAAAAGCAGCACTATTTCTCGCGTTCTCTCTTTCTCTAATATCTCCACAACTATTTTCCCCGGTGAAACACACTATAAATGTGCATGATTTCTCTGTGTTTGCATTTTGCAGCAAAGCTAAGAGTGAAATGTTTGTTTTGCTTGTAGTTTCGATAATTCGGAGAAGGCGGCATGTAGCAATTTCATTATCGCGTACCTAGAGAAGATCTGTTGGAACAGTGGAGCTCAAAGGTCTGAATAAAGTGCGACAGGAACACCGCATTCCCAGCTCTGTTCTCCTCCGTTTCCGTAGGTGGGACAAGCTGTCCGCCCAGCCTATTTTCTTCGGCAAAACGTTTTGCCTTGTTTTTGTGACTTCAGCAGCGGTGTGATGTCGTATGCGAAAAGGTTCTCTTCGTGGTCGAGCTCTCATGAACCAATTAGTAGTGACTATGTATAAACAATTTGATAAAATACAGGGAATGGTTTTTTTTTTCAGAGATGCAGCACGCATGTTACTTTATTGATAATCGCAAAGGTATTGAATGCGCATGCGCCCTAGGCAGTGACTTGCTGGGACCACTGAATACCGAGTCAGCGCTTTAACCTTTCAAACTCATTCGGTACCGATTCACCTACCCCACGGTGTGAATGGCTTGGTTCGCACGGAAACACATAGAACCATCGATCCACGTTTACGTTTGCTTCAGAAATACCGACCAGGATGAAGAGAATTTTTTCCAGTGCAGCGATAAATAATACTTTAGAACTGGACAGCTCACTTTAAATATCGAAAAAAAGTTGTCCATTCATTGCAATGTTACCATTCTAGTGATAAGATGGCGAAGTTCAGTGTTCAGTTGTGCAGTAGTTACATACCTCATTTCATCATTTTGAGAATGACTGTTGTGAAAGGAGTTGAAATCATCTGGCTCTTCTAATGGTAGTCGGACCCTCAGTTACGATTTACGATTTACGGCGGTTTTGGAAAATTTACGATTTACGAAAATTGAAATTTTTGTTACGCACATCCCTGGTTGTAAGCCCTGTCTCGCCCAAAGGGCACGAGACCGCCAGCCGCTGGTCCCACCGCGAAATCCTGGGTGCACCCGCCACTACGTCTATGCACTTATGACGAGACATCGGCCGAATGCCTCGTCGCTTCGCATCCTCGCGAGCTCTATCTAAGGCCCTGTGTGTGTGTGTGTGTGTGTGTGTGTGTGTGTGTGTGTGTGTGTGTGTGTGTGTGTGTGTGTGTGTGTGTGTGTGTGTGTGTGTGTGTGTGTGTGTGTGTGTGTGTGTGTGTGTGTGTGTGTGTGTGTGTGTGTGTGTGTGTGTGTGTGTGTGTGTGTGTGTGTGTGTGTGTGTGTGTGTGTGTGTGTGTGTGTGTGTGTGTGTGTGTGTGTGTGTGTGTGTGTGTGTGTGTGTGTGTGTGTGTGTGTGTGTGTGTGTGTGTGTGTGTGTGTGTGTGTGTGTGTGTGTGTGTGTGTGTGTGTGTGTGTGTGTGTGTGTGACAGGTGTTTCGGGCAACTTCAGTCATGTTCAGACATGTTAATGGCCGACAGTGGTTTTCACCACAGTTGGAATGAATGAGATGGGTCTGTGATTACAGAACGCACCGTATAAAAGGAAAGAGACGGATAGGGTGCTTTTATAGAGGAGGAACCAGACAGACGAGGGATGACACGATGAGGGTTACGCCTTAGTGTAGTGTTAGAGGTGGGCTAGCGGTGTGATAACGGTGCGCCGTCGTCCAAAATACGGGAAAACGCCTGGAGTCGAGTCCAACAGTGTGATAAGGGTGCGCCGGCATCCAAAAGCGGGGAAAATCCCGGAGTCGAGTCCAACGGCCTGATAAGGGTGTACAGGCGTTCAGAAGTGCAGGATCCTCTAGAGACAGGTCCCAATGGTGAGATAAGGGTGCACCGGTGTCCAATCCCAATTTGCACTTACTCAATATTTACTATTTACGTCCACCACAGCGAACCGAAACGCGTTACCACAAATTGTTGGAAAGGGGGTGACCCTAGAGGGTCAATGGTTCGATGAACCGCGGTAAAGAATATTTCTCTGTGGATAGTCTGTTCATCTAACTGCCCTAATCTCATGTAAGGACGATGAAAATACTCGAGCGAAGCGAGCACGAAAAGAAGCCTGAGAGTCCGGCGTTAGCCGAACGATCAAGCAGGTTGAGTTTATTTTCAAGTATTTACATTGATTATTAGTCTTTAAACAATTGTTATTGGTTATTCAATGTGAAAATTAATATTATTAGTACTTCCATTTTTACATCTAGTTCCCCGAAGTGACGAAGTTGCCATCCTTCCCAAGTCTCGCCACTCTAGCATTCGGCACCGGCGGGTGGACATGTGGCGAGACCTACATGACCCTCTCTCTTGGAGCATGCACTTATACTGCCGCTATAGTTCTCGAGGACTGTATTCGCGGCGGTGCGACGCAGAGTGCTATACTCCTGGAGGAGTATAGCGGCTACCTCACCACATCACTAGCTCAGGTCTCGCTGCCCTTCTTTGGCCGCACCCTTTTTTTAGGAAAGTATAAGGCTGACTTAAAATTGCAGCATTCCGATAGTTTTATTCGCAGCTCGCGAACAGTCCCGTTTCTACACCGCTGGCGCCGAAACCCCTTACATTGATGTCACACCCGATAGGTGCCTCCTTCCTAAGCTTTGTCAAATTTTCTACTTTGTAAGATTTTATTAAGGAAGAGAAAAAGTGCACGTCATAAGAAGAATAAATATGTACCAAGGGAGGTCAGATGGAGCATTAACGACAGCAAAAACTCGCACGGAAATCACAGATTATTACACGATCAGACAGCAAAACAAGCGGTTCTCTGGGGAACCAACACGCCTCGCAATCCAGCTAGGACCCAATACCAGAAACCTTGTAGAAAATACACTGACACATATCGAATGATAGTCCTCATCGCATTCGAAGAGGAGAACAAAATGCCTTGTGAGCATTACGAGCTAAGATGCGATGTATCCTCTGATTCGACTAAAGCCGTGTTGAAGTAACGGGTAACCAAACGTGGTTAGGGCATAGGGTAACCTCGTACTGTAGGTATCTATTTACACGATTAATATGGAAATGCACAGTCAGTAGAATTGCAAGCGAATTGGCAGTGGGCACAGTATGCCGATAAAGTCAACAAAGTCTCTAGTTCCTAGGAAAATACTGGGAGAGTAGTCTCTAGTCTATTGATACCCTAATCCCGGAAGAATATTGCCTTTTAGAGAGTTTAGCTCTGGTAGTCTCAGTGGAGTCCTGAGTGAACTGGATGGGTCATGAAGACTCGTCGCCAGGCTGGAGGACAGCGACGAGGACAGCGACGACGAGAGACCTGAGGAGAGCGAGGACGGCAGCGTGGAGTGCAGCGACGGCAGCGAAGACAGCGGCGGCAGTCCTGAGTACGAGGGGAGATTGCTGGACATCGGCTGCATCGACTCGGCCTTGAACTGAAATTGAGCCTTTTTAACTGGAAAAGAATTATCCAGCGTCGAGAATGACCAAGAAACGGCTAAAAAGGCGCAAAAGGAAAGGTATGCTTACTTTCATGGAAGATTCATGGTGCATTTGCATTTGTGGCGGGGGCGGCGCACTCATGTGGGAGGACGCCGGCTGCAGGTGAGAGGCGCTGGACGGGGCGACCAGCATCGGGGTGGTGGACGAGACCGCTTCATCCTCTTTCTCCAGCTTCATCTCCTTCTCGTCCGGCTTGCAAGTAGTGGTCTTCCAGTGCGTTCGCAGTCCAGAAGGACTGAAACGTGTAACAGTAAGAACATTGGTTTCCAGCGAAAATAATAAGAAGATTATTACAAGTTTCCTCATATTCGTCTTCACAATCGCTCTAGATATGTATTCTAGAGTATGATTTTAAGCTTTTTTTATCGCTATTTTTATTGCTTGCTAGTATTAGCACAGTAAAAAAATGGTGACCTTTGTATATCTCCCCCTCTCACTAATGAGCATCCAATTCCGGTCAATGATTTGTATCACAGGACGTCTGGTCTGCCGCGCCGCACCACCTGCTCGGCGCGGCACGGGCCCTGCACTACTGATGTTTTGCTTATGTTTTCAAATATATTTGTTTCATTCTTTGTTTTCAATTTGAAATGCCTGAGTCAGCGTGGCACCGAACATAATATAGTAACAGCAAAATATCAACACCACAGCGCCCGACAACCATAGCGCCAAGCTGGTCTGCCGCGCCGCGTAGGCTGTGTGGCGCGGAGGTCCAGATGGGTGGTATTTAGTGGTGCAAAAATGAGTGACCGGCACTGATGAGTGAGGCATATTTCCTTGTTTATTTTTTTCTGTATAAGATGTTACTGTGCCGAAGAGGAAACAGAACTTTATATACTTTTTTAAAATTTTTCTTTGAAGCTTAGATAGTTTCTTATTTTATAAGGACTTTCAATGGTCGCTAAGGGATCATAGTCACCATAGACGAAAATCACGACATGAAGACGTTTACTTCCTTCACAGGAGGTGGTCATTGATGTGTAATCAACAAGCGTACTATCATAAATCGTTGCTACAATGACACAGCTGAGAAAAACGGCAGTCGGTCAGTCCCCAGCCGACCTTTCGAAATCGTTTTTCTGGCCTGCCTTTAGATTTTCAAGGACACCTGGATGCAAGACAAAGGCGCGCTCACACAAACGCGTCATTCGCAGAGTCAATCGCCAGCAAATGGGGTATAGACTGTTGGAAATCAGTGGTTTCACAAAGTAGCAAGAATATGGGAGAGCAGAAGATGATGTTCTCAGCAGGCATAATGTTGTGAGAATTTTATTCAGCTAAAAGCTGTGGCTCCTATAAATCAAACGTCGTGAAGTTTTCAAAGTATTTCTATTAGAAACAACCCAAGAGAACAGGTGAAAACACTTATAGAATGTCTCTCCAATGAACTAAGCACACTATTTCAGAAATTTCAGGACGAGTGTTATGCTTCATCGCTGATTGCCTGCTTCTTCCCACCTCTCCCCTTATCCTCATGCTCAAGACTCAGATGCCGGAGTCTGTCCTCCAGCCACTCAACGACTACAGTATCTCTGGCTTGGCGAGCAGACCATTCGAACTCAGCCGACGATTGATCGGGGCGCGGAGAAGATTCTCTGATGGTAACTCCAAGGTTACTCGCAACGCACTCCTCAAAAGGAGCATAGACCACTAAGTAGTAACGCGAGCGCAACCGGCATGCCTCTACACGGTAGGATTTCGAAGAGTCGGGCTATGACCTACATGAATATTATCTTGTTAGTACCAACTACTCTACCTTATGTACTTCTTCCCGCATGACATGCACGCGTACGGTCGCTCGTTGGCGTGCAGACGTTTGTGTAGGCGAAGATGTACGTACTGTGTGAACTTTGCACTACAGACGTCACATGCGTACGGCTTCTGTCCGTTATGTAGCCGCAGATGCGTCTTCAGATTCGACGTCGACGAGAATCGCTTGTCGCAGATGTCACAGCGATGCGGTCGTTCTCCTGGAAAGGGATCCCATTCGAGAGAAGCCGGCGTTGTCGTGGGGACGACTCACAAACCTGTGTGTACGAGGTTGTGCTTCTGGAGATGTGCTAGCTGAGTGAACTCCTTCCCGCAGACGGTACACTTGAACGGGCGCTCACCCGTGTGGGTCCTGCAAGCGGATCTTATCATGAATGGGGTTTCTTCAGAGGCTGGCTTACGAAAGTAGAGCGAGCGGGGTCCAAAACTAACCTTACATGGACCTTGAGATTGGATAGTTGCCCAAATGTCTTGTGGCACTCCTTGCAAGCATAGCGAGTTTTGCCGTTTTCTTGCTGCTGTATGTACTGAAAATAAACAAAATCAGAAGGATGTGAAGGTTAGGCGTGAGAATCGCAAGGAATACTGATATTATAATATTTTTTACTATTTGAGTCAACAATGCCTGAGGTATGGAATAAGGCTAAACAGCTAACACACTGGAGAAAAACGCTAAGTTCCCAGAACCTTCACGAGAAGAGAGAGGTGTTCAACTTCTTTCTCTCTTTCTTTTTTCAAAACCAAACTGGCAAACTTTGTAACAGCATAATTGAAGGAAGTGAATATTTCATCTAGATTATGCTTTTCTTGCTTCATTTTTTGTAACATTGACGACGCATCTAGAGTGTTTAAATAAACAAACAAATAAACAAATAATCAGGGGCGTGTTCAGTAATTTGATGACTCATAATTTAGCTCTCACCTTCGGAGCACCGTATCCCCCGTCATTGTGATTCGGTGTGCTCGAAGCTGGAAATGGAGGAGCTGGAAAAGATGCCCCGCCTCCTCCCCCGCCTCCCCCAAAATGAGCCGACAGACTTCCTGCTCCAAATGCAGGGGTAGCAGCCGAAAAAATCGGCTTTACTTCCTGAAAGATACAGATTCAGAGAAGGAAGCCGAGTGTCGTGGGTGATCCTCGTGTCTGAAGCGTTGCATCCAGGAAGGATAGACTGGCTGAGCTCTTGGGTGAATCACAAAATTTTTCAATGTGCAACGCTCCACCCCCGTGATCCCAACATCCCGAATTATAACCTGAGTTCCATAGATGCCATTGTAGTTGCCGAACCCACTGCCAGCGGTGGCAGCAAGAATCGGCTGAGCGTCGCTGGGTCTTCCGGATGCTGTGATTCTCGTGGTGGCGGCAGCCGTCGCAGCGGTGGCAGCGGCTGCTGGAGTTGACGGCGGCACCCACAATCCTCCCCCACCTGAACGCCGATATACTTTGAGAGCAGTGAGCAAGTAACACCTGACAGCACTCACTGAGCTGTTGGGTTCTCCTGAAGTAGTCCTGGAACAGCGACAGAGGATTCAGAGGGCTTGGCCGTACAGGCGATGGCGCGGGCAGCGATGCAAGGCGCGTGGGAACTGGACGATGTACGGGGTTCTGGATAACGTTCGGACGAGTCTGTACTTCAGCCAGTGACGGAGGCGAACAGCTGAATTCATTTCTAAAGGTCAGCTCCATTCCGCTTCTTCCACAGCGAATCTCCAATGCAACGCAACAAACCTGTTCGAATTGCTTTTCTCAGACTCGCCGTCGTCGCTCGGCTCGGCATCGGACGAGTCGCCTCTGTCCGCTTTTTCACTGCGGCTACTCTCAATAGCATCTCGTTTCATACTGTAGTCGAGAGCCTCCTGAGGCGAGGCGCGATCCTCCATCGCCCACGGCTGCTGCGGCTGCGGTACAGGCGCTCGTTTTGGCGTAGCTGGGATGGCTGGAATGACACATTCGTATGAGCGACTGAGATGGCTGAAAATGCCTAAACCGTACCCATACGAGCCGCTTCACACGATACTGGATAGCTAAGCTTCTGCGAGTAATCCTTACTGAACCAAAACGTCAACTCGCTGTTCGGCTTGATAGAACGAATCGAATAGAAGTAAATGTCGTTCTCCATCTATAAAGATTAAGAAAGATTAAGAAAGCAGCACTTAGCACTTCACCTACAATAAATTCCGTTCATTGGCTTCGTAGTCAATGTGGATCCTAGCAGCCCATCTGTTTCGGCTATCAATGGTCAAAAAAGCAATCCGCACCTGACAAGCAACAAGGTTCTGTGTCTCATTTGTCACGGCGACGTTCACGAATTTCATCCAGTTGCTGCGACTGTCGTCCTCGACGACGATCCTCTTCACTGCACGACCGCCAGACGGCGACATCACCTGCAAACGAACCTGTCGTCACAATTCACTACTGCAACAGATGCATACCCACTGCGTGTGCTGTCTACTTTCTACGCATTACACTATCTTGCCCAAAACACTGTAACGATGTTCGCAGATGTAACAAATCCGAAAGATCACTGATAATTCCGGCAATAACTCAGCCATGTGAATGCTTTTCTTTTTGAAAGGAGGTGGTCTGTTTCTGCTGGTCGTTCCTAACCAACAGCTTCCGTTGGGGAACCCTTAGAAAGCAAAATTCGACCTCCTGGACTCCTGGACTTATAATCCTGTGGATGCCCTTTGTCCTCTATAGCTTCTAAGAAGTACAACGAAAAACCTAATACTCTGCGATAAAAGCTCCCCCAATTTCACTTGCATGCACCCAGCAGCTTCTTCTTTAAACTGACCAGCAGTTATCAACGTGCTAAAGTCAAAAAAAGGGGTGTGGACCCCTCTCCTCCAAGCGGGTTAGGATAAAAACTGAAGGTTTAGGAGTAGAATCCTTCTCGAATCCACGCGTTCAACTGGTCTGGGTAAAAAACACCGCCCCCACGTTAACACAATTGTAAGAAAATGCTTATATGGAAGGTGCAAAGGGTTGAGAGTTCACGCCCCAGGTTGAACTGAAACCACTCTTGTTTGAAGCTTCTATTAGCAACATGACACCTTATCTGTGCAGATTTTATCCCCAGAGAAGGAAAAATTCCTTAGAAGGATTGAAAATGCAATACGGTGACCTTGCTGCGATCAAAACCCTTGAAGTTCCAAACTTTGGCAAAGCCTGTTAGGTCCCTAGAGCAAAAATGGTGTTCATGCTGCACCACCTGGTTTGAGGATATTTCTAACCAGAAAGGTTTCATATCGGTTTGTAGAGTTACCCTCTTACACCTCTCTTGTTAGGACCATTTTGATCTGTTCCATTTGCTATGTTATTCGAAATTGATAGAAAAGGAGTTCACAATTTGCTCCAGTAGCATAAGGAACAGCACGAAATCATTCATGACAAGATTACCTGCGTAAGAAGACATGCATGTCCCAGTCTGTGGTGAAATTCATCAATCAATCCGTCTTACATTCGTAACATTGACCTTTCTTCTAAACTCTCTACTTTGGTGGCGATCCACGAAACCTTTCATATACCAATGATACCCAGGAAGTTGTCCCCTCCCTAGTAGATCAGGTAACTTGGGCAAAGTGAAGATACCTTTATAAGATCATGCGAAGCTCTAGAAATTTGAGCGTTCAGAGTTGGAATTGCGAATTCGGGACGTTTATCCGTCTCACTGCTTCCCATTATCAAACAGTTCGTGATGAACTACTAATTACGGCTAGGATTTGCTCGCATACCTTCCACTCCTTAGGAGAAGTTGTCGGAGCTGTCGGTGTCGACCCGCTGTCTCCAGCGGTACCGCCAGCGCTGGCGGCTTCTGCTGGACATACCAGCGTGTCGACGGCTCCATTCATCTGCACCTCACCGAGAAGCGGTCCGAAGCGGACGCCCCTCGGGATGTAGTCGACTGACCACACTCCCATCCTCTGAAAAAAAACGATGAGGACCTTCAGCAGTCGGCGCGGCTCAACATGCACACGGCGGGCCTATTTCAACGAATTTCTTATCTCGCGTTGCAGAGTTAGCGGCCGCGACAAAGGAAAACACCAGCAGACAAAAGTGAACTCTGAAGGAGCCGCGGAAAAAAAACGGCCCACGACGTACCGAGGGATCCTGTGCCGAGGGGCGGATCGTGAGGTTGAGAGGCAGCGAAGTGATCGAGCGGTTCTTCGCGTCCTGAATGCAACATGGTCAGCTCGTCTGCCGGTCACTGAGCACCTCTCGGGTCAGCAAAGTGCAGCGCCTGGAGCGGGGCCACCCACCTGATGCTGAACCGGTTTGTCGGGAACATGGAACACGCATAACTGTGCCAACGTTTCATCATTTATCTCACGCCAGTCCCAGTCCGCCATGCGTGAAGCGTCGTGGGGTACTGTAAGCAAACACTGCGTACTACCTATGAGACATCAACAATCGTATGATCCTCGGACTGAAATGCAAGACAAAAATTCTTCGTGGTATTTTCCAAATAAAGTTCTAATGTGTGAAAATTTGAAGGCAGTAATCTGCAAGATGAACTTTGTTTGACTTTGCAAACAAGTGACAGGATGTTACTGTAGAGCTACAGTGCACATTACAGTATACACTTTTCAATGCAGCAGTTCGTAATGTTGGAAAACAGGACAGAAGTCTTCAGAAGATCTCCTTGAGACAAAGTGTAGACAAGTCTGAGCTCAATGAGAAGCGATGTAACATGGCTAACTGAAAATTTCAAAATTTCACAGGGTAGAACCCCCAAAAATAAGGGAAAACTCTGTAACTTTTACGGTCTGAAGAAGCAGAAAATTCTCAAAGCAAAATTCTCCCCAAAGATTCTGACGCTCCTCAAAAATGCTGTTACGACAGAGAAATGCATTGGATGTATTAGGATGTTCAATTCAGGATATGTCGAAAATCCGAATATTTGAACAAGAGGGAGAGAGCAATACAATACTGGAGGAAGAATAGAAGGGCTGTAGGGCCATCTCATCCTGAATATTCAAAGCTTTTCAACAAAACAAAGTATTTGGTTCCTTTTCGTTCCTAACTATGCCTGAAAGCAGTGACAATGAAAGGTTTACTTTAATTATGGAAAAAATCGAGGGAAATGGGCAAAATGTCCCTGGATAGTTTAACAAAAAATCAGCAGTGAAATCCCAAGAACCGATCCCTTATGGATGCAGCGATGAGGAAGTTCCAGGCTCAATGACCCCTGCTGCCCTCCCCTTGTCTTGGAAATGCCGGTATCTCTGCTGATACCCGCATTTCTCGGGGCTGCTACCTGCGAACGCCAATAGCATAGGGAGTAAGCAGCAGTTAATGTACAGTTTTCCTAATTTTATTTAGTTGAAGCTGCAATTAGCATTGGTAGGAGATTGTGGGAATTGCTGAAAACTCCTTTCCAAATCAGAACAGAATGCCTCTAAACGGTCAACTGCCAATCATGAACTGTCATGATTAACCTTTTGGTGAATTCCAGAAATGAGAGGGTGTTTTCGCATCGCACTAGAAATAATTTTGCTGATAACGTATCACTGACTACCCTACGCAGCGAAAAAAGACACTGCTTTCATAAACACTGCTCTCTCTCCAGACAAGCTGGGACACTGATCGAGTTTGAGACAAAATTACGGAAGCGGGTTGGGTGCAGTTAAGAGGACCGGAGATGTATTTTACAAAAGAGAGCTCAGTTTATACTTTATTAGAATGAACAAAAGCAAGAAGCAAAGTATTTTTTACAGCTCGCCAGGGGCTGAATGAACCCTGGAAGTCATACAGTTACGCACAAAGCTCATCAGAAGGATATTTTGTGGTTCTGTTCCCGTACTAGGGTACAAATATATCAACAGAGATGTATAGAAGAGGAAGTAAATGAATACCTGGCTGCGGAGGCCGCTGAGAGCTGGACTGTTGCTGCGGCAGGGCTCCGAACGGTGGAGGCGCGGCGGATGAGCCATCGCCCCGGTCTTCACCCATCTGAAACGGCAGGATCAGCGGCAGGAAAGCGGCCGAGCGAAAATCAAGCGAAGGTTGTGACAAGTGATAAGTGCGTGCAATGTAGGTTAAGGTTAGAAACGAATTCGACGAAAAGGGAAACGGCAGCTGCAGCGCTGGTTGTGCCGAGGAGACCGGCCGTCGTCGGCGCTCGCTTATCAGGACGTTGAGAAATCATTGGTCACTTCCACTTCGTCCAAACGAGCACCAGCCCAACTCGAGGACTTTGACAGCCGCTAGCGGTTAGAAGCGGTGATGTGTCAGTGAGTTCCAGAAGAAATGCTCGAATTTTTGAGAATTTTCTGAGATCCCGGCCGAACAAGGCGCTTGCTGAGTGTGATGCGTGGCCGTCGTAATTGCAACATCCTGGTGATGACCGGTTGGGTGGCGCCGAAATGACTTGCGCGCACCGCGAACTTCTTGCACTTGATGAGGTCCGGCAACGAAAGCCAAGCACCTCATAGACCCCAGTTGGACACAAAACGACTATCGATTATCAAGCAACACATACAAAAACACTCATAAAAATCGATAAAGAAAGGTGGGAAATGGAGGGAAAGAATCCGAGATGGGTAACGCTGGGCGATCTGTGGAAGGAGAGGTTACGGTCATCCATCCACCGTGACAAAAGAGTACAGGAAAACGCAATTTCCTTGAGATGGGAAGTTAAGATAAGAAGTTATGAATGCTAAGTTCTAATCGTCTTAGACCTGCAGAAATAAATCAACAAAACAGCAAAGACAGAAGAAAATCATTAGCTACGAAGTAAGCAGGCTATGGAAAATGGAAAGAAGTACGAGTTCGTGAACCTAAACAACGAAGAAAACTGGAAGAAGTACTGAGCAGTTGCCATTTTCATTACCAATGAGCAATGACTACAGTAGCTCTGGAAAAACTCGAGGAAAAAATTAAGAGATATCTTAGGCCGAATTTCGGTTTGTCCATCATGGTTAAATGTGACCTACGAGATTAATGAGTCCAAAAATGTTATGGAAGAACTTATGGAAACTTCATCTCTATATATGGGAGTCAGTCTAGATGCAACCATATACTAACAGCATCAAGCAAATTTAGTAATCGAGTGGGTCTAATTTAGTTCGCGTGAGCATTTCCCGACAGGACAAATCGTGCGGGAAATTTAGCGATGTTGGACAGGCCGGAATTCTGCCTCAACTACCGCTCATCCAAAGTAGGGACAAGCACAGCACTTCCCGACGCCTGCCCCTTGTCCACAGCAGGAGCAGTTCACTGGGACATTCTGATGCAAAAGCAAAGAGTTTGCAAGCATCGAAAGAAAGAGACAGCTAATGGATGCTGAGCGGGAGGCAGCAGGGAAGCCAGCGACGGCCAGCAGCGGTTGTATCGTTGGCTTGGTGCGCGCTCGTCCGTCGGCTAATCTGCACGCGAAAAACCCGTTGCAGTCGTCGCGCTAAGCATAATGGAGCTGTTTTTGGACGGCGAGAGTGAGCCGTCCAAACTGGACATAGCATATGGCCAACAGCTACGCCGTTCCAGCTAAGCGCCATCGCACCAGCGTCGCTCGGCGAGATCATATGCGTTGACCGTAAGCGCGAGCACGCCTTCGTAGCACCAGCCAGCCGCACGTACGACGTAGTGGGCAGGTGAGGGAAGCTAAATCGTGGAAACACTCCCTAGCGTCTCCAGAGATGTGTCAACTCGCCGAAACCGAGGGGAAAACACTAGAAAGGAGCCGAAGCGATGTGATGTGCAGAAGAATAGTTGCCCGGATCGTATCTTTACGGGAGCGAAAGTACCTTCGAACACAGCAACCGCCACCACCTCCATCGCCGCAGACATCGACACAGATCCGGCACGCCACCGCCGCCGCCGACACTAAATTTCACCTTGGGCGAATTGAGACGAGCACGAGCGTGCACCAAGGATACCCCGGGTAAAGGTGATGAGAACAGCCACGGTTTCGCCGGGGAAATAGACAGAGAACTTCCATCAAGCTAATCTAACTTGACAAGGGTTATGGTCCAAGGCAAGCACCGCCAAAAGGCCAGCTGGTTAGATGAAGGCTAGGTGAACATGAGTTAAGCTGTGATGGGGTTCGTGAGCGTTTCCGAGGTCTTCAGCTACTTCCCTTTACGTTTTATTGGGGAAGTGCAATACCTTACCATAGTTGACTGAAACGAATTGCTCAGATAAAGCACATCAATTTTTATTTCGATAACCCGCCAATGAACTCGAGTTGACAAGGAGGGCGTCAGAGTCTTTGACTTAGAAGGGCTATTTTTACGCTTTGTTTTTGACCCAAATTTGCTGAACCTCGCAGGTTAGGAACGTGGAGGGCATCAATCCCAGCTCGCAAAAAATCACGAAACTCAGTTTTGGGGGCAAGGCATAATCGTCGAGCTACAGTTTTGTCCTCAACTGAACACTAAACCTTACTGACTGCTTTGCGCCAGAAATTTAGCAAATGTTCTGATAACAGAACGGCTGTGGCAAAACGAATGCGGTATTGTTTACATATGTTCGGCACACAGTGAGCAACAGGATAGATACTAAATAAACCTCGGAGATTTCACGGAATATTCGAGACCAATAACCACTCTCTGGATATCTCGTCGAAGCACCTACGAACCGGTTCCTCCTTCTCGCGAAAAACCTCCCAAAATGGACTATCCACTGAAGCTCTTCCTCGTTCGCCGCCCCTGATCCGATCCCTTGCGCACCTTCGCCAGCGTGCCGCCGCCGCTGCTGTCTCAAATCGTCGTTCCCATCGGCGCTATGCACACGAGTGTCCACGCCAACTTGCTGACATTTTTTAGAAGCTTCGCCGGCCAGCCATGAATGACGCCAAGCTGCCAAAAAACCCAGTATCCATTACAGTACCCCGCGACCAATCATCCAGCTACGACGCGCGCGGCCAGTCTCACCTTGACACTGCGTCTTGATCATTTGTCTGATTCTTTTCCACTTGCCCACCGACTACGGTAGTTGGCCGGCCGACCAACGACTCCGCCTATTGTTTGTGCGATGTGTGCGCCGAGCGGCCGCCCACATTCTGACATTGACCCCGCCCACGGTTGTTTACAGCGCGCGTGCGCGCGACGACGGCCACGCCCCCACGTGGCAATGGCCTCAAAAGTACCGACTGGCACGTAACGAGAGTGCAAGGTCGCGTCGTGTGGGAATTAGCAGCGACGTCGACAACTATCACGACACCAGCACGACAGTGCGCGCAGTCCCGAGGCGAAAGTAAGCTCACCTAGGCGTGATAGGCCACCGGCGACCAGGAGGGCCCTCGAGGCGGCTGCAGTCGAGACCCCCGAGTGCACTGCGAAACGCTGCAACAGGGTGGCCGCGCGTTGGTCAAGCCTTTTTTGCAGTACCTGCCCGAACCCGTTCTGTGCTGGTCGCAGAGGTGATTCAGAGTGTAGGAGCCCGAAATTTCGCGAACGAGAGCATCAACCTCCATCGGAGCATTGGAAATGGTTACTTCAGCTCGGTCCAACCACACGCTCGGACCACTGGCAAGGGAAAACTTTGTCCACTCCCCCCCCCCTCGCCTCTAGAAAGCACAGCTCATTTGACCCCGAACCAAGCTTTTGTTCAGAACTTTGGATAAATAATAAAGCTGGGGGAGTACTGTCGAGTGGACGACAAGTGGCTTGTCGTGGAGCTCGCTCGGAGGAGCTAAGATTCAGAAGAATTGGTAGTTACATTGCCTTGAAATGAAATGCAAGAGTTTCCATGAAATATCGTTGTGCTAAACAACCTTTCGAACCGGAATTCGTTCATTCAATATGAAGAGGTTTGAGGGTAAAAATCAGGCGAGTGCTAAGGTGTTTTCCAGAGAAGTTCTAGCGGAAAACCCTTTTTTCCATCTCTGCCTAGTCTTAATCTTTTGCCAGTGAAGTATCACAGTTTTGACACAGAACAACTGAAGACATAATCGAAACAAGTTTAAAAATAATTTCGCGAAGGTAGCTGAGATTCCATCGATACAATTTCTATCCGTGTGATACGGAGAAGAGAAACTTTGGAAGTGATAAGCGAAAGATAGAAAATGAAAAGAAAGGAGAGAAAATGAAGAAAGTGCACGGTGGTGAGGTGGCGATGGTGAGCGAAAAGACCGCACGCGGGAGAGGGTTTGGCGATCGCCCGGTCGACGACCTTGGCCATGTGAAGAGGCGCATCCCCACTCTGCAACTAGGTCAACGACAAGGACGCCACGTTCAGTGGCAGTACTGCGGGCAGCACCTCGGCAATTCGAAGATAAGTATGGGCCCACGTATAGCTGTTGAGAAATAAGGATATGATGATAGAAGTGGAAAAAGACCGAGGTATCGTCGCTGGAATGCTTTGACAAACACTGATCGGCGAGGAAATGTGGCAAGCGATGTGTAGAATTCCGAAGCATTTGCGAAACGAATCCACGCCAACATATGCGTATCAAAACTGGAATACACACGGCGCTCTTTGCGATTTCCTTCGAAAAAAGTAACAACGCATTTGCTGTCCAGCGTAGAAAAAAAGTTGCTTGGACTGACTACCCAAATCTTCCACGGAACCCTTTCCCGAGAACTCTCGAGAAATTATCGGTTCAGGTTCTGGGGAACATTTTGAATGTTCAACCTTTCTACCTACCTGAGCGTGCTACTTCGTTCGTCTGTACGCCTCTATACATGTGTTGGCAGGAGTTCAGAAATAATATGAACTGCCTTTTCGATTCATTCAGTTTTAATCAATACTATTATTCAGCGCGGGATTACAAGTGTGGATTCTGAAGACGACAAACTATTGAGGATGTGATACACCAGAAACCAAAAGAATTACAGTGCTTTCCCTCCAGGAAAAAGCCTTGTTCCAGGAACTGTGGTGTGAATGAAGTGTAAAGGAGATGAAAAGTAGGGTTTCGTGACGTGTTTGACTGTGACTGAACTATGGGCATGGATGTTGGCTGCAGAACAAGCATATAAACCTGTTGACTGCTCCAGAATATGTCTATTGGTTGAGCTTAGTAAGAAAAAAGATGATTCTGACACCAACAACAAGGGGATTAGCATCTTTGTGTCGGTTGTCAGATTCATCATTGTCGCCTTGCCACATTGATGATGGTGTTAATCGTCGAAAGTTTGCCAGAAATTAAAAAAAAATCATTATTGAATATAGTTGTGGATATTATCGATGATTGCCAGGGGTTTCATACATTCGTGCACGAAAAGGCAAGCATTATGCATAACTAATGTAAGTCAATTTAGCCGATGAATTAAAAACCTACATGGAAATGCAGGATTCGACTATGATGTCTGGCTGGCACTGATATATTATAGAATCACTTGAGAATGAAATGATGCTAACCTACTACTCTGATGTTCATTGACGATACATTTGGCAAGAGAATGTGTTTGATTGTTATGATTTATGGGATAAAATTTTGTTTGGCAATATGATTTACGGGAGAATGAGTGAAGAGCCTGTTTGACGATACATTTGGCAAGACAATCTGTTGACGATACATTTTACGGGTGTTTGGCGATACATTTGGCAAGAGAATCTGCTGACGATACATTTGACGAGGTTTGTTTGACGATACAAATGGCAAGGTTTGCATGACGACACATTTTACGGGTGTTCTGATAAGGCGTTCATTTCATTCTTAGCTGGAGACTCAACTATCGGCGGTGTCGATCCGGATGGCTCAGCTGGTAAAGCAGTGGACTCCTAAGATTGATATCATGGTACGATTCCTGATGATATCGAATTTTTGCGCGGTTGATAACCCTTTTGTTTGACGGTACATTTGGCGAGGTTTGCGTGGCGATACATTTGGCGGGGTTTGCATGGCGATATATTTTACGGGACTTCTTGTTTGGCAATACATTTGGCGGGCTTTGTTTGCCTAGCTAGATGGCAAGCTCGTTTTCGAGGTTGCCAAACAAACCTCGCCAAATGTATCGTCAATGAACATCAGAGTAAAGGAAAGCCGCAACAAGTTCGAGGCAATCATTTGGTTTGGTGCTATCCACGGCCAGGCTCATGAAGTTTTTTTGATGGCTGCAACCACCCCCGATTCCAGAGTATGCGAGTCCTTCGAGCAAGATTGTCTATATTTCGTCTCAGTAGTTGATTTCAGGCAGCTGATGCCGGTATTCGCGATGTGGTGAAATGTGACGGATATTACTTGGGAAACACGATTAACTTCAACCTCGCAAAAATGCCGTAATACAGGGTGGGCTAAAAATGTGGTAAGGAAGCAAATGGCACACAGGAAAAAATTTATGCGTGAATAGAAAGGTGTCATGGGATTCATATTGGCTAGTATTGAAGTAAATGCATCACCTCATCTCGGAATATCCCCTATCAGCCTCAACATAGCCGCTAAGATATTGTGTGAAATCGTTGACCACGGCTTAGAAGTGGGTTGGGATTCAGCCAATCCTCTATCTTCTGAGGTGCTTTTTCAGTGAATTGAAAGTCGAATGGAGGCCCAACGAAGCAAATACCTCGGGCATCACTAGAACCTACATACTACCCCTAATAGAAGGTATCAGGGGAATTGGTTGGCCACTTGATGAAACTAATACATAGGTCCTAGAGTATATCCTTGTCAGAGTTGTGAACAAAACGTGCGATGCGGTGGTGCATTGCTCTGATGAAACATTCCGGAACGACCTCCCAGCTGATTGTGGCTTCAAGACAGGCGATGCTACTTCAAAGGAAAAACGCATGTTGTTTTTGTCCCTTCCTCTAGTATCCCAACACCATTAAGAGGTACCCCTTACAAATTTGGTTTTCAAGGTACAGCTGTGATCCGACGCTTTTAGACATGATGAGCTCGAATTCAATGATCAATTTCGTCCAAAATCACGGAAGATATGGTATTGTATACCTCCAGTTCGATTCTTCAGAGAAGGATTGAAAGATGAGAGAAGTGAGCAGTAATGGTGAACCATGTTGGACCGAAGTAAGTATGGGAAGTATGGGAAGAGGTTTTCATTACGGTTTCTTCATAACTCATCCAGGAGGGTAGCCTGATGCACAGATGCACGCTCACATACATATACCTTAGGAACGCTGGCCTTTTCGGGAGCAGAACTTCAGTGGAAGTATCGGAATTCTTGCTCAGCCTCCGAGAACTTCAGCGAGAACGCAACCCGAACAGCGTAAACTTTGAGCTCAAAGGCTACGGTCATCTCCCTCTCCCCCGCCACTACTCCATATTATCCACCCCATTTACTGGCATCCCCTCCCAGTAGCTAACATCCTTATTCAATTGCTGTCAAGTATGAAAAAAAAATCCACAACAGCAATTGAGAGGAAGAGAGCAGATAGAAGGTGGGAGACGCCTTTATGCTTTAAACTTGACATATTATACTGTTCTGGTTGCCTTTCAGCACTTCCAGCAGTGCACAGTTTTCACAGCGAGAGCCCCAAAATTCAAATGACAGTTCAAGCTCGGCTGAGATGCGAATATTCAAATTTTTGGAAAGGAGAGAGTTTCACAGTCCTCTTGCCTTCCCGTCAGGCCCGTAGGGTCTTTCATTTCGAATTTTTTATCTCTTCGAGGTGAACATCTGTTCCAGATTCTGTTCTGACATGCTACTCGGTCCAACTCATAGAACACATGTGAAACAAGAAAATCTCTGCATGCTTACAAACTTACGTCAAGCAGAAAATATTCCGCTCCGCAAGAAAGCCAAAGAAACGTAGCAATCCCGGGATTGAATAGGCCCGAAGCGCAGCCCGAACTGGCCACATCTCCAGCAGCGCTATTTTCCACCACCTCTTACGCTCTCGATAGGAGCATAACGCACAAAAACATCGCCACTAAGGAGCAGCCCAGTTCTTGAGGCTGAACGGCTGGAACCAGTCGACTGGCCATTACTATAGCCGCCGCTGTGGCCGATGACGGCGGCTAGCAGGGACGCGACGAAGATTTCGCGATGCGACATCGACTCGGTTCGCGGTCAAGGCTGGTTCTCGGGCCACTTTGTAAATCCGCTCGAGTACCACCGCGCGGCTAGCAGCGCTGGCATTGGAGCGGGCAAAATATTCGATTCCGAATGCGTAGAATTCAGAAGGGGATTCATGGCTATGCTGGGCCGAGTAGGGGACAGGGGATGAGGAAGACTGGCGATCGAAGCGATAGCAGTCGCTAGCAGTAATACGAACTATTCGTTCCAGGACGAACTATTCGTTCACAAATACGAATAAGCATGGTCTCGAAAGCCACATGCAGCTGGGCATGTGCCTTGGCCAGGAAAGAGGGAGTTTACTGTGATTCTCTGCTACCGCATAGACATTCCGAGAAGTAATCGGCAATTATTGACAACAATCGAAAACGTGATGTTTATGACCACATAGCTTGAAGGAATAATCGGTCTCTGCGACGATACAAAGTAAAGTAAGGAGAACTGTCCACTAAAGAGTACAGTGGAGTCGGTGGAATTGTTTCAATGAGCGATGGACGCGGCCGTTGAGGATGATGGGGCAGCGACGAGAGCCACACAACCAGTTTCGGCCACAGCGCCACCGTCCCTCGTACAAATGCCTCCAAATCGAATCCCCGAGGTAGGGAGAAACATTGAAAGCGACCATCTGCAGGAACGTACAGCTCAGTGTAGGGTGCGAAGCTGTGGAATTGCAGATGGTGGTTTTGCCGAAAGGAGTCTAGTAATGGTTTCAGGGTACCACACAGTCCTTTGAATGCTATAGGATTAGGGTAGTAGATTGCAGTTGCAAAAGTAACCACTTCCAATAAAGAAAAATGCTTTGGAGCCCGCGGCCTCACCCTAATCCTTTTACAGACGCATTTCTTTTTCGCTACTTCATCCTTTGTACAGAGTTGAATCTCAACAAAATTACACCGATATTTCTCTCAAAGTGTTCGTGAAATCACCAAGGTAAAACACAAATTCGTGTAGAACTAAGCATTTTGCTCACATATTTATTCAATAAAGACAGAAAAAGTCGTCTGCAACGAACATCGTTCACAAAAGCTTCAGTTACGATTTCAATAAGTACACACGTCTAAGACAGCGTCTAAAAGCGTGGAACGTACAAATACTCCATTGTAACCCATTGTTTAGGAGTATCAAAAAGTCTTCTGCCTCGACCTGTTTCATCCCGTTTTTCTCAAAACTTCAAGTACGGTCGTCTAGCCTGAAGTGTTCAAAGCCAATTTGCCAAGTTTCATATTCTCAAGGCCACCCCTTGCAAAAATAATGACGCTTTTTTGCTGATCTAACCATGGCGGATTTCACACGTTTCTTCTCTCAAGAGTGGCGGTTACTGCAACACGAGGACGCGGATTCGAATAACTGAATCACACATCCCATAGTCTGGGCAGCAAAATCGAATGGAAGAAACAAAAGATTCCACTCTGAGCATTACAGCTAATAGATGAACAAAAGTGGTTGGCGTTCATCAATCCCGACCGTGGGATGCGCCACGCACTCGACTTCATCTGAGCATCGTAGAATGCTTATGTGCCCTATACACGGAATTGCGGGGGCATCCGCTGCACCAAGTCAGCGCTCCATCCTCCCCAGAATTCTCTGGTAGCAATTTACCAACGCCAGGGGATGGATGGATTGGTTGGCCATGGGCGGGATCGAACCATCGACTGTGTGAGCGAACAGCACACCTCTTACCACTACGCTTAATGCGCCCGCTCTACCAAATACTACTATGTGAGGAAAAAAACTCAGAACCGTATTGTCTCAGTAAAGAAACTCCGTCTAAATCTAACCTTATGAGCCACAGTAATCCAGCCCTCATCCAAATGTATTTCGCATACAAAAGAAGTTACCATACATGTTGGGAGTTCAACACATAGAAGAGTCGTTTATGATCTTATTCCATATTTCCGTATATTGCGCAAAGAAGTGAAGTTTGACGGCTAGTAAATTCTAGGGATTTTGCCCTTGTCATCCACGCTATGGTAGGTTTCCCTCCACGTGTGCACCAGAATCAGAAAGCATTACGCTGGGATCGTTTCCCGTTTGTTTCTCTTCGGTCCGAGAAGGTGGATGAGTGGTTTTCCAAGCGATATTTTATCTGTGATGAAGCCACAAAATTTTTTGTACGCGCCTCTGAACTCGATATTCCCAAAAAGTCTGGAATCAATGCTCATAAACTTCTTTGAATAGCTCGATGCCATTTCATCCTAGTCGGTCATGTATTCCACTGAACATTATATAGTGGATAATTTTAACCTAGTTGTAGTCTAAGCTTTCTGTTTTTTTTTCTGTTTGCTCTTTTTCACGTTTCTGTTTCCTCATTGCATTTTTAGCTCGGTAGTCCCACTCCTGACTGGCTCTCCCTTCCCAACCAACTTGCCCTCACTGACGGATGTATAGGCCATTCATTGTCGCGGTTTTCGGAATTTCTCACCACTGTTATTTCTTGAGCATACACGTAGTGAACTGCACTGTTTGTTAGATGCAGGCAAGAGCCAGCATGTCAACCACAGAGGCACCTGACACACAACGCTTAGTACCAGGGATGAGCGGAATTCCGGTTTCCGGAAGTCGGAAGTTCGTGAATTCGTGCCTCATGCGAGCTTCTAACTTCTAGATTTCTGGGCGATTGGCAGTCGTTGGGTCACGCCAACTCAGACGTGCTGTATTCATCGCTCCAAATTTCGCCAGATTTCGAATTTCCCCCAACTTCCGACTTCCGACTTCCGGTCTCATGCAGTACTTCCGCTCATCCCTGCTTAGTACTGTCTAACACCTGAGTTCAACGTAATTGTATGACCTTTAAGACATACTAGATCTACTCAATAGCAACTCAAATAACCTACCAGCTCAGGAATATGTCGCCATTTGCTTTTGTAGTACCTCAAATTTAGGAAGGGATCGCACCTATCGCGGCAGGGCTTAATTTGCGTCTAACCTTTTCGGGGTGTAACTCTGCGAATCCAAATTTATGTACGAATTAGGAGATGGTCCTACATTAACTCCAAATTGTGCGCGACAATCCACCAGACTGAGCTTGGTGTTGTAGGTGAATGAGTCCCCAGCCCAGGATTCCGTTGGCGCGCCACTCTAAGAGACACACTTGCTTCGTAAGCAGATTCTGGGTTTTGCTGAAGCTCTGATGCAGTTATTAGGTTTGTACATAATTTATGCGGCATTTTTTCGCGACTATTTCTCTCGTTGAAAATTAATGCCTCTTGGATGGTTTTTCATAGGAATAGTCCCTTTTATTATTCAGTAAAGGCGCTACGGAAAATCGTATCCACGTTCGCTATCGCTTACTCTACCTCATTGAGAATGGCTGAAATGCAGCGCAGTCATCTCGCGATCTCGATGAAATTTTAGCTGAAGAACAATCATCGAAGCGAAGTCGAAAAATATTCAAGCAGTCGAAGTAGTGGGAACAGTATTTACAGATGAAGAAGAACGAGTTCAACCATCAAATTGCGACGACTTCGCATCCATGAAAGAGAAGAGGTTTCGATTGATGAGAGTCTTCAGGAATGGGGCTGCTCGTTTTGCTGCAGAAAATCGGTGGAAATGTTCAGCTTTGTTTTCCGTTCGTATGGACCCACTCAGCCAACCTCCATGTTTTTCGGAGCTGCTTGAGCGGAAGAATGAAGGTTGAACGGTCCACATTGGAGTCTTCGAACAGCATTCTGGTTGTCAAGCTCTCGTCTTCTTCCCTCTTTCCTCCTCCTCTTGTTTAAAGTTCCTGATGCCTGAATGCGCAACCTCTTCTTTCTTCACCTGTGAAGCTTGGATCTTATGAATCCGAATCATCTCCCAAGATGGCTTTGCTGATTGTTCCTTCACCAAAGGTGCGCCGAGATCACAAAATGACTATGCTGCACTTCTTTTCGAGGTGGTAGAGAGTATGATGGCAAGTGTGGATATGATCCTCCATAGCGTCTTTGATGAATGAAAAACTAGGAATGTTGGCATGAAAAACAATTTAGAAAGCATTGATTCGTATAGGGAAAACACAGGAAAAAAGCCGCGTTAATCATGCACCAACCTAATAAGTTAGAATCGGAAGCAACGAGGTGTTTACTCTACTAATATGCTGTGCAAGTAAAATTCATAGTAAGGTTGGATGTGTGAACCACAAACGTCTAAGGAAAATCGCTCCGACAGGACATATATCCAAAAACACATTGAAATTTCAGGAAAAAAAGAAATAGCATTCCAATGTAGCCTTTGAACTCCCCAACGCTTTCTATTAGGTTGGTCTAAAGGTCTTGCTCCTGAGCCCGTACTAAAGTGTCATGGAGGTGAGATCAGCTGCCTGCACAACTCGTCGCCACATTTGGAGCAATGATCGCACTCGCGACGACCTTCCAACACTAAGGAATGGAAGATCATCACCATCCGTGGCGGTGCTGCGAGCATGTGCAGTAAACGGCAATGGCGGTGGCCCATCCACGGCCGCAGCGCGTCCTTCTCGAGGCCCGGGGTCGGTGTCGTTTGCCGCCGGAAAGCTATTTCTATGCCCTTTTCTAACCTAAGGTCAAAAATCCTTAGAATCGGGCATAAAATCTGCTAGAAATGGACTAACAGCAGCTAAAAACATCGGTTACGGCGCGCGCGTCCTTCTCGAGGCCGCGGATGGGCCAACGCCATTGACGTCCAGTGCATGTGGTATACATTGGTATTCGAACTTTTTCTTTCGAATATTCGAATAATCGAATAATTCATTTTATTGAATAATTCGAATATTCGAATAATCGAATATGTCAACTTTTCGAATTATTCGAATATTCGAATAATCGAATATTTTAACTTTTCGAACAATCTGAATATTCGAAGGAAGAAAATTTCGAATTATTCGAATAAGTGAGTGCCACTGCTTCAGAAGTGGTTTTGCGATGCATTAATTCACAGAAAATAGGTAAAACAGTCTTGTCATAAGCGAAGAAATAGAAATACACGTTTTCAAATTACCACTTTTGGTGGTGTACGTTTAAAGCGAAGTCCCATCTCATTTACGTATCTATCTAAAAGTAGTGGGATGTGGAATAAGTTCCTGCGGTTTTTCATAGGCATAAAAACCACTATTCCCCATGAACAATGTCAATCACATTAGATGGGTTGCGAAGCTCCTTACCTCTTGTATCAATGCTGGCAGGAACAGAGCAGCTTCTCACCTCCATGTCTACGAACAATTGCGTTGTTTGAGACGACTCATTTTGCAGCCTGCCACCACAACTCTTGCATCACAATTTATGAAATGAATGGGTAATCAAACAAAGTAGGATGTATATGACTGCATCACATCACACCTGCAGAGTCGGCAATGGTAAAAATCGCCCACATTCGAGTATCTTGCTTGACGTTTTGGTGAAATTTACGCAGAGAAATTGAGCATCCTATATCGGACATTTTAGAGTGTTTCAAGGAACGCATTAGCTAGACGTGGATATTATCAAGAGTTAGCAAAGGTGGTGACTTTTTCTTACGTATCAAGCAATTCTAGCGGATCATCTCCTCCATGTCTCACAGACTGGGCTACCAGAACGAGAAGCAACTTCAAAGCCAAATTTGCCCTGTCTAGAGCGGGTATGCCATTTCTGTGCTGTCTCTCTAACAGTAAAGCTTCCTCTGCAGACGTTATTGATATGTCTAGCCACTTGAACCACATTTGACCAACCACTGAAGTCGAATGGTAGCCGGTTGCGTGGAGGTTCAGTTTGTCGACGACTTGGAGGGTCACATTTCATGCAGCAAAAAACAGGGTGAAGCTACAATTGAAGGACGCATTTGCGTTGCCGATAAAGAGCACGTCAAGGCCTACAAAAGGTCCATGAGGCAAATTAGGCGATGTTCAAATCACCGTGAAAAAACTAATTGAAAAAAAAACCGCACGAATTTATTCCCCAACCCAATATATAAACTATCAACAGATTCTTGGTTTTCTTGACACGCTGTTCACAGAATGTTTCAAGGTGCTTTTTGACCCGTCTTTCAGGACGGTGTCTGCAACTCTCTGCTGGACAATGCTCTTACCCCGTCTTTAGTTTTTGTTCGCTTCTTGCGTCACTATGCCCTCTTCTATGGAACCACGAATTAAGACAAGCAAGTAGAGCTGTTACCCTTCAAAAACACTGGCAGAGAATGTCATTATGGACTGCTCCAGATTGGTGTTAATGGGGTATCAATGCACCTGTGGCGGACGCAAAAAGACGCCCCTTCCCCCTCCTCCGAGAATGGGTCACCGTTTTTACGGAATCATTTTGCAGAATAGATTATAGCTTTGTGTTAATTCATTTTTGACTGTTTATTTTTTGAACCATTTATATTGAGTATTCAATATTATAACTGACATTCTCAACTTTTTTTCTCCACCCGGATCCCCGAAGTGGCGGAGACCTCAAATTCCTCCCATCTCCCCACCCCCCCCCCCCCACCTCCTTCTCGCCCACTTTCTGCATCCGCTTGCTGTACACATAAATAAATCTGTAGTAGAAGCGAACCTAATTAGCAATTACAATCTTCCACCCTATTTCTCGTGCTATTATAGAAGTGATTACTCGAGCTTCCTGTTGAAGGAATTATCTGTAACCGAGTCGAAATACGCACCACGCAGCCCCACCATATGATCCCATCGTGTCTCAACGAAGAAATCAGCTTCATTTCTGTCCCCACCTTCCGTAAAAGGCAAAACTAATATCGTTTAGTTTTGTCTTATACGGATGTTGGTGACCGCCTACTCCTTTCAAATTTGCGTACCTCCACGTAAATTGGCATGAGCTTTTCGAATTGTCCTATAATCTTTTGAATTCAGCCGAACAGTAAGCCGAAAGAGGTGGTACCATGTGATTAAAAGTTTGCAAGTGATAATATGAGCAGCCTCTGTTATGTAGTTTGAAACAAATCAGGTTCGTCTCTTCCACGGGTCTTGTCAGCACTGAACAATTTCTTCACTAAGCAATCAAAGAAAAATAATAAAGATGCATGCTTGTCGTTTGCACTCACTCAATTGTTAAGGGCAAATCATAATATGAAATCTGTGAATCTTGGCAATTTTATCATTAAACCGATTACTCGAATAATGGATGCTCTACTATTCGAATATTCGAATAATTGAATATTTCAGTTTTTCGAATGATTCGAATACTCGAATAATCAAATATTTCGACTTCTCGAATCATTCAAATATTCAAATAACGAAAATTTCGAATTATTCGAGTATTCGTTCGAATACCAATGTATACATAGTTCATACCTGTCCCACATGCTAAAAAAAACCTCGAAAGTGATGTGGGAATACGTGAGACACGCACATTTGATCACTTTTCATGTACGACCGTACGATTCAGCGTGGCGATGATCATCATACTCCTCTCCAACGCGAAGTGCGACCATCGCCCTGAAGGTGCTCGATGATCGCACAGGACACCTTACTACGAGCCCTGATTTCATACTTTCCCCAAAGAATGTTAACTTTATTGCGAATAGATATCAATCAAAAAGATAATCACTGTCATGATCCATGATTTATGACCAACGCTCCACTAGAGCATCAGCTCCAGAAGTCAAGAACTCTGGCAGCTGTGCGTCGAAGAGTCTTGGAATCCCACTTTTCGGTTTGGTCTCATCACTGAATTTCTTTTCTCGTAGATGCAGCTTCAGACAAGCTGGCTCCAAACAGGCTCCAAACAAATGGAAATCAGACGGGGCCAGTCAGGAGAATAAACAGGGTATGGTAGAAATTCCCATCCTGGTTTAGCAATTTTCTGACGGGTAAGCTTTACCAAGTGAGGTCGGGCGAGGTGGAGCAACATGGTCGATTTTTCTGTGCTCCAGGCGAGTTGCGTCTGCCAATCTCTCGATACAGTTCCCTCGAAATCCCACCAACAACACTGCAAAACCTTCTTTCGTGCACTCCTCGTTTCGGCTATTTTGGAGATGATTCGCCACGCGGGAGAGAACTTTTCTGCTGTGCATGGGTAACATGCAACACCCAACTCACATCTCCACCTCTGGGTTAACAGAGAAGGTTCCTCCTGTGTGGACACAGCAACAAAGACTGACACATACTTAGTCTTGCAATGCACTCAACTTGTGGAGGACCCAAGCCGCAATCAGTTTTCTGTAACCCAGTGCTTGGAGATGTTTGGTGATTATTGTACGACTGCAGCCAGATGTAATCTACAGTTCACGTGTAGTGACATTCTGATTCAATGTCTACAACATCCTCAAACATAAGTCATAAAAAATATCTTGGTGCAAAACTTTCGGACCAACCCAATATCTACATCTAATCCATTATCTTGGTGGCGAAAAGAATTGCTTTGCTCTGAGGTGTTGGCTCCACTTTGAAGGTGACATTGATGTGTATACGTACCCCCCCTCCCCCCCCCCCGCCCCCCGACTCTGAGCCATTTACAAATGAAAAATGGCGCAATGTGTTTATATGATAAAGGATAGGCCCAGGTGAGACGCACGCGTTTGCGGCCTAACGGCGGTAGCGCAGTATTTTAATTCGTTTTGTACATGCCATGCTGACCGATCTCCAAGGGGAATCCTTTACGAATGAATAAATGCGTCTGTCGCGCGACTGACGCACGCATCTAGTATAAATTGTACTATACTCTTGATCTGAATGGTTATTCCCAGACATTCTCAGGTAACTGGATAAGACAAACGCACCACAACCTGGCAAGCCACACCACCAAGAAATGGAAGGCAGACATTGCTCCAAGATGAAGAACTGCTGCATTCCGACTGCTAAGAGCAGCAAACCCCGTGTTTCGGCTGTGTTTTTGCCCTGTGCCTGTGGTGCTGAACTGTGGTGCCGTTCAACCTGCGTTCTGCCTGCTTCTTGCCACGTGGCGACACGCCCTTGGGAGGTGTATATAAGCCGCTGGTTGAGCACCAAAATTTAGTCGTGTCTACGCTTCGGCGGAGACAAGGCGAGCCCAGCGAGACTCATAAGGCCGGCTGAGGCCCGACAAAACCGTGGCCTAGTGCAATAATCGGTCAGACGAGATCCGTGCGATGCGGTCGCGTGCGGGTGCAGTGCGGATCCGAAAGTTCGCCACGGGACCGCAGCGTCTCCCAAGCGCTGCTGCGGAAAGCGCGTATGCGTTCGGGACTACTATTGGATGAGCTTGGTAAGCATCCACTTACCCAAGTCTACAGTACGAACACAGCCCTGCGCCCAGATTGGGCTGCGATCCTAGGTTTGGGACATCCAAAACCAGTTTATCGCTCCCGAAACACAGCCTTTCCGGAGCGAAAGCAGCTCGTGGGGCGACAAAATGAGCTTTCAGCTCGCGGTGTAACTGCTGTTCAAACGTGTTCGGCCTGCGTTCGTCGTCCCAGGATCTGTGAGATTGTGCAGCTTTATCCCCGGAGGGTTGGGTTTGTTCCATCCTCAATCCCTCCCTCTCAACCGGAAATGAGGTGTGCTGCCATTTCGTAGTTTCCAACTCACCAACTGGCGTGGCAGCGGAGTTGGAAACGAGAGTGTAGCAGCGAGAATCTCCGTACCGGCTCTCCTTCAGGTGTTGTGGAAATTCAACTGCACAGACATGAAAAGGGCGATTTGTATTAGATTATATAGACGGACGCGTTTGACGCGCGTGCGCCTCTACGATGAAGGATAGCTACAATCGCATGGCTGGCACAGCTCAGATACACGCGCAATCCCAAAAAAAATTCCTTCTACTAAGAGTCTTGATTCTTTTCCCTTATCACGTTAATAACTCTTCTTTTCACAATAATTACGGAGTCAGGTATTGAGCCACCTCATAACTACAGAGTCTGGTATGTAGCCCTTCATGACCGATCACGACACTTTGAACAGGATCTGGTCACTCGCTAGACTCTGAGATTTCCTTCACTACATTTGGTTAGTTAATGTCCATTTCGCAGAGAGTAGACTTAGAGCAGGAAGAGGGTGGTATGTCGTCTGATTCATGGGACATCAGGAAATTGCTATGAGGAATTTGCGTCGGCCATTGTGTCAGTAATTTGTCATCCAGTCCTCAGTACATCGCTGTCGGCAATAAGCGGCTGAAAAATTGGTACAGGCAGACGATCTATTCAGAATTCCTACAAGGCGCAGGAGTGGCGAGCTGTGTGAAATCAATATGGTCCATAGAAGCTCCACAAATTATCGAAATTTTCGGTTGTGTGGCAATAAACCTTTTAGAACCCAAAGGTGTGTCGTGACTGCGAATTGTGCGAGGAGAGAAAAAGTTTTGAAAAAACCAGAGTTGCCACCATGATCTCGAAAGTGGGACATCAGGGTTATTTTGGCTACAAAATTTCAGAGTACAATTGTACTAGAGAAAAAATTCCACAACCAGCTGGAAAGCCGGAAGTGGAAAAGGTGGGGGATAGGTGTTGTATAATTATTAATTATTAATTAATTAAGAAACGCACCGCATATCGTTTGCCAGAACTTGTGCTGCACCCTGTACATATTTATCAGTTCGAGAAGCTGGTCCTAGAAGTGGATCGCTAGGACAGCCGGCACATAACATCCGAAAGTTGGCTCTTCCATCCGCTCTCGCTCCGGTAGTTCCACCTCTCACTGCAAAATATGTGCATTTTGTAAGCGATTTATTCAATTATGAATTTTTGGCGTTTTCATATCTAGACTAAGCAGTGCACCTTTTCGGGATTTTGCTCCAGTAATGTGATTACTTTCTTTTTACTATGTTCTTAATAATACTGCTCGTAAAATTGACGCAGTGGTGACAAATAAGTTAAAGAAGATAGCCTCATTTCCTCCCTCCGATTTTCTTTGTTGACATTTCATTCTTTATTTTTTGCTTACATGCGACGGCACCAAGTAAATAATTGAATATCACAGTAATTGAATATACATTGTATAACAATGAAAAAACTGCAGGAAATAGAGGCTTGAAGAATCGTTTTGGTAACGCGAATGCTCGGCGTAACTAATTTTTTTAAATGGCGAAGGGACAAATGCATTACAAATTTGATTGAAAAATCTGTTGAATTCTACTTCTTCGTACCACTGTCCCCACACCACTATTCAATGAAAATTGTGTGATGAGAAATGAAAACTGGTAATATATTGGCTTGAGTATTTCGTTCGTGATCGCCAGATATCCATCCTTACGGTTTACCGAGATTTATCGTTTCCATTACCGCTACCATAAACATCGCCAGTTCATTTTGGGCACGTTTTTCAAAAAACAGACTAAGGCGATCTGAAGTGGCAGTTGATACATATCGTTTCTATAGTCGTTATCTGTTATATCGCCAGTTCATTTTGATTCATTTTGAACTGGCGGAGTCTGGAAATACTCTGAGCGACCCCCTCTACTACCCTTCTTCGAATCAGTGCTGGTTAAAAGGATGCACACGAAAAAGCCTAATTCTAACGAAAAATAACAGTTATTCACTCAAAGTAACTACTGCAGGTTAAAAGTGAGACTTGTCAACCAGGAAATCATAATGTGCACTACTCTTCAAACGACTGAACACTTTCAAGTCCTCTCCCATCCTCCCCAAACCCCCATTTCGCCGACTACTGTGCCTACAACCACAATTTAATGATGCAAAAATATAAAATATGCGTTGTGGTCCTGATTCAGTTTTGATTCCTTTGATGACACAGCTTTGCAACCGCGAAGCAGCACACCGGCACAGTGGTTCTGCCACGCTGACTCGCTGGTTCTCATGTTATTGTTTTTCACACGCTCATTCACAGTTTTCAAGTGCTAAGGCAGACGAGAACGATTAGGACGCGTTATTAAATATGTGATACCCGTTGCATGTCAAAGGAACCAACATTGAATCAGGACGAATAACGATTGCTCGGGTCCTTCGCAGCCATTGGAACGATGAAAAATTATAAAATCAGACCTTGATGTAATGTAAGGGTTGAGGAAAATATAGAATGTTTTCCTACGTTTGAATTGGAAATTTTGAAAGGATTTGATCTTGAGCATTCGGATATCCTCCGAATATTCGACTATTCGAATATTCAAATGTTCGAATAATCGATCATTCGAATGACTGAATAATTGAATAAATGTTATTTGCGAAGTGTTTGGTTGGTGTAAATGTTTTGCCTGATTTCTACAGACTAAAATTTGAAGAAATTAATGAAGATAACCAAACACTTCCGTGATTTGGGCTCGGGGATGATTGTTGCTCTCAGGAGCCATGAAAACTGTGAAATGTGCTGACGGCAAAGCGATCCTTTTTCTTTTCGAATTTTCAAATGATTTCCCTGTAACCCTACAAGCAGCACGGTTCGAAACATCCACACTGCATTCGGCCTAATGATAGCCCCCTTAGCTCTAGCGTAATGCAAGTTTCGCCACTAAAAATACGCAGAAAGGGAATCCTCCGAGCATTTCGCTCGCTATTTCTAGTAATAATGCTATACTATCTACTCCGAACTACTCCGAGCTACCTTTTCAAAGCAACACATCCGAAGGTTTCAAATGTTGTTGTTTGCCCTACAAAATAGCTGATGCCTCGATAAAAAATTCTCGAGACAGTCAAAACGTCAGAACTCCACAACAGCTGTCGTTTCCAATCTTGAGAACAGGCTCAAGCTTCGATAGTTCCGCTTGCAAATCGTTCACTGCTCAACAAAGCATCGCATTATCTGAGCATCGTGTGGGTATGGTCTGCTTTGCACCTATATTGTGAAAAATACTCTGCCAAAACGGGGAACTGAGGTGGTAATCTGTGAATTTTCCGCTTGTCGATTGTTCCAAGATAGAGAACACTGCAACAGTTCCTTTATCGCTTTTGGGTTTGGTTCAAGCTGATGATGTATATAATATGATCGAAGTTTGTAACTTGGAGAACTCAGGGAAAATGCAAAAGTAGTACAGATTTTGAAACGACGTAAAAATTTTGGACCGATCTTTTCTATCAGTTAATATTCACTGAAGAAACATGAATATCTGCACTAGTAGAACTTACCACATACAGCATATCCCCCAATTGCCCATGATTCCCACGGGAACTGGATAGCAGCTCATACACTTGTAAATGTTGCGCATAAGCGCAAGCAAACTTCACGGAAACATGGAAAGTGAAAAGAATAGTTGTTAGTTGAATTAGTTAGACAAACATTTAAGTGGCAATTCAAATGCGGAATGCCGCCTTCTGTTATTTTTCGTTCAGTTCACTTCTTCAATTTATGGATTCTTGCGCACATGCGCCCCGAAGGCGCCCATTTGCCAAGCCCAGGTGGCAAAGGCAGGCCATAATTGTCTGAGCATATCACATCATTCGTTTGGATCACACCGCACTTCACAGCCGCAGCATACGGCAACTGCTCAGGCATCTTCTTTGGATGGCACCGGCATCCAATACAGGACAGACCGAATAGGGGTTGAGAATTCGGCAGGAACTGCGCTGCTGCTTGATCAGCGGACGAGCCCTGCGCTCGTTACGGGACCAGCAGCACGCACCTTCGAGAACCAGTGGATAGCTTTGTTCCATACCGCTTCCTCAACAGCTTAAACCCTTAGTACTGCAAACAAACAAGAGACATAGCAAGTATTATTGGGTTGGTGAAAAAGTTTTGCAACACTCACAACGAATCTTTGGAAATGGATTTCTTTCACTAAAGCAAACTCCCAATTGATTCTATATCTACCATTACTGTGTGTTACACTCGCCCATCTTTTAGGCAGCTCCTCTATTCCTTCCTGCTAGAACGCAGGACGCAGTGCATCGAAAAACTTTGACGCCTCATCTTCGAGTCCTGTTAATTACCAAGCTTCATTTTCCACAGATGGTTGGTCAGGAAAAAGTGACGGTCCGACGGGGCCAGGATTGGCGAATACGATAGATATGACAGAAATTCCCAACCGAGATTCTGAGTCTTCTCATGACTTACATTTGCAAAGTGCGTGTGAGCATTATTTTGCAGAAGATGAACATTTGCTTGTTTTGGGTGTTTTTCATGGATGGCACCTGCCAACTTCCGGATTTGGATAGCGCAGAGGTCCCTCGCCATTGCGGTGCCTACTTAGGAACTATTGGTCAAGCATTCCTTGTGGCTCCAACGACAACATGGAAAAACCCTCTTCCTAGCGAGTCTGCTTCTGATTGTTTCGGAAGTGACTCCGGACACCGAATTCACTGGCGCTGCTATGCGTTGTTCGCGTACAGGCCCAAGCTTCCCCTCTTACTTGCAATATCGTTTAGAAAGTCCTTCCCGTCTGGCCGAAGAAACAACGGCTCCCCGATTCTGAGCCGGCATGGCTGGTCAGATTCGCACAACACAAGGAAGACTAATGTCCAGACACTTTGATGACACTCACATAGTCGCACTAATGTGTCTTCACCGACTTGCAGTTGCTGGTACCTGACCTCGTCTTTAGGGTGTCCCGCAAATCGTCGTCATTAACGGTTGACTCACGTTCAGACCGTGGGTGACTTTCAAGCATTATTTGCTTAGACCCGAAGCCCTGGTACCATTGAGGGACCCTGGAATGGTACATAACGGTCCCTTCAAATGCAGCACATATATTGGCTTCGGCGCTTCTTACAGGATGTCTCTGCGGGAAACCGTAATAGACAAAGGAGCGAAGTGAGCCTCGACTGGAAGAAAGCATTTATATTCATATACTAATAAAGCTTCACTCGTATGTCCTTCACTTGAAGGCTTCGAGAACATACTACCTTATGCCGACACAAGATCACACCAGTCAAGCTGCTCTTGTTTTAGAAATAGAAATAAAAAGTGTTGCAGAACTTTCTCACCAACTCGATATAATGTTTATATATTCAAGCTGTACTTTCGTTCAAATACAGTGTGGTGGTTTAAGTGGAGCAGGAACAATGAAGCAAAGTCAACGCGAAAACGTGACTATCCCAATACCTCGGGGTTTACACCGGTGCATTAGACTCGTAGATGACGAATTCTAGGGATAAAATGAGTGATAAATAAATATACAGCCATAAAATGTTATCTAAAAGTTGGGGCATAGATCAGGTGCAAAACGGATAGATTAATAGTGAATCTCTTATAAATTGTTCATGTCGTCATCCGTTATCTTGTTTTCGTCGCTGGAGAGTTGAAAACAAACCCATATGAATCCTGCAGTTCCACCATCGGAACAGGTATGACTGCAAACGCCCTTAACAAGGAAAGATTGATGTAATTAGGAGAACAGTACCAATAATAACCTACAGACTTCTATGTAGCGCTTTGAAGAGCTTTGGTTTCCACCTGAGTCAGTCGCATGTGAGGAGTTTCAGCAAGTTTTCTTGCTGCTCGTCATCCTTTTCAAGACTGATGAAGAATCTTGAACGCATATTACAAAAATAATATAAGCTATCATACAAGTTATTGTGAGAAAGGAATTGAAATGAAAAATTGCAAACAAATCTATTATCCACCGTGAATGAGAGCGATTGAAACGTCTCCTTGACCTGAGCTCATCGTATCATTAGTCAATTAGTTCCTCATCAAAGCCTGAACAGGTAGTTTAGATATATGAGAACACGGAGTTCCGTACCTAAAAATCGACTGCCAAAGACCGAGTCAATAAACTTTCACTTCTTCACGTCCTGTTGTTAACGCGAACAGAGTATTTCTGGATTTCGTTTGGCGGTTCGGCAACCTTGATTTGGTCAGCAGTATATGTATATAAGTGTCGGGGAATGATTGAGGCAATCCACCGGAAATGCCCTCTTGCATTTTTTCCACGTATAATTTTTGCCTCATACGTAGAAATCAAGCTCCGAAATTCCCTGATTGATTCAAATGTGACTATGATTTGAAGGGATTTCTGGCATGGAGCGCAACCAGAGGGAGTAGCACGGCGTGAATAACGATTCCCCTGAGCGGAATTTTAGCGGAAGCTCGATTTTCAGATATTTGGCCAAGAAACATTGAGAAGGTGGTTTTCATAAGAGCTCATGCGCGGAGCAAAAAATCACCATTCAACACCCAACAAAAAAAGAACAACAGCATTAAGATGAGGTACCGATCAACTTTTCATTGAGTAATCATGCTCGTTCAGGCGTGTATCTATTCGCAACTGCTTGACCAAACCGTACCTCCATATCTGCGAATCCCGATGTTGTTCAACGACGTTATAGTGTTGCCGCAGAGGGACACACCATCGCGCGGCATCCCTGAGACTCAAAAAAAGGATATGATGCTTCTGGAAAGTAAACGATAATTGCACATGTGAATTCCTATTATAAATGCATCGCTTAACACGAATATACCACAAAGGCATAAACAAAAGAGAAGGCACTAACAGTCATAAAGAAATCAGGTTCTCTAGTATTCTGAGAATAATGAGCATCGAAATTCTAGAAGAATGGCAAAATTTTGAAGCGCTCATCGATACTCTTCGGATTTCACAAATGTCAGTCAAGGAGTTTATCGGAGCGACTACTCCGACAAAGTACCCAAAAGAAAGAGAAGTAGAGCAGCAATCAAGAAAACAATCTCTTCAATTCAGTTCTTGCAGCTGTTCCAATTGTAGTTAATCGAAATGTACAAGTTTGTGCAGTAGCCCGACCCTGATCCTTCACATTTCAGGCCAAAATTAAAATGCGCGGATGGCCATTTCCAGAATTGACGCGCGGTTGTTCCATCGCGTAGCCCCGCCCATATTTTAAGTCCCGCCCGCTACCAAGGGTTTTTCATGCGGATTGTGCCTGAGTAGGCATGGTTCCTGCACGTCAGCTTGACGCGGCGATATGCAGTCCTTGTCGGAAAGATAGATTCCGTGAATGCGGAAACGCGGTGGGACAGTGCGGAGAGAGCATGCTTCAGCTAGGAGGCTCAACTAGGTCCCAACGCGATACTGCGACCGCGACGATATGAAACCGCATGCGCAATCCGCCTATCTTTTCGGTAAGGACTGTACAATGCAGAGCTGGCAAGAAAAGAGAATTCCTAATAGATAGCTGTGATTTTCCCGGTATTAACGTCGCGACAGCGGCGCGAACAATGCTTTTCCATTTCCGTCGCGCCGACGTAGACGACGCATTACTTTGACGCAGACTGTATTCAGCGTCGCCTTTCAACGAATAGTCTTTTTTCGCCGGACCGGCACTCAGTGGTGTAGTGCTAGATTACGATCACATATTTGGGCGTGACCCCACCTTACATGGAGTATCTGGGCGCGGCCCACAAGCATATCAAGTATGTCACAAAGAATGACCCTTGTCACGGCCAATACAAAGGGATTAGCTACAGTAGGCTTCAAAATGTAGTGCCGCTTCAGTCAGCTCAGTGCCCATCTACCACTGGGGATCTACTCAAACTATCGCACACATGTGTAGGACCGCTACAGGGCAACCGGAGGACTTGGTCACTAGACCTAGTCTGTTACACTCCGCAAGTCCCAATTTAGTTCTCCGCTAATCCCGGTTCCCTCCTACGCATGTCCCGAAAGTGGCGGTTTTTTGAACAAAACTTTAACATTTATTTACACGCAGTTACACGCGTGCGGAAACCCAGTGCTATCCAAGAAAAAGTAGTGTTGCAGAGCTCGATCTACACCATGGGGGCCAAGCAATGAATAGGTAACCTCTACGAGGCTATGGAGGTTTCGGCACACTTTCCGCCGAAAGCTATCGATTGCATCAACGACTACACTGATTTCATTGACTTCATTATTTCCGTCCACGAGTCGCTGACGAAATGCCTGTAGGATTGTTTAACACGCTGAACACAAATAAGAGAACAGTTTGGTCCAGAATTATCAATTTATGGATTTTCCCGTTTTCCACTTTTGATCACGTGACAGTGAATACACTGAGCACATGCGCTTTTCTAATGTGTCGAAAGCAAATTAGACGAGCATCTAGCGCTAAATACCGGCTTATTGATTGCTTATCGATTCTCTGGTTTTATTAACTATCGCTGGGGGGTGGGTCAGTGTGGACATGTGCACCAAGGTTTCCCTGTAGACTGACCACGCGTACGTCATCAACTTTGCACGAAAATATCAAACAGTTGCTTTTACCAAATATTCATGTTCTTGCTCAAGGATGGCCCATAGGGTTCTCCAAAACGATGAGCGCGAACATCGCTAACATTTTCCATCCATGAAATCACCATCCAAGCGACTTTTCCAGCTTCTCCTCTAAAGCCTGTTTCAACAGATGGATTCCTGTCAACCACGATGGGCGTTTTGAATGAACTTATCGGTATTACAAGTTCTCCTCTTCTTTGCTAAATAGCTATGAGAAGTGAAACGCCCGAACGAAGCCGGGAACATCTTCTAAGTAGAAATAATAACAAAAGTTTAGGACATCGGGACTTCTATTTCGAGATGAGACAGAGGACGAAGCTGTTTCCCTTCGGAGGAAATGTCTCATAGCTTATTAGAAGAAAGTTGTGCTTTGCCATATGACTTCTGAGATGCAACTACGAACATACGAAAAACAACAAACGAAAACACAAAGTTCGCATAGCATGAACATACGCGATTTGTTCAGTCAACACCCGGAAACTGTTGGGCATTATCAGGAAACTGTTCAGTCTCACACTGGACGTCCACACAAAGTTCGAATAGCATGGACAATGTAGTCTACCACGAATTCAAACAATGTAATCTTCCATGAAATCCATGGAAATCCACCTTCAACTTGGAAACGAACAACACAACGGTTCCGCTGGCACCATCCACCTGATACTACTCTGCTCTGAAGTCGATTGGCGACTTATTTAACGAGGTTTATTTGGCAACCTAGGAAACGGGTTTGCAAACGAGCCAGGCACGCGAACTCCGCCAAATGTCTTGCCAAACATGAAGACTCGCCAAATGGGCTGCCATGCAAACCTTGCCAAATAGACCGTCATACAAACCTTGCCAAACTGGTCGCCATACAAACCTTGCCAAACTGGTCGTCATACAAGCCTTGCCAAACAGGTCGTCATACAAACCCTGCCAAATAGGTCTCCATGCAAAAATTGCGCTTCAACATTGTACGTGAGATTTCGCCACGTACTCCTGTTTCCTCATTGCCAGGAGAGGCCTCCAAAATTACCACAATGTTCAAGCTTTACATTTAATGGTCAGATCCAGGAAGTGGTTTGGGTGAAGTACTTCCTCAAGCAGTTGAACCGATGACATCTATCGATTCCATGCCTTGAGGCACGAAATATGTGGACATCGCGGTTGTGTTCAGCCAGCTACGCACTGTCGTGCGTGTTGCGGAGAGGACCACGGAGATATCCTCGTGCAAAAATCAGGCTGTTATTTTGTCTAGCAGACGCTCCGGACTGACACTAGCACTCTCCTAATATACGACCCCCTTTGAAACGCGTACCTCAAACTTGTGTAATTAAACCGGCTCATCGACTGCAAAGCCAATGCGTCGTATGTGCCTGTCCAGGAAAATGAGTCCTCAACATATTCTCTTGCCATTTTTCTTGCCGAGCACCCGGAAAATAGGTCGAACACATTCTCTTGCCACTTATCTTGCCAAACACCCTGAAAATAGGTAGTCAACATATTCTCTCGCATTTTGTCTTGCCAAACAGACTCTAGACCCATTCTCGGGGTAAATGTCTTGCCAAACAAGATATTAACCCGTAAAATGTCTTGCCAAACACATTCTCTCGCCAAATAGGTCGCCAATAGACTTCTCTATGCCAATGTCTTGAAAACTGGACAACAGTTCAACTACGTTTTCTCAACGTGGTAGGTAATTGCGGCATGTTTCGATTCGTATGTTATTTAGAGAAAATCCTCTCCGATCCTCTCTGCAAAACTGCGGAATTTTCGACGTTCTCAAACATTCGAGCGTTTGAACCGCCGGCGAATCCGCCCACTTTTAGCCAATGCAGGCTTATAGCAAGTACTCACTAGTGAATCAACAATAATTGCTGTGGGTGCGAGTGGAGCAGTAAGAGTTGCCATAAGCGCGTTCGGGGCAGAACCTATGCAGTACCTTTTTTCCACATTGCCACATAGCAACCCGCCTCTTGCATGGTGTACATAAGCCGGAGACGGCTTTGAAGCTCAGTATAGTCTCCGCTTTGGCGAAGGGGCCCTACGGGACTTGCTTGACGAACTAAGGCCCTGCTAAAACCGTGATGCAGAATCACGCCTAGATAGAAGAGATGCATGTGATGCGGCACCGTGGCTGTGGGAAGAGAGGCCATTGTCTCTCGGACCCCGACGCTCTAACCGGTGAACGTAATTGCGGACGCGCGCCGGGACCCAATGCACGCCACGCCCTTCTTCCGGCACGCATTCTACACCCGTTTTCATTGCAATATTCTCTTGTTCCAGATCGTATTTGGCTGCTGACTGTTCGCTGGCTCGACTTTCTGCTAAGAAAAACAGTGGCAAGTTAGTTATTTAGTTGTTCTTTTGGCTTTGTTTTGCTCGATAACAAGTTACTGTTTAGTGCTTTCTTCGATACCACCCCTCTTAACGTTAATATCTTAATTGATATTATTTCTACTGTTTTATTCTCTATTGCTTCCTTATATAAAGTTACTTTCTACCATCACTACCTTTATAAATGTTACTTTTACCGTGTAGTGTTGAATCCATCTCATCCACCGGCATTTGAAGGACGCCTGGAATGAAAAAAGCGATTTCATATAGGGTTTTCAAATTGATGTGATCCCTTATTTTCTTATCTGATGCATACTTAAATGGTTTTGTATTTGCAGTGAGCATAAGCACAGCAACTACGTCCAATGTCAAGACTTAGTCTTTTTTGTTCCTTGTTTATCTTTACTACAAATAAGCGGAAATATCTTTTATTTTAGCACACCGATGATGTTTTGTTCATCTTCCATTCCTTGCCAGCATGCTTTCTTCTTCTTACCTTCTCTTCCAATAATGGCTAGCCCTCTCCTTACTGCCGAAGAGCCGAGCTCGTCAATGGCTATTGCGTTCGAGATGGAACATAAATCCCTTGCTGATTCTTGGCTATGGCGATGAATGTGCTGTTAGTCAGTTATAGACATTGTCAATCCCACCATCTCACCCCACCATCTCACCCATGCATCGAGGCCTTCTATATGGACTTGGAGAAGTTCTACAGGGAAGACCATACATTCTATTAGGTCATCGTTGGCGACTTCAATGCCAAGATCGGCCCTAGGAAAACGCCCGAGGAATTTCACATCGGTACCCATGGCCTGCAATCATCTTAGGGAGGATGGATTTTCGTCCCATCGGTTCTCCCTTCCGAAGTCCGAAATGCCATCAAGTCGGTGAAGAATCGTACAGCACCGGGCTGTAGGATTCTTCACTAACTGGCAGGATTCGATCAGAACATCTGAAGAACCTACCGCCAGTTCTTATCATCACCTTATTAGGCTTTTCACGCGGCACCTGTCGGGATGAAAGGTACCTAACCAATGGAAGACAAGCAGGACCGCGTTGCTGCACAAGAAGAGAGATCCTCAGAACGTTGGCAATTATCACCCCATCTGCCTACTGTCCGTCGTCTACAAGCTTTTCACGCGAGTGATCCTAAACAGGATCGAAAGCGCACTAGATGAATGACAGCCATGCGAGCAAACAGGGTTTCTAAAAGGATTCAGCACCATTGATCACATACACAAAGTCGCTAGACTCATCGAAGTATCGCGAGAGTGTTAGATGCCCCTCTGTATCACGTTCATCGACTTGAAGGAAGCCTTCGACTCTGTGGAGACAGAAGCGGTCCTGGAAGCCCTAGGCAACCAGGACATACCTACTCAGTACATCAAGGTATTTCGTGAGCTCTACAGCAACGACCAAGATTTTTCACGCTACGACGACATTACCATCGACGTCGAGGGGTTCGACAAGGCGACTCCGTGTCGCCAAAACTATTCGGCGCCACTCTTGAGGACGTCATGCGAGTACTGGAGGGGCATTCCATGGGAGTGCAAGTTGATTTTGTGACTTAACCAAGTGACTAAACCATCTTCATCTCGCTTCGCTGACGGCATCGTCCTTATAACACCAACCATCAGCGAAGCGGAACGGATGCTGACCGACTTTCACGAAGTGTGTGGAAGGATTGGTCTCCAGCTGAATCAGACGAAGATCTTCATGAAAAACGGATGGGTTCCGGATGCCTCATTCTCGCTCAACGGAATGACAATATCCGAATGTTCTAGCAACGTATACCTAGGTCGGAAAGTCAACATGATGAACGACCTCGTACCAGAGCGGGGTAGGAGGGAGCGAGCGGCGTGGAGAGCTTACAAGTGCATGGAGGACGTAGTGAAGAAGACAAAGAACACCACTCTTCGTGCCCATCTCTTCAACACAACGGTTTTCCCTGCTTTGACCTACGCCTCAGAAACCTGGGTGTTGCGCAAGCAGGATGAGAATGCGGTCAGCGTCGTCGAACGCTCCATCGAGAGGGTGATGCTAGGAATAACTCGCCTCACACAAGTGAGGGGTGGAATACGGAGTTCCATCCTTCGTCAACAGTCGAAGATCGGAGACGCTACCGCTTAAGCCAAGTTGAGTAAGATCAGGTGGGTCGGACACGTGATGTGTTTAAACGACAACCCTTGGACAAGAGCCGTCAGTGACTGACAAGAACCGTCATCGACTGGACTCCACGGATCGCTAAGCGCACGACAGGAAGACCACGGACGCGATGGTCAGAATCCTTCACGAAGCCTTTCATACGATGCTTTCCGTGTCCCTCGGACGGACCGAATCCATTGGACAACTCTGGCTCGCGAGAGGGACGAATGGAAGGATAGCTAGCGCCCGCTCGGTATACCCAAAAATCAGCGGGAGTCAAGGTGATCAAACTAGTCAGACCACTTTTTCCGTTACGCAAGGTTATCAGAAGTCAACATGCAGTGATCGTAGTATTTCTATGGGAAGGATGCACGATAGACGTAACGGAGTTCAAACAAGAGCGCTGCTCATTCTGTGGGAAGGTTTACACACACTATCGTCTCATCTATCTCATACGAGGGATCTCATCCGGATAGGGGGCTAATCGCGGACCAAACGCGACCTTTTGCCTGCCCTGAGACGCGGGTGGATTCAGGGGACGGAACCTGTCTCTGCAGTGTCGGAATTATTCATAGATTCTGTCAGCGCGTGGTACGTTCATGCATGCGTGTGTGGTTGTGCTTGGTTGTCTGCAGATCGTCTCCTTCACATCTATCCGACCAAAAGCCCTGCATTCAAGTGACTAGGAGGTGCAAGGGAGGCGGTTCGGAGTCGCCTCCAACAGATAAGCTCCATCATCCACTCTGCCCAGCTAACTCCAGGGTGAAATCACGGAGCCTAGCAAGCTATCTCCAGTGGGTTTGAAAAATTCTTCATGCTCGAAACAGCAGTAATAGAGAGTGTTCCCCCGATCTCGGAAGAGCCACTGGTACGGCAGTGCCAGTGAGGACGAGGTCCGAGGGGTTATCTAGGCTGCCTAAAACCAGAAGGACTATTATGACGGTCTGTACCTTCAACGCACACATACTTACATCGAAGGAATTCATCTAGGATTTGATGATGCAGGCCAGGAAGATCAGGTACGACGTCATCGGACTAACCGAGCTGAGGAACACCGGCCACTCCGGCCACTGAACGCTACTTTCGACACAGGAGAAGAACTGTTTTGGAACCTGCGACAGTAGAGGAGTTGGTGGAGTCGGTGTCCTCGTCTTGGTCATGAACATCGATTCAATCGAACAGCTAACAACCCGAATCGGACGTTTGCGATTGAGAAGATGTGTATCAATGCCGGCCGTGACAATCTTCGTCGCTTACACCCAGCTACGACAAAGAAGAGGCTTTCTATATGGTCTTGGAGAAGTTCTACAGTGAAGATCATACTTTCTATAAGGTCATCGTTGGCGACTTCAACGCCAAGATTGGCTATAAGAGAACACCTGAAGAACTTCGTACCCACGGCCTACAGTGGAACGAACAGGTAGATAGGCTATCTGAGTTCATCATGACGACGAGGACCATCCGTGATAACCCACAATTTCAGAAGCCGACCTCCCTTCGATGGACGTGGGAGTCACGCGCTGGGGAGTACCATAACGAAATTGACCACATCATCGTCAATCGAAGGTTCTGCCTGACCGACTTCGGTGTGGTACCGAAGTTCTACACCGGATAAGACCATCGCCTCCTTCGCGCTAAGTTCTTCTTTTCGCGCAGAGGAGAGAAAGCCGCGAAATTCAAGAAGTGGAGTCCCAAGCCCGTCATCAATTGGGGCCTCTTCACTTCCTTAGCCGAATTTTGGGAAGATGCGGTTGTCGATAACATCGAGGAGGAGTACGATCGGCTTGTTCAGCATCTCCGCGACAACGCAAAGAAAGCCGAGGGTTCAAGAGCCACCAAGAGGCGCCTGTCCTACGAGACCCTCGAGCTGATACGCCAGCGTGGAGCCGTGAGAGCCGCAGGTAACTACCAGCTAACGTACGAGCTCGCAAAATGATGCAGAGAAGCGATAACCTCAACGAGAGACGAGCAGCAGTGTTGGCCGAAGCCGCAGAGGCTGGAAAAAGCATCCGCAACGCCCGCCGAGACTTCGCCAACCGTAAGGCCAAGATGTCCCCCCTCCGGCGGAACAAGTTTTTCCTCGAGACGGGTAATGGAGAAGGTCATCTGAGACTTCCACTCAAATCTCTTCGATAGCCACGTCTACCTCCCTTAATGTCATGTTAAGGAGGATGGGTATGTTGTCCCATCGGTTCTCCCTTCCGAGGTCCGACATGCCATCAAGTCGGTGGAGAGCCGTGCACCATCGGGTTCCGACAGGATTCGACCAGAACATCTGAAGAACCTACCTCTAGTTCTCATCAACACGTTGGCTAGGCTTTCTGTCGGAATGCAAGGTATCCAACCGATGGAAGACCAGCAGGACCATGCTGCTGTACAAGAAGGGAGACAGGACATCGGCAATTACCGCCCCATCTGCCTACTGTCCGTAGTCTACAAGCTTTACACGCGAGTGATCCTAAACAGGACCGAAAGGACACTAGATGAAGGACAGCCGTGCGAGCAAGTATGATTTCGAAAAGGATTCAGTACGATTGACCACATAACACCGTCACTAGACTCATCGAGGTATCGCGAGAGTACAAATTGCCCCTCTGTCTCACGTTCATCGATCTGAAGAAGGCCTTCGACTCCGTTGAGACAGAAGCGGTCCTGGGAGCTCTGAGGAATCAGGGCGTTCCTACTCAATACATCAAGATATTTCGTCACTTCTTCACAAAGTCTTTCAAGGAAAATGATGTGGCCTTTGAACGGACAGTAGTCTGCAGGAAGCGTTTATTGGCGAAGCAAATGGACAACTGACTCACTAGACTAGCCCTTTTATAGGGCTCGGTCGGTGTGTTTGTAAACAAATACAGTACAAAGTCCATGAGCAGTAAAATAACACCGAGAGCGGTTATTGCTCAACTCAAGAATGTTCGCTTATGATACAACAGAAAGATACAATGCTCTTCGTGTCCCTCGAACGGACAGAATCCATTGAACGACACGCGAGAGGGACAAATGGAAGGATTGCTGGCGCCCGCTCGTTATATCCGAAGATCGACGGGGGTCGAGGTGATCAAGGTGGTCGTCTCATCACCCAGCAGTGAAATTGACAGGGAGGCTGCAGCGAAGATGGTCGTACATAATCAAGTAGTATCTTGTCCTGCTGAATCTTGCACATACAATGGGGTTAGCGAAGCACCATTGAAGAAAGAAGCACTTTTATCGTACGCATCGGGATCTTGAAGGTCCCAGTATTCCATGCTTGTCCGCTATGTGAGCGCAGAGTGTTGCTGACCAAGCAGCACTGAACGAGCATTGCGGATCAGCCTATAGAAGAGTGGGATGTGTTGTGAAAACAATGGAAATTGCGACTACAGCAGAGTATGAGGTGGAATAAGAGCTAGTTGACAGCAGGTGTGGAAGGCAATGTAGAGTGTCATACGTCAGCGTCACAAATTGAAAGAACGGTGGGTCAAAGACAGAGAAAGATTAGGTAACAAAGCATTATATTTGCCATAGGTAACTGTAGCCCCAAATGCACGCGCAATTACCTTTGCAACAATGCGTTTTTAGGTTAGGTCCGGAGCAACCAAAATCAAAGGACATGGAAACAGGGCCCCCGAAGATCTAAAATTGCAACGTACCTCCTAGTTGGTGCGCTCATTTTACATAAATGTTGACGCACTGAAGTTATGCTGTAAAAAGGACAACATCCCGAAAAGCACTACATATGCATATCCAAAATGAAGGTCATGTCTAACGAATACAAAAAATCCACTCATTTTCGGAGCGCGCTCTCTCCTGGTAAAAGCAGCCACGAAGCTTATGCGTCGTAACCGAAGTTCGTCCATTCTTCTTCCATATTATAAAGAGGGTAAGCTTTAGGAAAACTATATCCTATGGGTAGTAGGCTTCCTTGTGAGCCGAATTCCAGCCTACGATGACCTTACATGAATATCTTAGAGAGCAAGAGTTGCGCTATCATCCACCGAAACATCAAGCTCCCAATGGCTTATCTGTTCAAGATCTGGGACAAATTCGACCTGAGTTAGTTGTGGGGCAGAGACTATGCAATCCCTCGTCGTCTCTGTGGCTGCTTCAGCAGGGAAAGAGCCTGCACCGAACAAGAGTGCATTTATTCTGATTGCCAAGACATGGGCTTTATTGTACATATTCCTATTTAGAATGATTTCTCATCTTTGATTTTCTACGACTCATTTTAGGTGCGTCAATAATTCTGACGCACCCTGTATTGTGATAGAACAAATGAGAGGACTTTCTTAGGCGAAGATAGCAAAACGAGATGGTTACAGTACGATACTGTACCGGACAGACAGGACATATCGTAACTGCTTTCTCCTCGCCGTTATCAGACAGGGCCGCCAAGCAATAGGTCATTACTTGTAACTAGGAGTAAACGTTCCTACAGTTCTGAAAGTGATTCGCAAGCAGTATATCCACCCAAACCCACCGCTTATACGGAGCGAACGCTACTGATGCTCAACTCAGCCTCGTCATGAAGCAGGGTCGTCTCCACGAGGATGATGTTCAATCTATTCTCATCAGATTTAGGATGCAACTGGAGACAGATGGTATTCGTCGGTTCGGTATGCCCATATCCGAAGATGGCACAGGGTTTTGAATTGTTATTATCACTCAGAACAATTGCAATAGACGATACCCACAGTACGAGGCGATATAACCTGAAATTAGCCACCATGATAGTTGTATGATTGTTTCCGCTGTGTTCCTGTTGGATTTATGCTAGCTAACAAAATGGATCGCGAAGAATGTGTCTACTTCTTCGGAATGGTAAAAACGCCTTTGGGGAATTCTACCCACGTTTCTTCTTCACAGTTGACATAATGACATGTTGGAATGGATATAAGGCAGTTTTCCCTAATAATGACACGGCAAAACTGCTGTGTTCCTGGCACTGCCGAAGATCAATCCTGGACAAATAGACATCGTACTGCTCAGGAAAAAACGATGGAAGAAGACGCACAATTAAAGGTTGGGAAAGGCTGTGCAAAGATATGTAATTATTTTACTCTTAGATTTCCATTGCATATACCAGTCACTGCAGGTTGGGTCAGGGTACTTTTCACTCGACCGAGCACGGTTGAGTTTTATAGAGCCAAATGTCAATCTCACATTGCTCAATATCGTCAGCAGGCTACTTCCACAAGTATTACATTCCGCGAGAACAGCAATGGGCACCCTCCAATCGAACAGAGGCCATATCCAATACAACGATGCTCTGCGAACGTTGGCATGGGACACTGAAGTATATACTGCTCAATCGCTCTGCAAATAGCAGAGCGGATGAACTAGTTCACATACTTGTCAACACAACACCGGACCTGGCCAAGCAGCATTCAATTCAGGAAATGTAAGAAAGCACTAAAAATGTTGGATTCCGTATTTAGCATGAGCGCGTTGTGCAGCAAGGAAAATTCAGAGCCAAGGAAAACTCCTGAAGACATAAGAAGGCTGTCGGAAAAGGTGAGAAGGGAATAATTAAATGGGGTGGATGCTACGAATGGATCACTGAATCCTTCGCAACTCCAGGAAGGCACTATATGCTCACAGTGGGAGATTGCCCGTGTGAAAACGTCAGTTCTATTCTTCTTTTTAAGTATGTCGGCTCCTAACGAGGAAACTTATTCGAAAGCTTCCGTTCATTTCAGACTAAGGCGCATTGTTAATTGTGTGATATCTGTTCAATAGGTGCAACCTGCTCTTGTCCTGATGCCGTTGAATCAGGAATCGCCTGCAAACATGTTCATAGTTGGGCGCTCTATCATGGTGTTGATTATTCTTTTCAAACCTTTCTGCAGTACGACATATGAATTTCAAATTTGAGACGATGTTGTTGACGAAGGTGCCGATGAGAATCTAGCACCATCGGAATCCTCAACTGCTTGTAGCAACGTCCTTGGTGACAGTATCACTCCTGAAGGTAACCATGATGAGTGCGGCACCATCGAGTGGTTCAAGGTGCTGCTTTAGAGCACCGGGTCCCCTCGGGATCCAGAGTTCGAATCCCGCCACAGCACCGTACTCAGGCTGCGCCGTAACTCCATATTTGTAAGGTCACGCTAGGCACAATTCAGATACGACATCTCACAAAATCCTTTCAATATTTGTGCAAAGGATTAAGACGCTACATACGCTTGTTGCAGAGACGGACGCAGAAAATGGGCGGGAGGGGGTGGGGGAGTGGGAAAAAGTGGGGTCTTCGTCGTCCTGGGGATTCAGATGGAGAATAAAATTCATAAAAATTTTAATCCTCCTGTATAAAGACTGGTAAGGGTCTAGATTTTCCTGGCGTCGGACCACGGAAGTCTTGAGAAATTCTTTGCATCTCATGGATAGCACCAGTGCATAGACAGTGGCGAAGAGAGAGATCTAAGGGTCAGTCGAAAAAGCGATTTATAGAGCAAGATGAGGTTAGATCTTCGCAGGACCCGCAATTTCGAAATCTTTGCACAGTGATGGTTCACGTCCTCAATGGCTGAATTGTGGATACAGTGTCCAATGATCAAAGAGAGACTTGGTGATTTTAGGGTTTCGCGGCGGGGCCCATGTCCTTCGCTGGTGGTCTCAAAGCCACCGAGTGAGACAGTGTTATCTTCAGCCAGCACAACATACGCGCAGAGAATCGCGCAGCTCTATCCTCCGAGAGTTCAACCTGCCACCCCCACATTTTGGGTGCAGCAGCAAGAGATCATCTGTATTGACGAGGTGTAATTTTTTCGTTTTCATAGTTTCATCCGCAAAACTCACGCAACGAGACTCGCCATCAGTGTCACTCGGGCTCCGAAAAAATCAATTTCAAAAAGAAAGGACTGTGAATGCAATATTTCAGAGACGGCATCCGACGGGACCGAGGCTGTAATGGACGGTGGACGCATAGAAATCAACGGCTTCCATGCTCAGACATTCGTGAGGGAGTCTCGCCTGACTAAATATGTCCTCTCTCTCATTTTTGGAACAAAATTTGGTGGAGCGGCGGGAGACACCAAATTTTTGGTTTCGCTGCGGGATTACCCGGAGAATGGTACGGGTTTGTGATTGCCACTCGTTAATCCATATCTAGTGAGTGGTATGAAAGCGCCTCAGTTTGCAGGTGGACCACAGTCTACCTGCAGACTGAGGCACCATAGGAATCAACTCTCTGCCGAAGCAGAGAGTGGAGTTCCTTCTTCTCACGCCCACCCTACCCCCTTCCACCCACTTTCTGCGTCCGCTACTAGCATAGTAATGGTTGTTCAAGCGATTGTTAGCGTTGAAATGGTTTTTTGAATTTCTTAGTGTTAGGAGTTTATGAATAGTAATTTTTTCGCATGTTCATTTTTTTCAGCAATAAAATGATTGGGATCCGTAAGCCTTCCACCCCTCGGCTTGGTAATAAAGTTGCCCAGTTTGGCGGCGAGCTGTCCCACCCAAAAATGGAACTGGCAACACCAGTTTTGGCAGCACTCTTGGGGAAAAATATGAATAGATTAGGGCAGAAATATGGACGGGGCAAAGCACAGCTGGCAGCACTGTGGAGCTTAAGTAGCAGCAGCTTTAGGGCGAAATGATGACAAGTACGGATATTGTCGCGACGATTTAGCAGCATACTTCACTCAAGTCGTACGGCTGCTAAAGGTCCGCATAGGTGAGATCCGCGCGCGGTCTGAGAGCTCCATATGCACAGTGCGGCGGTGGTAACTGTCGCATTCTCTCCCAGGTCGCACGTCCTTAACCTAGCATCCGTTTGAGAACCCGTCAGCGATTCTCTAGCTACGGTATCAGTTCCAGCTTGAAAACTCAAATGCATAGAAGAAATGCGCCATCATAGGTGATTGTGACATTTCCTATGACCAAGTAGGTAATTAGTCGAAGTTTTTGTATAACTCCAAAATTTTTTCTATCGCTCTCAAGATTTACAAAGGGTGCGGATGCACCGATGGGCGGAAGGTGGTGTGCCAAGGGCCAGAGCGCCAGGATACGGGTCTACCGATGGACGACGCATAGTGTGCAATTTCGCAAACCTAGCTGCTCAAAATGTGATTTCCGACCTACCATAGCAAGTCGAGATTATCGCAGCAAAGCATTCGCTGATATTCCGCGACACAACTGGTTTTTTGGCGACCCACCTGGTGGGGTATGATTGGATATCGAAAGACAACATTTCAATCGAATGCCGTTTTGGTAAAACCGACGAGTTCTCGCGTAGTCTCTGTCGTCTACTTTAACTTCTTTGTTATTTGTGATTCTTCCTATAAATATTGAAATAAGCTTTCATATTTCCTAGTAACCACATCTCTCAGGAATGATGAAGAATTCCGAACTCGTCTGACAACTGAGCGATTAAGCCCATGAACCGTTTGCGTTTTCCGTTAAATCTAAAAAACGCACAGCGTGTCTCCGCTACAAAAATATGTCTATTGGCTAGGTAGCTAACACTAATCTTCCTGCACACGAGCATTTATGTTATTTTTGCAACCATCTGCTCAGCTCTACAGGAAACACTTCTAGGTAGGGCAAATCCGCATCTCACTAGAACAGATCTTTTCGGTATGTTCCAAAGAAGTGCAACTCCACAGAGATTTCTGTTTCCAGAATATCGTTGCAAGTAATGAATGGTACGCAAGACTGTTATAGGTCGCCGGTATCGCAAAAATCGGTATTGCAATTGTGCTATAAGAGACTTCAGAGACTATGTTGATAAATGCCAGTTTTTAGAGTGAAAATGACAATAAGAAGCCTAATAAACGTTGTTAAAGGAGAAGTTTTTGAAGTGGGTATGACAATAAGAACCCTACTGAACGGTATTATAGAAGAAGGATGGGGGATGGGTTCCACGGATCTCCCTCCTACGAGGGATCTCAGCCGATTTGCTGCGAGGCTACGTGGCGCGACCCCGGTGGCGGATAGGGGATTTACCGCGGACCAAAAGCAGCCATGCGCTCGCTCTGCGACGCGGGTAGATCTAGGGGATGGACTCCTTAGTTCGACAGTGCTGGATTCGATTCATACGGCCGGCATATGAGTGTGAACATGCACTCACGCGCGTGGGTGTGCAAATGCTTTGTGTGGGCTGTATCCTGCAGTTCGGATTTGGCCAAAAGCTCGCATTCTAACGACTGGGAAGTGCATGAGAGGCGAGTAGGGCCCGACTCTAACAAATAAGTCTCTTGTCCACGGGGGGAATCCTTCTCCTCGTCATTCAAATGCCGGCGACAGGCCGTAGTGACAGGCCGGCTGACGAACACCCCACGTCACATCTAATGGATCATGACGTCAAATGGATTCAAGAAGAAGGCTACGGCGTACGCGGGAATCGACGCCCACTCGCGGGGCCCGGTGAGTGTGGACAATGATATGCGAGGGTTCCCGATGCTTCGCGAACGGCGGCATCGGGGGGCAAGCAGGCGAGTTGTTAAGGATAACAACGTAGCCAAGACGCGTATTGCTACTTTGAACGTCGGCACGTTGACAGGCCGTTCATTTGAACTGGCAGCAGCACTGCAGCGCCGTCGAATCGACTTGTGTGCGGTGCAGGAGACGAGGTGGTCTGGCAACAAATCCAAGCAGGTCGGATGCGGATTCAAAATCGTCTACAATGGTAGCCCAGGTACAAGAAATGGTGTCGGCATCATTGTCTCCGAACGGTTCAGGGATTCCACAGCAGGCGTGGAGCGTTTTGACGACGGTCTTATGAAGATTGTTGTCGTCACGTTAGAAAGGCGCATCCATTTTTTCTCGGCATGCTCCCCACAAACCGGATGTTCAGATCGAGCCAAAGACGACTTCTGGGCGCTGATTGATGAGAAGACCGCTGCAGTACCACCAGAAGATACGGTCATTATTGCAAGGGACTTGAATGGGCACGTAGGACCGACGAAGGACGGCTACAGATGCCACGGCGGCTTCGGTGCGTAACGAGGATGGCGAGCGCATTACGCCGAGTCTCATAACCTTGTTATAACGAACACGAGATTTCGGAAACGACCATCCCACCTCGTCTCCTTCTACAGCGGCAGCAACACGACACAGATCGACTACGTGCTTGTGAGGTATCAAGACCAGAAGCTCGTCACGGATGCAAAAGTCGTACCGTATGAGACGGTCGCGTCGCAACACCGGCCGCTAATCTGCACAATGAAAATCACGCCGCCAAACAAGAAGCGCGTCGAACGATGTGGGCCGGCTCGAATCAAGTGGTGGAGATTAAGAGAGAAAGAAATAGCAGTCATCTCTCACATTCAGTTGCCACCCATCACGAACGTCGACGAAACATGGCAAAAGGTAACTGATGCTGTCCTCGCAACTGCTCGCTCCGAACTCGGCACGACCAGGCCTGATCGACGGAAGATTGACAGGAAGACTTGGCTTTGGACAGAGGAAGTGAGGGCGAAAGTTCGCGAAAAGAAGCGGCTCTACCACTCCTTCCTTGACAATAAAACGACAGACAACTGGAGGAGTTACCGCGAAGCGAAAAGCGCTGCTAAGAAGGCTGTAGCCGCAGCGAAGGCGGCTCATTACGATGAAGTCTGTAGGAAGTTAGACTCGAGGGACGGTGAGCGCTTCAGCTACCGACTCGCGAAATCGCGTCAGCGCCAAGCAGACGACGTCGAGAAGTTTCACGGCGTCAACGACGAGCAAGGCCACCTCCTGATGGATGCAAGAAGGTGATGCAACGATGGAAGGATTATTTTGATAAGGTCTCGACGGAAGAATTTGCCCATCCATCCGTCCCAGAAGTTCCGCCCATCTCCGGACCAGTGCAGCCAATCACCATCGAAGAGACCATGTATGCACTGAAGCAAATGAAGCCAGGCAAAGCGACTGGTCCAGATGATATGGCAGCAGAATTGTGGAAGTCGCAGTGCTGGAACTCCGCTGATTGGTTAACGAAATTTTTTAATCTAGTCATTATGGAGAAGAAGGTGCCCGTGGTCTGGCAGCGAAGCACTACCATCCCAATCTGGAAGGGCAAGGGTAGCCCTGCTGACTGCGCGAACTATCGACCAATCCGTCTGTTGTCGCATACCATGAAGATCTTCGAACGCATCATTGATCGCCGGATTCGCGAAATTGTCCAGCTATCTCCCAACCAATGCGCCTTTGTATCCGGATGCGGCACTACCGATGCCATCCACGCCGCCCGTCTCCTGATCGAGAAGCATCGTGAAAAGGAAAGACCATTGCACCTAGCTTTCCTAGATCTGGAGAAGGCCTTTGACCGCGTCCCCCACGAAGTCATTTGGTATGCTCTGCGGCTTCACGGCATTCCCGAAGAGCTGATCGAATGGGTGCAGATTCTTTACGCTGATCACAGCAGTGAAGTGCAGGCGGCCGCAGGTACGCCGACGGAGTTCCCTATAACCGTGGGCGTACACCAATGCTCAGCCCTTTCCCCGTTTCTTTTCATCGTAGTCACGGATGCCATCACAAAGGAGCTTCACAGACCAGCGCCGTGGACGCTGCTGTACGCGGATGACGTAATGCTTGCATCCGAAGACAAGGGTGAACTTGAACGAAAGACGCAAGCGTGCAGTGACCAGCTGGCACGGTTCGGCCTCCGCCTCAACGTTAAAAAGACCGAGTATTTGACCACCGACGAGCACGAGTCTGGCACTATCAAAGTTAATGGCACGAATCTTCCGCGAGCCGCTATGTTCAAATACCTCGGCTCAATGTTTCATCAGACGGCAGCCTCGTCCATGAGATCACCGCACGCGTCGCCGCTGCGTGGTTGAAGTGACGCTTGCTGACTGGTGTGCTGTGCGATACCAGACCGGCTCAAGTCGAAGATCTACCGTACCGTGGTACGTCCTGTAGCGCTGTATGGTGCCGATTGCCGATCACTAAGGAAATGGAACGCCGAATCAGTGTCACTGAGATGAGGATGTTGCGGTGGATGGGTGGTTTTAGGCAGCTAGATCGCATATGCAACCAGGACATACGACAGCGATTTGGGGTAGCTGCGATAGCCGACAAGCTTCGTGAGGCGCATCTGCGATGGTTTGTTCACGTTCTTAGCGCTGATGGCGACAAAGTCTGTAGGACTGGCTTCGAAGTAGAGGTACCAGGAAAGCGGCCTAAAGGACGACCAAAGCAACGATGGCTTGACACCGTACACGGCGACCTCGAGACGGCTGGGATCCACCCCGACCAACCGCACGACAGAGCACTCTGGCGTCAAAAGATCAGCAAAGCGGACCCCGCTGCGAAACGGGAGAAACGCTAAGAAGAAGAAGAAGAAGAGGGGGATGGGGTGCGGGGCAACAAATAGTGGAAAAATAGGCAGAACTCACTGCTCTGGGATGTCAGACATAAGGGGGGGGGGGTGTTCGCATTACCTGCTATAGTCCTCTGCATTCATCCGAAGCTTTCATCAGTGCCCGGGGGCATCTCGGTCGCAGGCTTCAACTTCTTCTTTTGCAAGTCTCGATGATTTTTACGGCCTACATCGCACCTCCGGCCACGTTCGCGTGTTCCGAAGCAGGAGATAACCATCTGATCAACGAACTTCCTCAGAGGGAGCACCCACGGGAATTTTCGTGCCTGAGATTTTTGATCGTTTTATGCACTAAACAGTTGTGTCAACATTTCTATGAAAGTTGCAATGTCGTAGGTATCAGCGTTCGCAAGAAGTGAGAGGCTACTATTACGTATTTCAACATTTCAACGGGATGAGTTATATCATGACTTATAATAAAGGGCTTAGTCTGTCACGTGTGTGTGGGTGTGTGTGAAACGAAATTCCCTGATTGGTCAGTGATGTTGATTGTGAGGTCAACATGATGATAGGTACGGGTATGGTGAGGTTCAAAAAATGAAGAGAAGCTCTAACGGAAGGGAGAGTGGAGGGTGACGGGTCTGCCGCGGTTTGGAAGATGCACCGCTCTCAGAAAGTGGAGAAACGCCGTGAGGAGGATCCAACGGTGTGATAAGGGTTCGCCGGCGTCGAAAAGTGAGGAAACGCCTGTAGGGGGGTCCAATAGTGTGATAAGGGTGCGCCGGCGTCCAAAAGTGGGGAAACGCCCGGAGTCGGGTCGAAGGGTGTGATAAGGGTGCGCGGGGATCCAAAAGTGAGGGGACGCCTGGAGCCGGTTCCAGTGGTGTGATAAGCGTTTGCTGGCTTCTGCAAGTAATAGGATTTTTCTTGCGTGCATAAGGGGTACGCTTACCCTGTTTCGGCGGACCCTCCTACCTAAATCACTCAGATGTACATTATTTCCTTTCGTATCCGTGATGTTCTCTTCCCTTTCCTTTTGTGTCTGAATGAACCACTCCCTCCTCTCCGTTTATATACACCGGTGGATCCTTATCACTTGAATTACCACAACAACCAGCTGAGCCTAAATCATTTCAAGATAACATTTGCAATGAATGGGTTACACTCAATTCTTCACGGCCACTAACTTCGCTCAGATGGGAGGGCATAACTTCCTTCATATGGGGAAAAGCCACCACCTACGGAATCGAGGGCTTCTCAGGAGAGCGATAGAACTGAGTGGAAGGATACAGATTTTTATCAATTTGCACTTTTGTGTTTGCTTTCAACGTGCAGTAAGCGAGCGAAGCGAGCATCAACAGAAGTCTGGAAGTCCGACGTTAGCCGGACGGCCAGACTGGTTATGAAATAAATGGGTGCTTCCGTTTACAATCCCCCTCTCTACTTATGATAAACTTGCTTTCATTCCCATCTCCCTTCAGTTCGAGCCTTGGCAACTCGGCCATCTTTTGCAAAAGGGCTAGAGTGGTGGCAACGAAAGCCGCCTTCTCCTTAGAATTTGTCAAAATTGATCACTGCGTATCCACTATAGTGCAAAACTTAGGAATTCAGTAAAATCTCTGAGAGCGAAAATTCCGTGGGTGCTACTTTTGAAAAATGGGAACTGTCATTTTACGCAGGTCCTGAGATTTTTATCTGAGTGCTATGTAGAAAAGTTTCCGTCTTCCGCTTCTTCTATCCTTTCCAAAAACATTTCCTGTTTTCAGAAAATCTAGTATGCAGAGAAGAATCCTTCAAATATTTATTTAACATCTTCTTGCAATCAAGCTTCCACCCTTAGAACTTGGCGTACACAGCTGATGCTGAATTGTGCGTTTAATACACGTTGCTGGAAAAAATTTCCCGCATTTCTTCAGTGTTCTTTGAAAGTGAGATGTTAACCCTTACATGTGGTGTAGTTCTGAATCCACCATGGCCACGATTTAGACGTTCGGAAACTGGACGAGGTTTAGGTACCTCAAAATATAATATTAGTGAAATACTCAGAAGGAAAGTGAAGTTGTTACTTCTCCATCGCCGTATTCAGCGAGATACTGTGCTTGATGAAGGGAGGTTAGATAGGCAACAGCTGCGTTTTGAACTTTGTTCATGTGACATTCGTGAGCTGTGACAAACCACTCTATCAGAACTTCCATGAGTTCGCTGTTCTGAATACATTTGATAGAGATATAAAATAGGAAATCATGTTGCATGTTTTTGTCCCGATATAGAAGGCTTAATGGAGAACAACAACCTTCGTGATTTGGAATGGACTATCCTACGCACCTCAATAACATCCAAATAGCCTAGCCGCTCTACTGCCACCATTAAACCGCTGAGCTGCATCACATCAAACCTTTAAAGATGACAAAACTCATCTTATGATTGTTTGCAACAATCTCGAACTTCTAAAAGTAAATTCCCGTTCTGAGAATGAATCAGCAAACCTGTTCCCGAGATTGTAGATATCTCTTGCAAGAGAAGGTGTTATGCTCGGGGGAGCCGAAAATGTCGATGTTACCATGTATGTGACCACCTGGACACACGACGATAGGTACATAAATGTCTGATTCATTTTTTTCGTTTCACATTTTTCCAACAACGGAAATGTTTGTAAAGGTTAACCTTGGCTGTAAACGACCTCTCTAATACTTTTTTTCTTGGATCATAGTTCACAACTACTGTTTCAGACTAACTTGCCAGCAAGTATTAATTATTGAAGTATTAATTATCGCCGCATAAGCCGCCGTTATGATGTGTTGAAGGGCGATTATTAACAAGTGATTAACTGACCGTCCTCGCAGCCTCCACTGATATATCGAGGAATTCCATTTTCTCCGAGTCTCGTCCACTTCCATTGAAGTATTCTCGGAAGAAAGGTGAGCAAAAGTACAGGGCCTCCTTCGGTGTGTACATCTGTCCATCGCGACAGACGATAAGAAAGTTGTGAGTAGATCTAGATTATTAGATCTATATAAAATCGTAATAGTATGTCCTGCTCATTTTTGCAGGATCTCAGTGAAACTTCAGCAATACAACAGTAATAGTAGTAATAAATACAGGCCCGATCGCCGGGCTAAGGATGGACGCTCAGGCTTTTTTTAGGCTCGCTCCTTCCTCAGAACTGTGGACCCGTCCAGTGACATCTTCCCCAATGCCGAGTACCGCGCGCCTCTCTTACAGCTGTGGATTCGGCACTGGCACAATCCCTACTACTGAGCAGCTCTCACATAGTTATGCTCTTATGACCTTCTCGATACCTGTCTGGCTACTCTTCTTCGTTCTAGGAGTATCTTTAGATTTCTGCCAGCGATGGTGGCAATCGCGACGACAGCCGGTCGTCGGCACATGGATAGGGCGGATGAGGGGACCCCCAGACGTAAGGCCCATAGCACACTTCATTGCGACACCGTCGCGATGAAGAAAATGAATGGAAATAATGAGAACAAAATGTTACGAGTTCTTATATCTTATCCCACAGTTTGCATGGAATACCGTGTTGCCATACTCAGAACCCCAAAAACAAGTTTCTGATCGCATTCGAAACTTGCTTTTCCAAAAGCTTGTTGACAAGTTGTTTTCACACTTCCTTGCCGACAAGTTGTTCGCCCGAAAAGCTTGTCGACAACTTGTTTTCAGCAACGAAGCAGTGAAAACAAGTTGTCGACAAGCTTTTCGGGCGAACAACTTGTCGGCAAGGAAGTGTGAAAACAACTTGTCAACAAGCTTTTGGAAAAGCAAGTTTCGGATGCGATCAGAAACTTGTTTTTGGGGTTCTGAGTAGGAGCCACTGTGAGTAAACTTGTAGCGGCGAACGGTCGCAGCGACAGCGTCGCTGTGTAGCATGCCCTAGGTCTAAGAGGGAAGATGATGCGGCGTGGCGGTTGATAGGTATCGTTTCCATTACCTGTATCACCCACATCGCCAGTTCATTTTATGCCACATTTTCGAGACAACAGGTGATAAGAAGCGATGAGCTTAGTTCGGAAGCGATCCAAGGTGATGACAATCAATACGTATCGTTTGGGTCACTGCCAAGAGGGTACTCGAGCCAATTACCGTCAGATGGCCGCATCAACCTCCTGGCAGCCGTGCAGGGCCCAGCGCCACCGCAGAGCGGGCCTGCGCAAGCCCCGCCCACATAGCCGATGTCGCACATGACGTCAGCAACGCGGCGAGTGAGTCGGAAATTATGGAAATGAGGGAAATGAAAGATGAAAAGCTTCTAGTGCAGTTTGCTATGGTAGATATTTTTTCTGATTTATTTATTTATTTCAATACCTCGTTTAAGACAGACGCTAGAAAGTGTTAGTGTAAGCGACTCAGAATAAACCGCTAAAATTGACAAGTACAAAATACACAAGCGCAGTCAAGCAGTTAGTTTTAGTGAGGTTGAATAACCCACAGGTGAATTGTGGTCATTCAAGAAGTCGGAAGTTTCAAAGCTGCGCTTCTTTCGCGCAGTTGGTTTCCACCGTTTTGCTCAGACAGACATACATGTATCCTGCACGGGCTGTGAAACTCGTGAATTTACACCTTGTTTTCGGTTCACGACATGAAATCATATACGAACTTCCCCTTGTTACTGACGGTACTGTTATGTAAAAATCGCGAACCTGTTTTCCATTGACTCCCTTTATGGGTTTGTGAACCTTACAAATATCAAACAATTTTCGTCTTGATTCAAGCGTCGGTAGAAGTAGTGATTTGTTACTATCCTTAGAAGACGGGATTTTTGATTAATCATACAAACAGTTACCCCGCAGGCATCCTTGAGCCATGCCGGCGAGGTAACTGCTTGTCTGCGGGGCAATTCTCGCACCCTAGCATGCACTAGATGCCACATTGATTGGCAAGAAAGTTTTTTGCTACTAGCGAACTTTTGAGTAATCCTAGCCCCCTTCCTTATGAAGAGTTTTCTTGTAAAGTTGTTCTGCACTTTTTCGAGCTTCAAGATGGTCTTCTTCAGGGAAGGACTGAAGACTGTACAACCGCACTCTACCTTATCATATTTTATCCTGAGGGTTAGATATTTCGTCTCGAAAATTAAATATTGTATCCCAATGGTCAGTACTCTAGAGAATGGCATTATCAGTGACTCTAAAGTGCGAAATTTCGCACTCATAAGGGAATGCGCGAAAATTCGTGAATTTTGAATGAAGCATGAATTTTTTTATCGCTTTTTATCTCATTGTTGTTCCAAGTAATCAATATTGGATGAAACGTAAGTCATTGGCTATCCTAGGCAGTGCTATCCCTGAGGCATGCCTGCGGGGTAACTGCTTGTCTGCGGGGCAATTCTCGGACCCTAGCATGCACTAGATGCCACATTGATTGGCAAGAAAGTCTTCTGCTACTAAGCGAACTATATCTGGAAGTAAGAAAAGATCAAGCTCCGCTCGTATGAACTTCGGTTTGTTTCAGTTTAGTCTATGAACTTCAATTTAGTCGTCGTTGGCTTTATCAAAGTGGAAATTGTGAGGAAAAATTGAAATGTTCCCGAAAATTACTCAATATCCACACAAAAAGGTTGACATCCTTCATTTATACACAATCATAAAGAATTAAGCACCATTAGACTTCCACAAAGGAAGTGAAGCAGTCGCGGCGAATTCCGTAAGGAAAATTTCACAGCGGCGGCGTAATAGGCGGAGCATGCGGCGTACGCGGCGGACGAGCCCGGTGGCGCTGTTACCAGCTCAGCAGCGCTGATCTGGGCAGTTCCTGGCAGCCGCCTCCTCCTAATTAGGTCGGGTTGATGGTGAACGGTAGCAGCGACAGCGTCGCTATGTGGTATACCATAGGCCTTACACGACATCGTAATCACAGATCAACTTCATTCATTTTGAAAGGATACGACTGTCAGTCATTGATGTAACAGAGAATAGCTAAGGCCTATGGCGTGTGATGAGAATACGATCTATTAAACAAAGCGCCGTAAGGGGGCTAGAGCGGTTAGAGATACGGGGCGGCACTCACCGACACCGCAATCTTGAGGCGCAGACTGTGGGGCGAAATGGCCGACTTCTATGGACGCAGACACGTTCGTTTCGGGACTCGCGATTACGTCACTGCTGGCTCTCCCGCATGCACGAGTTAGTGGTTTCATCACCTTCGCTGGCGGTCTCGCCGCATAGGAGTGAGGGAGTGTTTACGAGCTTTCAGGTTGCACAATGTACGCAGCAGGAAAACCAGCCTTTCACTGTTGCAACGCTGTGTGCACTTGCAGGAAGAAATGGACGGGTGTTAAGAGAGCTGCAGCGTCTCGGAAGCTCCGGTGAGGCTGGACCTACGCGGTCGCCTCGTCTGGTGGATGCTACTGTCGCATCCCCTGCTGAATTTCTCGCTGCGATTGTGTAGTTACGACATCCGTTCGTTTCGAGAAAGCTTCTGCTCTAACAAAGAGTAAAAGCCTCTGAATATGAAGGCATGACATTGTGTATCAAATCAACTATATACGGATACGGGACCAGCGATGAGAAAGGGCCCGCCATGGGCCAGTGGTGCGGGGGACGCCAGGATGCGGGTCCACCGATAAAGAAAGGGTCCCCCCGTGACCCAGTCGTCTGGCGGACGCCAGGATACCGGTCCACCGATGGAGAAAAGGCCCGCCGTGGCCCAGTGTTGTGGGGAACGCCATGACACAGGTCCACCGATGGAGAAAAGGCCCGCCGTGGCCCAATGGTGCGGGGGACACCGAGATCCAGGTCCACCGATGGAGAAAGGGCCCGCCATAGCCCAGTGCTGTGGGGAACGCCATGACACGGGTCCAGCAATGGAGAAAGGGTCCCCCGTGGCCCACTGGTGTAGGGGACGCCAGAACACGGGTCCACCAATGGAGAAAGGGCCCGCTGTGGCCCAATGGTGTGGGGGACGCCAGGATACCGGTCCAGCGATGGAGAAAAGGTCCGCCACGGCCCAGTGCTGTGGAGAACGCCATGACACAGGTCCACCGATGAAGAAAAGGCCCGCCGTGGCCCAATGGTGCGGGGGACACCAAGATCCAGGTCCACCGATGGAGAAAGGGCCCGCCATGGCCCAGTGTTGTGGGGAACGCCATGACACAGGTCCACCGATGGAGAAAGGGCCCGCCATGGCCCATTGCTGTGGGAAACGCCATGACACGGGTCCAGCGATGGAGAAAAGGCCCGACAGGGCCCAATGGTGCGGAGGACGCCAGGATGCGGGTCCACCAATGAAGAAAGGGTCCCCCGTGGCCCACTGGTGTAGGGGACGCCAGAACACGGGTCCACCGATGGAGAAAAGGCCCGCCGTGGCCCAATGGTGCGGGGGACACGAGATCCAGGTCCACCGTTGGAGAAAGGGCCCGCCATGGACCAGTGGTGCGGGGGACGCCAGGATGCGGGTCCACCTATAAAGAAAGGGTCCCCCCGTGACCCAGTCGTCTGGCGGACGCCAGGATACCGGTCCACCGATGGAGAAAAGGCCCGCCGTGGCCCAATGCTGTGGGGAACGCCATGACACAGGTCCAGCGATGGAGAAAAGGCCCGACAGGGCTCAATGGTGCGGAGGACGGCAGGATGCGGGTCCACCAATGAAGAAAGGGTCCCCCGTGGCCCACTGGTGTAGGGGACGCCAGAACACGGGTCCACCGATGGAGAAAAGGCCCGCCGTGGCCCAATGGTGCGGGGGACACGAGATCCAGGTCCACCGTTGGAGAAAGGGCCCGCCATGGCTCAGTGCTGTGGGGAACGCCATGACACAGGTCCACCGATGGAGAAAGGGCCCGCCATGGACCAGTGGTGCGGGGGACGCCAGGATGCGGGTCCACCTATAAAGAAAGGGTCCCCCCGTGACCCAGTCGTCTGGCGGACGCCAGGATACCGGTCCACCGATGGAGAAAAGGCCCGCCGTGGCCCAATGCTGTGGGGAACGCCATGACACAGGTCCACCGATGGAGAAAGGGCCCGCCATGGCCCAGTGCTGTGGGGAACGCCATGACACGGGTCCAGCGATGGAGAAAAGGCCCGACAGGGCTCAATGGTGCGGAGGACGGCAGGATGCGGGTCCACCAATGAAGAAAGGGTCCCCCGTGGCCCACTGGTGTAGGGGACGCCAGAACACGGGTCCACCGATGGAGAAAAGGCCCGCCGTGGCCCAATGGTGCGGGGGACACGAGATCCAGGTCCACCGTTGGAGAAAGGGCCCGCCATGGCTCAGTGCTGTGGGGAACGCCATGACACAGGTCCACCGATGGAGAAAGGGCCCGCCATGGACCAGTGGTGCGGGGGACGCCAGGATGCGGGTCCACCTATAAAGAAAGGGTCCCCCCGTGACCCAGTCGTCTGGCGGACGCCAGGATACCGGTCCACCGATGGAGAAAAGGCCCGCCGTGGCCCAATGCTGTGGGGAACGCCATGACACAGGTCCACCGATGGAGAAAGGGCCCGCCATGGCCCAGTGCTGTGGGGAACGCCATGACACGGGTCCAGCGATGGAGAAAAGGCCCGACAGGGCTCAATGGTGCGGAGGACGGCAGGATGCGGGTCCACCAATGAAGAAAGGGTCCCCCGTGGCCCACTGGTGTAGGGGACGCCAGAACACGGGTCCACCGATGGAGAAAAGGCCCGCCGTGGCCCAATGGTGCGGGGGACACGAGATCCAGGTCCACCGTTGGAGAAAGGGCCCGCCATGGCTCAGTGCTGTGGGGAACGCCATGACACAGGTCCACCGATGGAGAAAGGGCCCGCCATGGACCAGTGGTGCGGGGGACGCCAGGATGCGGGTCCACCTATAAAGAAAGGGTCCCCCCGTGACCCAGTCGTCTGGCGGACGCCAGGATACCGGTCCACCGATGGAGAAAAGGCCCGCCGTGGCCCAGTGTTGTGGGGAACGCCATGACACAGGTCCACCGATGGAGAAAAGGCCCGCCATGGCCCAGTGCTGTGGGGAACGCCATGACACGGGTCCACCGATGGAGAAAAGGCCCGCCGTGGCCCAATGGTGCGGGGGACGCCAGGATACCGGTCCACCCATGGAGAAAAGGCATGCCGTGGCCCAATGGTGCGGGGGACACCGAGATCCAGGTCCACCGATGGAGAAAGGGCCCGCCATGGCCCAATGCTGTGGGGAACGCCATGACACAGGTCCACCGATGGAGAAAGGGCCCGCCATGGCCCAGTGCTGTAGGGAACGCCATGACACGGGTCCAGCGATGGAGAAAAGGCCCGACAGGGCTCAATGGTGCGGGGGACGCCAGGATGCGGGTCCACCAATGAAGAAAGGGTCCCCCGTGGCCCACTGGTGTAGGGGACGCCAGAACACGGGTAAACCGATGGAGAAAAGGCCCGCCGTGGCCCAATGGTGCGGGGGACACCGAGATCCAGGTCCACCGATGGAGAAAGGGCCCGCCATGGCCCAGTGCTGTGGGGAACGCCATGACACAGGTCCACCTATGGAGAAAGGGCCCACTGTGGCCCAGTGGTGTGAAGGACGTCAGAACGGGTCCACCGATAGAAAAAGGGCCCCGTGGCCCAGTGGTGTGGGGGAAGCCAGGATACGGGTCCACCGATGGAGGAAGGACCCGTCGTAGCATAATGGTGTGGAGAACGTCAGGATACGGGTTCCCTCAAGCCCGATAGTTGAGAATGCCAGGATGCAAACCCGCCCCTGAAGAACGGATCCGTCTTGCACTAACTGTGAGGAAGGCCCCAGAATACGGGCGCTCTGATGGAGGAAGGGCCCGCTGCGGCTCAGTAGTCTGGAAAACACTCGGATACGATTTTGCCTTGTCCAGTGTGGGGAACGGGAGGATACAGTTCCGCCAATGGAGAACGCGTCTGCGTTAGCCCGGTAGTGAGGAATACGCACGAATACGCCATACGACGGAGAACGAACTTCTCATGCTCATACTCAACTCATAAGAAGGACTTCATGTTTGGGCCCATTGGAAGATTGGTTCTGCTTTTTTTATCAATTTTCTAGAGATTTGGCAAGTGTGAACGTTTGCACATGTCCCAAGTGGCTGCCCCACGCCACTTTCTAGCGTCCCGAAGGGGCGCTAGTCTTATAAGTTCCTGTATTTTATCACACATTTCGCATGGAATAGCATCCTCGCATAGTTCCATTATCGCTTTTATTTTCAGTGTTTCTATATGTAATTTGCCTTGCACCAAACAAGTTGCTCATCAACACCTATGACCGCAGATGGCGTCTGTTCACCTCATTGCACGAGAGAAAAAAGCCAACTTGTCGTCTAGTAGCCGGAACCGCCAGTCAAGATGGAGAGGGGTTGGCGGGGGCAACATATCCCATTCTGTGACTCTAAACTGCGACTGTGGTATGGTTATAGTAGTTGTTATTTCACACAATCGCCCTGAAAATAAGCATGTTAGGTCTACAGTTATCTTTCAGATTGTACATAATCACCAATGCATGAACGGAAGTTCTACCTGCGAAAGTTGCCGCTTGATACAGCTGTATTAATGTTGTTCCGATACCAGAAGTAGGTGGCACTTTGAATCCTTGAGCCCTCTCATTGGATGGTGGAGCTACGGTATACGGCTCCGGTGTCAGCAACTCTGAAGGTAACGACTTTGCGAAGGACGTATATCTTAGAGTAACTGGAGGCACGAACTACCCAGAAATGCTGTTTGGGCAACTTTGCCTCATTGCGCAATCATTAATTCACGTGTATTGTCAAGAATTCACGAGCTGCAAATGATAATGGCTAGCATGCGTTGACATCAGCCGTTTGGACAACTTTGCCTGGCTGCCCTATCTTATCATTAACATTTATTATGCTGGATGCACAGTATTCCTTCATCCCACCACTGACGGCCGACCCAAGCGGTCGAACCAGTTCTCCGAAATGAAGTCACTCTGAAGCGATCAGCCATTTCTGGGCAAGAACGTTGTGGATTCCCGAATTTCGAGGTAATTTCCTCTCCCACCACTTGGTGCTGCTACATTAAGAGTGCGCCGGCGCCCAGTAGTGGGAAAACAAAATTGCTCGATATAGATTGGGTTTCATGAAACGTTAACTACACATCCAAAGATGGTTAGAGCGACTGCTTATTCTATAGACTAGGTAATGTTAGATGTAGTACGCTAAAGTAGGTTTGCTAACTTGGTTTGGCTTGGTTATGCGTCTACAAATCCTAATCCACCAAAACCCTAGAAATCCACCCTAAAGCGATGAAGCCCATTTGCTGCTCATATGCTGTCCAAGTGAGTTTTCTTGATACTACATCCCCATCGTGTCCGGTTCCTCTTCCTTGCATCTGAATAATACCTACCCTTCTCCCTCGTTTATATACCCATGTTAACTGTAATCATTTCCAGCCCGTATAATTCTCGACAAAATATGTAAATCAATGATAGGGCAGCCAGTCAAAGTTGTCCACACGGCATTTGTCGCATGCGTTTCCATCCAGATATAAAGAGGAGTAATCGAACACGGCGGAGATGTGGATCAACAAACTTACTCGCTCAGTATTTCACCTGCGAAGGGGTTCCAGCGCTTGGAGCGTGGATTTCTAGGGCTGACACTCACAACTCACTCCCATTTTTCGCTAATGGTGCTGCTACACAATTCTTGTTGAGATCACTGATGGTGTTAAATCGTTAACGGATAGACTCTGGCAAAAATACTCTTACCAGAAATATTACTATTGCGGTTCTTGTCACAACAGGCTTAGCGGGGCTAAGTCTGTGTGCTAAAACGTTAGCTGTGGAGCTGTCGGGTACGATTATCTACGCGATTTTTCCTGAATTGAGGTCCAGCGGATCAATTCCAGCTTAAATGTTGGAGCTCTGGACGTCGGGGGTAGCATTGAGGGCACGTGGGGGGACGCCGGCTGGGGGCACGAGGGGGACGTCGGCCGGGGGCACGTGGGGGGACGTCTGTGGGGGCACGTGGGGGGACGTCTGCTGGGGGCAGGTGGGGGGACGTCGGCCATATGTGGGGGGTAGGTGCCCCACGATTTGGAGTCCACCCCCAAGTACAACTGGGGGAGGGGACCCCTTTTCTACCTGCAGTCGACCCCCACGAATGTCTGAGTATGAATCCCTCATGCGCTGGAGCCCAGTTGCTGATGAGATGCTGTGCGAGTGAGTTTGTTAACCTTACAACCCGTTTTTGGTTCCTCTTCCTTGCATCTGAATGGAACCTACACTCCTCCTTCGTTTATATACCCGGAATAACAGTTACCATTTGCAGCTCGTATTATTCTCGACAACACATGTGACTCAATGATAGGGCAACCAGGCAAAGTTGTTCAAACGGCGTTTCTCACAAATCATATGTCAGGCCCATACTGAATTTGGCTCTGTAGTTTTTTGTCCACATAGAAAAAAAGGAAATACGTATGTAAGGTAAAGTTCAAAATTACTTCACCAGAAAAATCATGATAATCATAGTATCATTACTCAACGTATCGGTTGATAAGGAATTCACGATGCAAATTCATATCCTTGGATCACGAAGAAGGGTAAGGGTACTGTCTAAAAAATTCTAAGTGCCGTGATGAAAATCGATGTGACCAAGTTTTATAACATAATTCTATCAAAAGCAAAGGGTGGTTCGGAGAAAATTTCTTATGCAGGTCCAAGAACAACTACTAGGCGGAAACGTTTCACATGCCGGGCAAGATCTTATTATCTGACCCTACTATATAAAACTACTCCCACCTCTCCAAAATACTTTTCTTTTAAACATTGGATCTCTAAAAAGCTTTTGTTTCACTAGCGCAATGAGTCCTGTATGCTTTACTCGATGACACCCGATCAAGTCATGTCACGTCATCATCTTTTTCACGTCTACCTTAAGTGGCGTAAAAAATAATAATAATAATAAAATCTCGAAAATCGGAAATTCGTAACGTCCTCGCAGACAAAATCGATGATCGCTCTGAAGTGGCTTCATTTCGAAGAACTCGTTCAACCGGGCAAATTTACAGTAACCGGTCGGATGAAGCATTACTATGGACCCAACATAACAAATCGGAATGCTAAGATAGGACAGTCAGGCAAAGTTGGCAAACGGCTTATGCGCAAACTACCTTGCCCTGTTTGACGATCTCGAACCTTCAGTTGGAAAGTGCATTTAGTCGCCTCGGCGATATGGTCCCTGAACATTGCCGGACGAAGGCGGAGCTGAACAAAGTGGAGATTCTTTCGCAATCATAAAATAACGACACAGGAGCAACCTGCACGTGTCTGCTTCTCATCCCTGCTGATCGAAATGCTCCGAATGTATCCGGCCCAACTCGAATTTCCCTGTTAACCAAAACACACAATAATTTTTCTACTTACTGTGAAAGCGGAAGAACCAACCAGTCATGAATTACAGGACCGTCTATCGTGGAGAATACATCAACTTCTCTTATGACACCCAGTGATGGTTGAATGGGAAATTTCCAGAAGTGAATGAATATTAGGTCTTGTTCAGTAGTTGTAGACATAACCGCAGATTGTGAACCCTTGACTATGAATGGACGTAACTTTCACGGCAAGCCTTTTTTATATAGCATGTTATCAGTTGCATATATCTTTATTTATTGCTGCACAGGAGAGCATCTGCTCTGCAAGTTCAGACTGCATTGACCTAATTGTCTAAAATGGTGTCCGCGTTCCCACACCGGATCAGACCACTTCCTCCTTTGCGCAAGATTCTTCTTCGAAATTCAAGGAGTGGAGTCGCAAACGCGTCATAATTTGGGATCTTTTCACTTCGTTAGGAAGACGCCGCTGTCGACAACATTGATAGCGAGGAAGCCAGGAATCATATCAGCAGGATATCATTAACATGAAAAACGATGGAGTGGGATCTGCCTTTAAGAAGGCGGCCACGAAGCTCTCTTCTGCATTTTTTCGCATAATCCAAAAGTTCCCACTTTGCCCAATCTGACAGTGTGCTGCTTCAAAACGTTCAGTTACTGCGCAGCCTCAGATGAGGTTCCACAATCTTCGTGTCTGTGGAGATAATCGATTTCGCAGCCCACAATTCAAGCCGATCGAATCGTTGCTGGGCTCAGTGTTGTGCGCAGTCGTATGAGAGTTCACGCAGCTGGAGCCGATCGATGATGGGAGCTGGCGGACCCTAGAGGTCCTGCACGGTATCGATTGATGACGGAACGATGATGGACGATAGAAGGATATTTTCGAAAGTGGATCGATTGGAAGGACTAGAGAAGAACGTGTAAGTACCGTGGCAGAACTTGGGGGGGGGGGGGGAGCTGCGCCGTAGCCTTAAGGCTTGGCAGCGGCGGCAGGGAGCTAAAGGGCGCAACCATTTGGTTCTTTCCTCTCAGTATATTGTAGTATATACTATCCAGTAGGTTCCCCCTCTGAGCCCCCGTAGGACCCCTTCTAGTAGTATAGTAGTACTGTAGTATTAGTATTAGGTATGTGAAAAAGTTTCCGCCCTTTTTTAAGCGAAATTGAGTGTTTTTTTTTTCAAAATAGAAAAGAAACAGATAGATCAATCAAAGTACTGGCCATCGTAAGCTATAACCTTTGCCCATCTTTCTGGGAGGAGACGGATGCCGCGGCGGTAGAAGGCCTCGTCCTTCGACTCGATCCATTCCCTCACCCATTTTTCGACGTCTCCGAAAGACAGGAAGTGCTGCTCGGAAAGCCCGTGGGCCATCGACCGAAACAAATAGTAGTCTGACGGAGCACAGTCTGGTGAATAAGCCGCATATGGTAGCACATCCCAGCGGAGTGCTTCAAGCGTCTCCTTCACTGCTTTTGTAACATGTGGACGAGCATTGTCATGCAGCAAAATGACTTTGTCCTGCCTTGTCTCGTGTTCCGGCCGTTTCTGGTGCAATGCTCTGCTCGAACGAATCACTTGCTCTTCATAGAGATCGCCCGTAATCGTCTCTCATGATAGATGACTCCCTTCTGGTCCCACCAGATGCACAGCATTGCCTTCTTCCCATGGATATTGCGCTTTGGCGTCGATTGTGATGGTTGGCCACTGTCGCGAATGGCTTTCCGGCGCTTCGGATTATCGAAATAGATCCACTTTTCGTCTCCAGTAACGATACGATGCAGAAATCCCTTCCTTTTTTGTTTGTCAAGCAACATTTCACAGATGATTTTTCTTCTTTCCATGTCGCGTTCTGTGAAGTCGTATGCTACCCATCTGCCTTCCTTATAAACCTTTCCCATGGTTTTGAGACGCTTGGAAATGTTGGATCTATCAACATTCAAAGAGTTGGCAATCTCTTCTTGTGTTTGGCGTGGATCTTCATCAATTAATGATTGAAGTTCTTTGTCTGCAAAAACTTTTGGCCTTCCACTGCGTTGCTTGTCCTCAACATCGAAATCACCACTACTAAAGCGTCGGAACCATTCTTTGCATGTTGTTTCTGATGGAGCATGGTCCCCATAACCTTCCATGAGCATTCGGCAAGATTCGGTAGCAGTTTTCTTCAAATTGAAGCAGAAAAGAAGTGCGCAAGTGACGCTTACTTGGCTCAAATATCGGCATGATTATCGCCATAAAACACAATGATGTTTATGTTTATGTTTATGTTTATTCATTTATCTTGATTGGCGATACATTATCTATAACATTCTTGAGAGCAGTATTAGAATGAGAATATAGGTTGAAAACCAGAAGAATATGAGAACTGAATGAGGGTCCAGTCCGCTTCCTAAGAGAAACACGCAGTGTATAGGATGCCCGAATAACAATTAGCTTTCCCAGCGAGCCTGGGTGCGGAGGCTAGCTGGAATTACTCCGGGTGGAATTGTTAATACTGCCTATTTCAGAGGGGAAGCCCAACAAAGTAAATACGTACAATAAGCGAAAATGAAGAGTCTTGATAAAATATGGGAAAGCAGAAGCGACAAAAATGTAAGATTTGGTCAGATAACAATACGAATTTAATATAAGGACATTCGATCGATGAGAGGCAAGATTCCAATGCTCAATAGACTATAAGATGACGAAAGTACAGCTTAGAACGTAGAACTAGGATTGATGAGTTTCCTCGACTGTAGGACTTCGATAAGGTGCCGCTGGAACGTAGAAGACTTGGAATATCTGAACAGGCCTGGCTCTAAACTATTCCAGATTCCTTGAACTCTGCAAAGGAAGCTGTTTTTATATGACGTAGTATTCGATTTTTCCAATCGGACTCTAAAGGCATGTCCTCGAGTTACGCTCAAAAATGGGGAGATTTCGAAGAGATCAGAAAGCTCGAGATCAAGTTCGTCAGTAGTCAGTTTATACATGAACGTGAGGTCGTTGATTAACCGACGGTCTTCAAGTGTCAAAACGCCTAGTTTTTTGAGACGCGACGTGTAAGTGAGGTTAAACAGCCCTTTTCTGGCAAAACTTCTGTACAAGAAGGATTTTTGGACCCTTTCAATCTGGTCCACTACATTTCTGTTATGTGGCGACCACAACGGTGTACAGTACTCGAGCAGAGGGCGAACATATGCTGTGAAAAGCTTGAAAAGTAGCTCAGGACTACGAATCTTGAACGCCTTAAGAATAATATTAGACCTGCACCTAGCCTTAGCAACGATATCGGCAATATAGCCACTGAAATCGAAGTTATCGGTGTAGCTGATCCCAAGGTCGCGGATTTCATGAGTTCGAATCAGAATTCTATCGTTTAATGTGAAGTTCATGTTAGGATGATTTTTTCCAAATGTCATTACAAACGTTTTTTCGGTGGAAATGCTAAGATCCCACTTTTGGGCCCACACAGCGAGCGAATAAATCGCTTCTTGAAACAACGTTGCATCATTTACAGTGAAAATCTTGGAGTCATCGGCAAGAATCAAGCAGAAACTGCGTTCAGGAAGGGCTTGTGGGAGATCGTTGATATAAATAAGAAACATAAGTGGGCCAAGGCACATGCCCTGGGGAACACCACTGGTGGTACGATAAGTTCGAGACTGGTGGGATTTGATCAATACCGACTGATATCTGCTAGTGAGAAAAAGAATCCATGAAGCGATGCAAGCATCCGCTTATTCCGAATGTTTTAAGTTTCTGGAGGAGTAGTTGGATTGGTATAAAATCAAAAGATTTTTTAAAGTCAATGTAGCAAACGGAAACATAGTTTCCTTTATCGACATCTCTGTTCCACAGCGGTACTGTAGATAGAATTGCGGAAGCTGTTGATCTTTTACTCAAAAAAACCATGCTGAACATCAGTGAGTATTCCATCTTCAGTTAGAAACTCGCCGATTCTAGCGCATAATAATCTTTCCATAACTTTGCTAGTCGAGCATGTAAGGCAAATGGGTCGGTAGTTACTTACGGTATCTTTTGGTCCTTTCTTATGAACTGGCCTGACTAGACCAAGTTTCCATATCTTTGGGGTTTCCCCGCGAAGCAAGAATCTATTGAACATGAGCGCGAGTGGAGTTGCTAAACCCAGGGCAGCGTTTTTCAAGAAGGCGTACGGAATACCATCAGGTGATGTAGAATTCCTTTTCGACAAAGCGCACAGTTTCCTGTACACAGACTCGCTTGTGATATCTACCCAGTCGATAGTCCTCTCAGTAGCTGGCTCCAGGCCAATGCTTGTAGTAAATGGGCGCTTGTAAACAGCTTCGAAATAGTCAGCAAACAAATTGGCTTTTTGGAAGTCGTTAGTGACGATTTCACCGTGTACGTTCAAGTCCGGTATCTCTTGAGAAATCTTAAGTTTCTGGTTGCAATAGCGAAAAATCCTACGAGGGTTTGAAGAGCGCGCAATCCTTTCTTCGCGAATAGATGCCAGCGGAACAAGAGCACGTCTGAATCTTGTGGCATGTGTCATATATTTCGAAGAGCCATATATTCAGATATTTCTATAGAAAAAAACGACACTGGATTTGAGAGCCCTCAGATTTTTGGGCAGAGCAAAATTAGTTTTTTTACGGGCAATAAATGGGACATGTTTGCGAATGAGAGTGTAACAGATATCAGTAAAACTGGAGTAGCAGTCGTCAGCTGTTTCCCTATAACAAATTACCTGTACCCAATCGACTAATGACAACTCGTAGATGATACTGTTGTAGTCACCTCTGGAATAGTCACGATAAGGGGTAAAAGTACTTTGTAAGTCGAAAGGTTTCTCTGAAATTTCAAAACTGACCATGTTGTGATCAGAGGTACTGAACGGTGGTAAAACAGAAAGATTATTTACTAGCTGGGAATTGTTGGTCAAGAGAATGTCCAGGATGTTGAGGCCGTGGGTATGTTTCCTAACGAGTTGACATAAATTGTTAGAGTTCGTAAAATGAAGGAAATTGGCTGCGATGGCGGAGCCGCTGCTAGCGCTGAGAGACGAGTTGCCCCAATTAATAAGAGGGAAGTTTAGGTCTCCCATGAGTAAAATGTGAGAGTGCCATTCTTCGAAAAGGGTGGATAAAAAAAGCAGGAGCTTCGACTTTGCAAGATGGACTTCTGTATACCATAGCGATGAGGATATTACTGCTGTTCGTGCTGATCTGCACTACTACACATTGACAAAATTCTGAAAAGTTTCTGGAGGTAATTAGAGAGTGTTTCAAAGTTCAAGAGTTTTTTGTTTACGAGCACTGCAACACCGCCACCTTGCCTCATCCCTTCACGGTCACAACGATAAACACAGTAAGCATTGTCATAACTAAGCGTAGCGTCGTGAACGATGTGCGGTTTGCACCAAGTTTCTGATATAAATACTCCGAGAGGGTGTTCAGAAAGCAATAAGTTGAGATCGGGAAGCTTGTTGATTATAGAACGGGAGTTGAAGAGAAAAAATTGAGTTTCAGTTATAGCTTTTGAGGAAAGCGAGGCACCGTACAGAATGTTCTGCGCGGTACCTAAACTGAGGCCTTAGCGCCCTTGAGAAGTGGGTTTGTTGTGATGAGGCAAGGAAGTGTAACTAGTTGAAGGATTTTCCAGATTGGACTTGGCATTTTGGGGCATGACCCCTAATGAAGGGTGGGTAAGTCAAGGGGAGTTCTCAGCTTGTGAATACTGAGATCACGTACAACATAGAGGAGCTTTCCAGCCTGTTGGTTAAGAGTGCCAGCTTTTTGCCGTAACGCTCGATCAAATACTAGCTCCTCGCGGGTATAATCCTTACGCGCGTAAGAGTGTGTAAATTGTTGCGCGAGAGAAAGTCTACCTCTTTTCATGTGACTCAGAAGCTTGTCACGTACCTCACGATTAGGAGTGGTGATCTTGATGATACGCGGTCTCTCACTAGCTGGTCTTGCACTACCTTCAGGGTAGCGGCGAATATCGATGTTTCGATTCTGCCATTCAGCAACTAGTTCTGGATCGCCCGACGATTCAATGATCTCCGCTAGTACCTCTCGGTCATACGCTGCAGTTGACTTCTCATCGGATTGTTCACCTACGCCTATCCATGTGATTCTGCAAGACTTTTCTTGAACAGTTCTTGAGTCAGATTGGAATTTTACCAAAGTGCTATACATTGCATCAGTGGAATGGTTCGTGGTGATCAAAGAAACGCGGTTTTCTAAGTTTTTGATGAGGCTAAGGATTGAGTTCTGTGTTTCCTGCATTTGAACTAGAAAATCAAACATTTTGTCAAACCTGGCGAAGTAACTGTCCCATCGTTTTAATATCTCCTCGAGCCACACTGGGGTAGATCAGGTGCCACGTCGACCTTGCTCTTCCTGGGGGCCATAATGCTAGCGGAATAGGGAAGGATGGGAGGATGTCACGACCGGCTACGGGAACAGATCAGGCGCGAAATGTTGATATAAATCGAAACAAATATGTACTAAATATTATTGACAGATGTCAAAGCAACAAAATGAAGTAGGATTTACAGAGTATTTGCAAGGATAGCTAACGATATAACCACTCATCGCTAGAGGGCGGAAACTTTTTCACATACCTAATAGCAAAATAAACTTATATAATCTGACTAGCTGTATTAGTCTTCCCCTGTACTACGGCGTGTCGCCCTGACCGGCCGTAATTCGTCGTAGTACAGCGTAGTGTTCTAGTGGTAGTATACTCGTATGCCATGGGTGGAAGCCTGCAAGATGAGGGGCCCTGGTATGGTCAAGGCAGTAGACGGTGTATCATGAAACGGTGAGACAGGACTCTGACGCCGAGAAGGTATGGGGCAACCACTGATCCGCTACACGGCGTCTATGGGGATCGACGCGCACTTTCGGAGCTCGGTTAGTGTGAAAAATATTCGAAGGTCCTCGATGTTTCGCGAACGGTGGCATCGGGAAGCAAGAATGCGAATCGTTAAGGATCACAACGTAGCCAAGACGCTCATTGCGACTTTGAACGTCGGCAAGTTGACAGGCCGTTCATGCGAACTGGCAGAAGCACTCGAACGTTGTTGAATTGACTTGTGCGCAGTGCAAGAAACGGGATGGTCTGGTAAGAAGTCGAGGGACATAGGTTACGGCTTCAAAGTAGTCTACAACGGCACTCCAAAGACCAGGAACGGTGTGAGCATAATCGTCTCTCAACGCTTCCGGGACTGGATAGCCGAGGTGCACCGTTTCGATGACCGCCTCATGAAGGTCGTCATCGCTACCGCAAATCAACGCCTTCACTCCTTTTCGGCGTACGCAACATTGTTGTGACCAGGTCAAAGATGAATTCTGGATGTTGCTTGACGAGAAGACGGCGAAAGACACAATCGTCGTGGCTGGAGATCTAAATTGTCACGTAGGAGTGACAAAGGACGGTTACAGATGACATGGAGGCTTTGGGTACATGACACGGAAGGAAGATGGCGAGCACATTCTGGAATATGCTATGCTGACACCCACAGCCTCGCAATAATTAATACAAAGTTCCGAAAGTGCCCTTCTCACCTCTTCTCCTTCTACAGCGGAAACATGAAGATCGAGATCGACTTCGTTCTAGTACGACGTCGCGATCAAAAGCTAGTTACCGATGCGAAGGTTGTACCCTATAAGACCGTGGCCACGCAACACCGTCCGCTTATATGCACTATGAAAATCACGCCGCCAAGGAAGACGCATGACGAATGGTGCGGACCGGCCCGAATCAAGTGGTGGCAGTTCAAGGAAAAGAAAGTGACTTCCACCATCAAGTTGCCACCGGTCACGACCGTTGATGACACCTGGAAGAATGCAACCGGAACCATTGTAGAAGTAGTACGTTCGGATCTTGACACGACTCACCAGGTCGCCGGAGAATTGACAGACGAGCGTGTCTATGTACGGATGAGGTGAAAGTGAAGGTGCGCGAGAAGAAACGTCTCTACCACGTGTTCCTCTGTGACAAGACGGATGACAACTGACAGAAGTACCTAGACGCAAAGAAAGCAGCAAAGAAGGCTATGACTGTCATGAAGGCTGAGCACTACGACAATGTTAGCAAGAAGCTAGATGTGAAAGATGGTGGAGAACGTCTAATCTACCGACTGGCAAGGTCTCGCCAGCGGCAGGCCTAAGACGTCGAAACGTTCCACGGAGTTGACGACGAACACGGTCATCTCATAACAGACCGCAAGAAGGCAAGGAAGAGGTGGTGTGACTACTCTGAAAAGATCTCAAGAGAAGAATTCAGCCATCCATTCCACAACTACCGCCGACTTACGGTCCTATCCAGTCGATCACCGTGGATGAAACCATGGCTGCACTAAAAGGAGCGAAGCCACAAAAAGCGACGGGTCCTGATGGTATAGCGGTGGAACTATGGAAGTCGAGACACTGGAGCTCAGCTGAATGGCTGACGGCGTTGAGAAGAAGACCTCTGTGGATTGGCAGAAGAGCACCACAATCCCGATCTGGAAGAGGAAAGGCAACCCAGCGGATTGCTCAAACTATCGGCCAATACGTCTGCTGTCTCGCATACGAAGATATTCGAACAACCACCGAATACGCAACATCATCCAAGCTACCACGAACCAATGTGGTGTCGTAGCCAACTGGGAACTACGGATGCAATCCATGCGACTCGATTGATGATCGAGAAGCATCGCGAGAAGCAGAAGCCACTGCATCTAGCATTCTTCGATCTGAAGAAAGCCTTCGATAGCGTGCCACGCGAAGTTATCTGGTACGCATTGCGATGGCACGGCGTTCTCGAGGAGCTCATCGAGTGGGTTAGGATTCTCTATGCGGACCCAGGGAGTCGGGTGCAGGCGGCCACAGGCACGTCGACAGAATTTTCCATCTCCATAGGTGTACATCACGGATCAACTCTCTCACCGCTTCTCTGCGTCGTCGTCATGGACACTGTTACGAGAGACCTCCAAAGACGGACCCGTGGACTCTGCTGCACGGGGATGATGTCATGCTCGCGTCTGAACAAAAGGAGGACCTGGAACGACAGACTGAGGCCTGGAGCGAAAGCGCGGTTCGGTCTTCGGCTGTGGTGTGGGTAGAGTTGACTTCAAGTAGGCCTACTTCGCTGTTTTTTTTTTGGTAAATTTGGCGAAAATTGATGCAGGTTTTCATAAGGAGACCATATTACAACATGTGCAGTTTTCACGCATCTGGATACTCAGTTGCAGACAGTGATTTAACCCGTGACAGGACTGCACCTCTGATCGGGTCCCAGAAACCACTCCTGCTCTACCAAGTGGTGGGGCGAAGATATATGGTCCTTCTGATCTCAATTTGTTGTGCTACATTGTTTAGAGCTTCTCAGAAGGCAAAGTGTCTGCTACTAACCACAAAAGCCTGAGTTCTCTCGAGGCAGTATTCGAGAGAAGGTGAAGCAAGACCACAGTCAATCTCTTTTAGGCAACTGTAGTATCATTAGAGAGGCGACTAGGGCCTACACCAAGACCGCATGAGACGCCTTCCTGCAACATCTTTATGCTGTGATGATTAGTGCTTGTATAAAACAAACAGTAACTACGACGTCCCAGTACATTGCTTCTTTTGGAGTGAGAGGTTGGGGAATCTAGCGATCCATACTAAACAGCCACCCTTTATAGGGTGCATGGAAAATTTTGTCAGGAAGCTAACGTAGCCAGTCAGATTATTTTGCTGGACCATTCGGGATCTGCTGTGATTTTCACTAAACTTTCCACACCAGGAAGAACCTCCAACATTTTCGTCAAAGTCAGCAGGAACATCTAAAAGGAAATTTTTAGGGACCAGCTGCTTCAGCCATCAGTGGAGGAACATCTCGAGTGTCCGACTGCTGTGATCCGAGTTAGAGGATGAAACATCGCGCGAATCTACCGCTACACGTTTTCTGCTTTGTTTTTTGTTTTTTTTTTTTTTGAATTGTGTGAACCCGTTTAGACGCCACTGTGTAGGATAAACATATAAACAACCATTTTGGGCGACGTTACTAACCATACCACAACAAACAAAAAAAAATCAAATGTGTGAAGAAATATGTAACTATATACATTTATTCAATCACCCATGTGTACTGAACTACCTTCACAGGAGGAATGAGAAAGAACTAGCGGAACAGACTGCAAGGTATAAATACTACTTCTAAGCAACTCTACTAATGCTGCATGAGAAAAATGAAAATGCATATTCGTCTGCATAGACCTACGCTGCCACCATCCGAACAGCAGATCAAAAGAATTTGCCAACAGCAAAACTAAGTGAACAGGAAGCAACATTAGTAGTGTGGCCTATCATTTCTACATTTCACACTCGAGAAATAAGGCATCAAATCGAAACCAGTGCCATATGATATCATATCACGTTATCGCGAACCTCTACCTGGTCGCATACTCGATTAGGATTCTGTTTCAAGGAAAATAAGATGTTTTGAAGAGTGGTAGGACTGAAAGCCCCAGCTTTCCGGCAGAATTATTACATAGAAATAGATGTAAGAACTGCTAATGGGATGTGAAGCGACAAAACAATCCCCTCTAAAGAAGATGAGGCTAGCTAAACAGAAGAAGCTCTGAATGCGTCTGAATTCATGCAAATACCCCGCCACTTCTAAGCAAGCCAATCCTAGTTCAGATCCACCGGAACAGGATGGTCAGGGATTAAAGATGTGAAAAATGACGTGATGAACGAGTAACAAGTTGCGAAGAATACTTGAATACCAGACGGAGGTGCTGCTGCAATGTATGCAGGTGCCTAAAACAACTAAATAGTACCATCCAAAGTAACGGTAGAGAGTGGTTTACCTGCTCCGCTGCGTCTTGAGGTTGTTCTCCTGCATTGTTGTTGTTAACGTTCTGTTCCGGAGGGTCTGCCATACGTGCCTGCCTTTGATAATTCCTTCTCAGCTGGATGAAGAAGATGAACAAAGCTATAGTAAGGACAGCAAGGAAACGTTCGAGTGATGAATAAAGCATCACCGCCTGAAAAACCTTCTCTTAAACAAAACTTCCACTAACCAAGACTATCTTCTACAATCGGCAAATAGCAAAAATTTGAGAAAAAAATTATCAATTTCTGTTCAGCAACGTCCACAAGAAGCTGGTTTTCCTCAAACAACTAGAGATTAGCACGTTACTTACTGCGCTTCCTAGCGCCACCCAAGAGCATAACCTACAAGCTGAAACACTATTAATTCATCCCTTTGCGGGACCTATTGTTCTCCATGAATTCCCCTTCTGAAAAGAAAAACTAACCGAAAGGAGCAAAACCACTCTGAAAACTTTGTAGATGATGTCAAGAACATCTCTGCCTCCTCCTGGAACTGCTGCAGCAACATTGGGCTCGGCGGGGATCTGAGAATAACTGATTTCGTTGACGATACCTAAGAATTACACATTAAAAAAACTTACTGTACCTGCTCTGCAACTGCAACATTACCATTCGCTTGATTAGGCACAACATCCACAGGGGGTTGTTGGTCGTTACGTGTGAAGACTGCCTGTGCTACTGGTATTGGTGTTTGCTGTGCTTGTAACATTTCACCAAGTGTCGAGGGACTGTATCCCATCTGACCCATCATGAAACTCTGATACTGCTGCCACCTGAAAGATTTACTTAACTTCCGGAAGCGCCAATTAGTTAGCATTAACTCACTGATTAATATAAGCGGCATAGTAGTCTGAGAATTGTTGTAATCTTGCGAGCTGCTCGGGACTAGATGAACCATAGTAGCGCTGATACCATTCGTAGTAATTCGTGGTTGTCGGAGAAGAACCCGCATTTTGCTGTGCAGGTGTTGTTGCAATCGGAGAGAACCTAAATAACTCACATATTCTAGCTTGATTAACAAGATAGCCATAAAACCTCGGTATGTTTAAAAATACACAGCTGAGCAGAAATACTGACTAAAAGGAGAGCACAAACTGCCGCAGGCGTACACAAGAACAAGACGTGAAAATTTGGACTAAACACTTGTGAACAAAATAAGGAAGGCCCAAGACACGCTGGCTAGATTGTGTGAAGTCCCACATGGATGAAGCGCAACTAACAACAAGGGACGATCGTAAGAATTGAAGAAAAATGAGTACAGCGGACTCCGCGACGATGTGGGACAAACGCAAGGAGGAAGAAGAAGACTCGTGAACAAAAAAGATGTTACAGGAAAAGAGAATAAGTTGAGCTAGGGAGAAGCTTCAGTGATCCATAGAAAAAGAACGCCCAGAATAACATCGCAACTCTTAAGTGGTCCTCTAAATTTTCCCTGCACAACTAGTTAGTGCACTTAAAAGAGCTATGGTGCAGTACCGCATAAGGGCAGAAAACAACCAGAGCGAGGGGAATCATGTTGACAGCTATAAGCGCATTTCAACGAATGCTGGAGGACTGTTCTGCGCTTACGTTGACTTTATGTGGGAGAATCGATCATGAGTTTAACAAGGCTGGGGAGAGAGAACAGATGCCAAGCGCTCATAGGCGGTGTGTCAGCTCGTTTTCGTGTCCGAGGTTTTAACGGATTTTGAATCTTCCCGGAGCGCTGAATCTAACGGTGTACATATTTTGTTACAAAACGGGCTCTAAACCCGTTTTTTGAACATTTTTCGGGATAGGATTTGCAACAGTTTGTCACACCTAGTGGATGTGTGAAGCGATGATCTTATCGATCGGACACGTCAAGACGTGTTGCTAACGCTGCAGTCGTGGCGGGCAGCCAGCACATTCACGGACCGCTCCGCCCAAGTGGTCCATGAGCTGCACTTTCAGATCATCCGGAAACGGGTTCCCGTCACTTTTATGCATCATGACGTACATCTTTGGAATCAGCGTGACGAGAAGGTCTAAAGTATGCTGATATCCACAGCCCATGAAACGAGGTGACACACTGCCTTCATGCAAACACCGCGACCGAGGTGTTCTTTCCTGATGCACACTGCCAAAGAAATTGTGCGCAACACTCCACAAACTCACGATTGCTGCCTTGCAGTAGCTGTGTGGCGCTGTCGTAACTCTGTGGGGCTTGACTGCGGTAACGGACAAACAAGATGGAGCACCTGTGGACCATCTACTACCTTCCTGCAATTAAGCACTTGCGAAGCAAAAAATCACTTGAAAAAATAATGTAAGCATCGCGTGCTACATGCACCACTCTAAAATATGAAGTTTGGTCACCTCTGATCCATGACATCTTTGATGACCATATCGTCTGTAAGACAAGCACCGGAGAAGATCAGACGCTGAGAGGTTACCGCCTGAACAACGGAACAAAATGAATGAAATAATGGTTCCAGTGCACATAACAGCTCATCATTTGAGAACTAGCCTTAAACCACCCAGCGGTATGTTGGGTTGCTAGGACATCTCCGTCCACACTATTGGGCAAAAAACCATACTTACCACCTACGCTGAACGATCATGACACCCGTTCTCACCTATTATGCTTTCAACAGGAGAAGAGAACGATGTTGGATTATTGACAACAGGACACCCAGCACAAACAATTTTTTTTACAACTGAGCCAAAAGGACATTCCAGTCAAATGAATCAATGTCAGTTCATTCCTTGTCACGCGAACGTACATAGTTCAATTGTGTTATACAATTTCGATTTCAAGACTCAAGATAAAATACCAAGAGATCAGTCTCGGGCCAAAAGCAGCAATGTGGAGATGGAAAGAAAGGTGGCTGTGAGTAGAGAACCACTTGGAAACGCCCATTAACTGTCAATGAAGTGATGATGAATGCAAAAACTAAGAGCAGATAAGACCTACAGTGACTGCGCCCGTACACCCTCGCATGAAGAACGCGTTGGACGAATGAGTAGAAAGAAGAATGCGAAAATTAAAGTGCACGAAAATTTCGAGAAGCTACTCGAACGTGGAAAACATGAATGACTGCTCTCAGTGTTCGCATTCAATTCGAGATTGATAAAACTCACTTCCAACAAAGATTATATTATATCTGTAAGTACTTACTGAGATACTTATTTTTATTTCTTACCTTTTTACACGCAACCACGAACTCTGTTCGTAAGTTAGGGTATCATGACCTATCTATCACAAAACAAACATGGTGCGCTCAGAATAAAAACTATCACATAAAGTCAAAAAGTTATTTGTCTATCATCCATCCAAGCTAACATTCAGTCAGCCGCATTCAATCGATGTCAGAAGGACTCACAGAGTCAATTTAAACGTCAGGTTGGAGATATTCTGCTGAAATATGAAATTACCTATATAGCTTTTTGGGACCGATGTCTCAGTTTTGCGCTTGAGTACTCGTTCGCTTTTTATGTGCTTAGTTATAAGAATTTACTTTTTTTGCCTTTTTGTTTGTTTACATTTACAATGTTTTCCTTCTGCAAGCGTAATAAACCTATAACTTAACCTACAGGGCATTCATCTCGGAGAAAACATCGCGTTGCAATATGCGCGCGAGCTGATCCATTCCAATAGATTAACTTCTCAGTCGAAAGACTACGTCCAAACCGTTGAAAACCACTCGTACGTAGCCTTTCGATTGAGAATTTGATCCATTGGAATGAATCAGCTCGCGAGCATATTGCAATGCGATATTTACTCCGAGGTGAATGCCCTGTATAACCGCGTAATGCGAAAAAGAGTTGAGAAATGTGATTGTGCATTGCCGAACATTGCCATAGATTGAAACTGATTGTCCATAGCAAAAAAAACTGATCCGGTAAAGGTTTCCCCCTACTTTACCAGTCCAACATGAATGAAAATGATCGGGTTATATGAGGGCAATTCATACTAGTCAGACGCTGTGAAGATTTTCCATGAAGACCGGTCAACGCGGCATGTACGTCCTCAATGAAAACATACACGACCACATCAAGGCCGCAAACGCGTGCGTCTGCTGCGTCGAGGCTGCGACTGGCCCCATCCTTGAACATATAGACGCACGCGCATCAAGCACACGCATCTAGTATGAATTGCCCTAATCGCAATTCGAAATCAAAACGCAGCCATGTTGTTGTGAATTGAGCGAGCAATGGCGGTGCCTTTTCTTCACACAAGATCGGTAGCACTATGCAAAAATAATTATAATCGTACGCTTTCTGAGAAATTTGTCTCCTAGAACATGTGGTGCTATCTAGATCTGCTGAAGTACACCAATACCCTTGAACTTTACCGGGCGAAAAGGGAGTTGGGGGCACCCTATAAAAGGTCATAGGCTTCACCTTGTAAGCCTAAGTAAAAGCACTATCGTAAGCCTAAGCCTAAGCCTAAGCCTAACCCTATGCTTAAGCATGCGTTTAAGCCTAACCCTAAGGCTTAGGCTTAGGCTTCAGAGGAGTGCCCCCTCCCCCCCAACTCCCTTTTCACCCTTTACCGTGTGTACCCATGAAGGAGTGAACCAGGCTTGCAACAAAAACAAAAGAGAAAAACTCACAGGATGAGACGGACAGACTTGGTGCAAATGCTCCTTTAGGTGTCGAATCGTCCAGTACAGCGGACACACCACGTTGATGTCCTTGGAAGTCTGGAAAGCGCATCGCACTGTCAGCTCAACAGTTTCTGAAGAGGCTCCTGCCACTGATGTCATGCCTGGAACGAGAACGGATTGCGTGGGAACGGACGCACGCACACGGCACACCTTCGACGCATGAGCTAGGAGCGGACGGACACAATTCGAGAGGACCGCAACGGAAACGGACTACTCCACAATGGGAAGCGCCCGGCTGCCATCGATTATCAGCTGATGATACACGTACGTTTATGACGTCAGCACCGCACAGCGCGACCGCACCGCACCGTGCGAGGCGGGTCCCGCGCGGAACGCCGTCCTTTATGCTTGCGTGGCCTAAATTATTTCCAGTGCTGACGTCTTCTAAGCCTCTTTTGAATTGTCATTCTTTTCGGATTTGCTAAATACGGTTGCTTCCTCGGGATTCAGCGTGTTTTCTTACGCTCTTTGTTCTCCTAGATGCTCCTACTACCTCTAAAGAGTCGCTGTTCTTCAAAGTGTCATTATTTGAAGCAGTCACACCATGCAATTCTACTGTCTTTCTTCTGAACTACTGTTTCTGCTTGTTGGCGTGTGTATAGAGGGACGCCATTCGGCTGGTTCTCTGCATGAGATCTCAGGATCAAAACTTCCACTCTAATTGGGCCTCTGGAGTTTATTTGTTGCACTGGTCACGAAAATCATCATATTTGTATTGTACCCTGAAGGCAGTGTGTCACCTCGTGGATCGCGTTCGAAATTCTTATATTAGCCAAACTTATGCGAGCCACTAAGCGCAAAGATGCACTTTGTACTCCACGAAAAAGTCAAAAAACCGATAAGTTAGGGGTTCTTTGGCGGAGAATTTCGAAATTCCCTGCCAGTGAACGAGGCGATCCATTCTCGAGCACAAGCTTGCTAAGCGTGTGGCACAGTTTGAAGAAAATGTTAACTTGTGTAGAAAATGACAGTGCGCTAGGAAATATCGTTCATGCTACCGCGCGAAGTTTCAACAGGTTCTGTGAGGTACTGTCTCTAACGTATACCAGTCGGAACCCTGCAAATGCCGGGTTATGGTATAAAGTGGGAACCGTCTTTGTGGTCAGTGCATTAAATAAATCCATCAAATTAATAGGCAAAGTACGGGCGGAAACTATGACTTTGAGATTTTTTAGGCAGAACTAGTCGACTGATCCAAACTAAGGATAGTTTCTCTTAAAAGTGATGATCAAATGAAAGAACCAGAAATCCCAAATCATGTGCACGCATATATTGGCCGATTGAAATGATGACAACCTGCAATGACTTCTTCTTGCCGTCTATCGTTCCCTTATGTCCGGCCTTTTTGACCTGTACGCTTTCCATAAATTTTGAGTTTTCAGATGCCGAGCGACTTGGGTACATGGTTTAGGACAATTCCTATAGTCACTAGATATTGGTTCGCATTGTCTGTCATCATCCCTTTGCTAGGAAGGTTTGGCCTCATCAATCCACTATGGATGTACCTCGACTGGAATCTCTTTGCTTACCGTTTCCATGTGAGTACCTTCGTTTTATTTTATTGTTTGCTTGCTTTCTTTCTTCATTCTTTCTTGTTTATTCCTTGCCCATATCTGCTTAGAATGCAGGTATATTAAAAGGTTGTTGAAATACACTTGAATGGCTGACGGACCAATCCTTTTTGTCTGCATATAGGTATTGTTAGAAGTACGGTCTTTTCATAGGTCGTGAAAAGACTGATCGTGGATTATTTTCTTGATTTATTGGATCTGTGGACAGCTCTCGTGAAGTGGATTAAAAGTACACTAACCATATAATTGAATCTTTACAGTAGTTTGTGTAATTATGCGCAATCACATCGACACTGCTGCATTTTTCTGGGTTTGCTGCGAGCAACATTGCGTTGCGGCAGTAGGGAATGAACTTCAATTTCAGATTTTGGGCTTATGCTAATAATATTCTCCCTCAAACTAAACTGGTCAAAGATTATGTCTGAAGATAAAGATTTCCTCGTCAATTGTTCAGTTTAGCTTTTTTTTTTTAAATCAAATAATATCATGGTCAATTGTGCACCTCATTGTTATCTTAGCTGTACCTTCACTGGCGGAGAGTGATTTGGGATTACCTTTAGTGCGTTTGTCTCTAATGTCGACGTAGGAGTATCATGATTGAAGAACATTTGCGTATTTCCACTCCTTGTATTTTGGGAAGAAAATCCCGATGCCTTTCTTCACATTTTTAACCCTATAGCACACCGTTCAATTGGGAACACTTGTCAATTTCCATTTCACGAAAACTTAATAGTTTTGTGTTCTGTTTTTTATCGCCTGTTCCGTTTCATCGCGCAAGTCTCACTTTTGCAATTGCCCGTACGAATGCATGGGGTTCGATTGATGGGCTTGTACAAAAATGTGTGTCCAGCGACTTTCTGCGAATCATTTGTGTGCCTAGTATCATAGTTCTCTGCGTGTTTTCATGTCTCACCGGAACCTTGGACCAAGAAAGCCGTCTCCGCATCGCACCATGACCGGTCTTTTGCACGTTGATGTGCAGAGATTTTTTTCTTAGCTCTACGTCCTTCCCCTTTTTACTTCAGTTAAGCGAGAGCCTGTAGAATAGTGAATGAATAGTAAAACTGACAATTATGTGTAATAGTAAGATGATTATGTTAGCATTCGCATTCTTTGTGTGCTACAGATTGTATAAGAAGAAAATGGTTTTTGAGTTAAATTCTGATTCATTTTTCTTAATATAATAGTTTGATCTCTTTTTTGTGACCCACGGTTTTTTTGTTTTTGGTAAAAGAGAACGTTGAGCGCAGTCAATTGACCATCGAGTCAAAAGAATAGGTTTTGAACTGTTTGGTGGATATCGGTAAGGGGACCAGCCAGTTGTGGTCACTATTATTTTCCATCTAATGCATAACTATTAATACCGGAAGAGGAGATTTCACGATTACTCACTTGAGTCTCTTACTGCTTTTAGTTCGAAAAATTGAAAAAAAAAAAGGATTTCTTTTTCAGTTCTGGCGACCACTCACCGCACTGATATTCTACCCTGTTTCGCCTCAGACCGGTTTTCACTGGTTGCTGATGCTGTATTTTTTGTATAACTACTCCAAGAATTTGGAGTCTGGAGTGTTTTCTGGACGACCGGCCGATTATCTCTATATGTTAATCTTCAACTGGTTGGTTTGTACGGTAAGTACGCTTGTTCTAGTTCATTTAGATTCTGATGCACAAGCGAGTAAGCTCGAGTCGATCTAGCGCTCATGTGTTTTTCCTTAAGCACTGGAATATGTTGCTCAATAAAGCGTTGCGGATTTGCCTACAGAGGTGTTAGGATGTATGAGCTGTAGGTTTTCAAGTTAGTAAGTCACAGAAGTTTTTTTAGAGTGGTGGTCAGAGTTAAGATCAGTGTTTTATGAGCCAGTATCATCCTACTGATTCTCCTTTGTTTTTGTTTTTGGTCATAGCAAATACCGTCCCACTAAGTTATGACGATTCGTTGTAGATTAAGAGCGGTAGGTTCCTAGAGTCATGTACCTTTTGTGACGTGGAATTGAGGGAAACGTGCGATGCTAAAGTAGATTCATGGAAAAGCGTTCTACGAACACTAGAATCATTCGAAACAGAAAAAAAAAACTCTGTAGATTTTTGGAAGCTGTTCCGTAGTGATGGATGTGTTGTATGACTTCTGCTGTTGTCATATATTCATCACTGGGTAATTGTCGTTCGACATTGTTTCGGATAAGAAATACACTAGTAGACTTTCGTGCGCTTTTCCTTGGGTGCTACTTTTATGTAGGTAAATCATACACAGCGAAAAGAATTCTGAAGTCTTGTTTTTCGAACTAGCTTTGTTTCATCGTAAGGATTTTCAGGGAATTTGCATGGCTGCTGGAGTGTACTTCCTGCTCGAACCTATGGTTCTCAGTGTTTTGTACGTTTGGTGTCAGCTGAACAAAGATACTATTGTCTCATTTTGGTTTGGAACACAGTTCAAAGTAAGACCCTCATTTCGGAAAGATGGCATGCTTGTAAATGAAGAGGCATTACTTGCTTGTTACTGAATGCTATAGGAACCATTTTTAGGCGATGTATCTTCCATGGATCCTGTGTGGATTCAATGCTGTTCTTCGAGGAGGTGGTATGAACGAACTCCTTGGTATTCTTGTTGGCCACACCTACTACTTTTTGGCGTTTGACTACCCACTTCAACATGGAGGATCCTCCTTTTTGCGTACACCTCAATTCTTGTATAATTATCTCCCAAATGAGGAAGGAGGTGTACATGGATTCGGAGCGGAAAGAGTTAACCAACGTCGCGGTGATGCTGGAGGTGGCAGACATTTCTGGGGTCGGGGACAAGCTTTGGGTGGTGAATGAGATCGTTTTATACATAATAGCGCTAGCGTATAACGTATACTGGTTTACAGCATTGCAACTGGTTTGCCATTGCTAAATGTGTGATTGAAGTGATTTTCTTGCGCGTGGTATTGTTATAATTTACGAAATATCTGATGCTTCTCATAATTTATTATTTCCTTGTACATTGTTGTAAATAAAAATTTTTCTGAGACTTGCTTTTTTCATTTTTTTTTCGGGTTTATGCCTTCTAATTTATTCCATGTCTCTAGTTAGTAAGCTATGATTTGGTATAGAACTGTGTTCACATGTGCTGTTAACGTTCAGGTCGACATGCAGAACGACGCTGGTGAGACTGTGGAACTTTACGTTCCCCGCAAATGGTAGGCATACACGGCATTCACCTCGGAGTAAACATCGCGTTGCAATACGCGCGCGAACTCATCCATCCCAACAGATCGAATTCTAAGTTGAAAGGCTACGTTTTTAGCGGCTCGCACGTAGCCTTTATTCTGGGTCCGCAATTGCACCGGTGTTTACTCCGTGACAGATGGTTTATAAACCCTTAGTTTCTTTGTATGGACCCTCAATTAATATGATTTAGCTCTTCATCGAACCGTCTGATTGGTCCTAAAGATCACTCTTCAATCCAACTTGACATTGTTGATGTTGACCCTATCACTGGAAGAATGGTCAGTATTTTTTTTCATTTTCCTTGTTCTATCTTTTAGAGCATAGTTCAGGTCGCTGGAAAGTCGACTCGCTACGCGATTTGCGGTGCTCTCCGTCGTCAGGGAGAGTCTGATGACGCGCTCTTGCGGCTTGCTCAGAGAGACGGGATCATTCCCAAGAATCTTTGATTTGTTGTTATGAATCTTTGGTAAAGTTGTTGTGTTTGTGTCGATTCGCACCTAACGATGTATCCAAGTGAAAGCATTAAATCATAAGAAGTGTAAGCAAGTCTCGTGGGAAGAACCCACTGTTTCTATTTGGGTGTAAATTATAGCTGAAGTGAAAACAGCGAAGAAACCCAAAACATGAAAGTATTGGGTTAATAGTTCGTGAGCGCAGAGTTCCGACAACGACGTTGTAAGGGTCGAGGGAGCAGGATGGGAACTGATCCGAACTCTACGTCCTTTCATCTGGCGTCGAAGAGCGCGGCGTCATTTGTAACCTCGCGCGAAAGTGGAATGCGGTGTGCGCTGTATTCTTGCAATGTGTACATATGAGGAATGCGAGAGAGGTCATTCAGCGGATATGAAGTGAGGGCTTAAATGTGATCTTAAATCGCTTCCGTATTTTCTAGTAGTGGATTTTATTTTGAAAGATAGAAGTCTTTATCTCACATTATGTGCAAATGATATTTGTTAAGACAGAATCATATCAATTATACGCACAGCTAATTGGCGAATAGTGATGTCCGGCGTAGCGAGGATTAGTTTCCTGACAGATTCCAAGATTTGAGGTAGAAGCTGCGCAGCGTTGTCGAGCGCTAGCACGGTGCGAACCGGCACCAAACAAATCTGACGATAGGCGAGTAAGCAGAGCGTCTCGTGATCCTGCTGAAACCGTTGCGTTAGGACGAGAGTGAGCGAGACAAGTGCTACGTGAATCTCTTGCAGTCAAGCAGCTTTATGTCGCCTGCTGTAAGAGTATTGGTTATAGGAAAATCACAATTTCAGTTAATTTTTTTCCTCGACTATCCCGCTCAAATGGACCATAACTAAATTTGGTCTACTTAAGGGACAAAATAAGTTAGTGCCGCTTAGTGAAGTCAGTTAGCGTGTCAAGTGTTGCTCGACTTGCTGCACATTGCCATTGGCGGCGAGATCGGAAACCGCAACCATCCAACAGGAATAAATTGTTCACCTCATCATCGTCCTTTTCAATGGCGCCACCGCTGAATGGGTTCGACCGTTCGTTCACGGATCGGCTAGGAAGACCCATAGAACGTTGCTTTTGGTATTCTGGAACATTTTGAGGAAATCACCCAATGATTGCACACGTAGGCAACATTTTTGCCGCTGCAGATAGGGGAATTCTTCAAAATCATCATCATTATATAATTAAATAGAATAATTTTGCATTAATTTAATTCTATTCCTTATCTTTATGGTCACTTTCTGAATATTTACTTCTCAAAGCCTACATCTTTACCCATTGACGACCGCGTATGTTTCGCACTTTCCCAAATTCTGCAAAATTATGGCTTCTTTCTCAGCTCCAAAATTTTCACGAAAATTTCAATATAGACTTTTGTAATCATAGCGACTTGGGTTGCTACTACGTTATCTTCCACGAAAACAGCTGGGACCATTGAAGCTTGAGGATTTCTCGAACTGAACCATGTGAAGAAAGGCGCAGATCAATAGTGAGCCGCACGGTCCCCAGTGGGTTAAATAAATTTTTCAATAACTGTATTTTCAAAACTCCGACGGTCGTGCCTCCAAACCAGCAAAGATCTCAATTTTTCTTCCCACACTCTTCACACCCCCCCCCCCCGCCCTATCCCTCCACGGGTTTGTATAGCCACTGATTCTTCCCCACCAAAATCTGAAGTTCTGATACTCGCTCTGATCATTACGAGTTTGTAGAGCTTCTCCCCATCAGACTCTACCAGCATGAACTCGAATTGCAGCGATCTTTTTACCGGCTATCCGTACAATAAATCGTGGAAAAGCCGCCTTCTCTCCATATTCTCCTGCACTTGGAAAATCCCCCCCCCCCCAAAAAAAATACCTGATATGGTATTGTTAATTTCTGCCTCAGATACAAGTTTGTAGAGCTTCTCTCCATCGGACTCTACCAGCATGAACTCGAATTTCTAAAGTAGTTTTGTGTGAGTTTACCATCAGCAAACAACCTTTATATGAACCTCACCTCTTCTTTATGCTCCCTGGCGGCTGCAGCGATTCTTTTACCGGCTATCCGTACTTCAGCTTCTCGGAGAAGCACAACCATTTGGCAATGACAGCGGGAGAGTCGCGAGAAATCCGGGGGACTTGAAATGAAACTGCTAATATAAGATTGAAAGATTTTCCCTGGTACAGCAAACATCACAAGTCCGATGTGCATGCTGCGTTCAATTTTTACGCATTTTCACAGGCTTCTATAGTTTTCAGTTAATGTCTTCTGTAGCAACTGTGGTTTTATTTTTCGTCTTTAGACTGTCTCAGCGTACAGTTGCAAAAAGCGTTCTTTTCGGTTCTGTTCACACCCACCTTTGTGTCATCCCACTCGTAAAAAGCGAATGCATCTTGATTAAAGCAGAAGAGACAAGCTGTTTGTACAAATTTGGTCGACGAATACCCATAGCGCGACCCAAAAGAGCAGAAAGGCCCTGGCGAGCGTCGAAGTCTCGAGCTATCTGAACCAACATTTGAGGGTAATTTACTGAAAGTGAAAGGGCTCAATGGGTAGTTCTTTACTTGGAAACTAGCATCCAGGCTGTGATGCATCATTATGCGGACGTCACCAGGTATGTTGCATGGTCCACAACAGTCGCCAGCTGTAAGTATCTTCTCCAGACCTTCGGGAGGACGGTCACAAGGGCAGAGGATTGAGCCTATCAGCTGGATGACAAGCTGATGTGCCAGCAACGATGAGATCAAATGAGAAACGGACATCCTAGAAATGGAAAAGGATCGAAAGCATATGGGATACATACCAGATTATGTCTGTAGAATTAATTGAATACAAAAAGGCTTCTCTGTTCTGAAGCACCACAACTTGCTGCGGTCTACACTGTAGCAAAGTATAATATTTCTAAAGTGGATGCTAATCCTCTTGCCCAGTGGGACAGAAAAAAAAAACGCTCAACTACGCCAAAAGCATTTCGCAAATTCCTTAGGATGTGTTTATACTTCTTGGCGGCGCGATGGTCGCGCACATGCAACCCTTCTCTTCGCAAGCGGCTGCTTCGCGGCCTGGAGCACGTGTTGCGTTGTGGTAAGTGAAGGTCGTGAGGACAACGCGACGTCAGGGATCCCAGTCCTATGCTGTTTATACTTTTTCTTTCAAAAATTCATGTCACGGGATGAACGCGCGTTGCTCTTGCTGGAAGACTCGATGTCGATAGTGTGTATAATAATATGTAATACTGTATAATAATGTAACACTTTCCGTTGTTTTGTTGTGAAATTATAGGAATTCGCGTGATTTTGTATAATGAGATGGCTTTGCTACCCATCACGTCGCGCAAATTTTAGTCCAGTGGTAGTGAAGCCGTTGCGTCGCGCATTTTTTGACCGTTCATGCGATACCACTACCTCACGGCAGAGTATAAACGCATATAGATCAAGGATCTGCTCGTTGATTCAATTTGAGATAGCCGTGTCCATCCTAGATTTACTTAGCTGAAACTTTCATAAAGTAGTGACGAACTTCTGCTTCTCGCCATCTATCGTAATAACCAGCTCCACATCGCTCGTAGATTCCTCGTGTGGTATGCCATTCGAATGTTTTTTCTTCTGCGAATCCACGAGAAATACCTGTAGATACTCTCTGAAATTATTTAAACAAAACGACGTCCTCCCAAATGAGCCTACCTGCTGAGCCAACATCCTCTCTTTTAGTGGTAGTCCATCAACGCCATCGACCAAAATTTCTCCTAGGTCACCCTTCTCATCCACGGAGTCATTCACATACAGAGAGATGAGCAGTCTGATCGACGATAGAGTTGCTGTCCTGGAGAAAATATTATTCGGTTCCGCAAAATCTGCACTTAGTTGAGGCAACGGCCAAGTCCATGGTGGTCTCAGAATTATAACAGAAAGGTGTGGGTGCATGCAGCAGGTCATATAGAGGTGTAGAGCATTGTAACTGGAAAGGACAATATGGGCGAGCTCTGCGATGGAAAAGCTATCCAGCTGCTCAATCACAGAACTCGTTTGCAACGTTCTTCTCACATGCGACGCCCTACACCACCCTTATTGGGCTCATCAGTATTGTAGGGGTCCTCACGTGGCGTCCCAGAGCGATTTCGCCAGGATTGTCCACTGTGCATCCGTGAAGTGCGATGCGGCGGCGGCAACATGTCGCAAACAAGCCGTTCCCACCCGGGGAAGATCTCCCTCCTTCGTGGAACATTCGATAGCGAGTCGGCAGATGTCCAAAAGCAGCCGACTATGCCATGTAGCTGAAAACGCTCTACTCAGGAAAAGAGTTGTTCTACCTATTCTTCCAGCATGTGTGAGGAATTCTCTCTTTCTCTCTCTCTCTCAAAAAAAAAACCTAGAAACCGTGCTCTGCATTGGATTGATACCTGGAAATCCCTCGAATAAGACATGTCGCAGATTACACTTCTTTTTAATCCATAGTTTGACATCAGATATATTAACCATAGCCATATCAGAAAGCGTACATACTTTGCTCGAGCGTGAGCGTGTCGACGACCATCTGCGTGCAGATTCCGACTGCCTGCCGAAGGTTCGCATCACTTCTCCCGTTGTCGGCTTTACCGCTCTCGCCTCTCCTTACCCATTTTTGTACGTGAGGCAGAAGAAGCGTGGACAGACAGAAGCACGCTGTGGACAGACCTGAAATACTGTCTCACATCGGTTAACTGTGTCAGTACTGTATCAAACACTTTTTCAATAATTGTTGTTTCTGGCAAGGCAAATCCTACCAAATTCGCTAGTCTTGATGGTGTTGATGAGTTGCTGGATGGAGACCAGCAGAGGCGACTGGATGCAGTTGGGAGCTGTGACCAAAGTGCCTGCGAGATGCTCCACGAAGGAGAGCAGCAGCTCCAATGACGCCACTTCCGAAGGTGGACGATCTTCCCATGGCAGGTTACCATTCGGCACTGAAGATAGGAATTCGTCATTAGGAACATTCAATATATGAGGACATTGGGTATGTTCAAATTGGTATACTCAATCCATTAAATCTAAAAATTAGAATTCTAGAGATAGCGGTCTAAAGACCTTCAGAAAAGAGGTCCCAAGGACCTCCTTTTTTATGACTTCAATTTTCCACAGAATCCCCCAAATAATCAACTCAACTAATTAGATAATCCGTCTTCCGTGATTCTTTGAATTAACTAGCTAGGATTTCACGACGGCAAATAACTTGTACTACAAAAAGTTCACTCACCTTCCAATAGCGCGTCCAACTGCAACGGAGAAGGATCGCCAGCTGCTAACGGAAACTGCCCAGGATCCAGACACTCAGACAGAGGCGCAGACGTTGTGGCTGCATTCTCGACCTCATCCAAACAACCATTACGCAGTTCTGCCCTGAGCCACCACACTTCCACCTCGTTTGAAGATTGCTGCATACGAAAAGTCGTCTGAATGGCGTACCTGTGCAAGAGGTTGGGGTTGGCTATGTGCGGTGTTTTGAACAGATTCAGTATCACAGTGTAGGTGGGAGTGACGAGTCGCAGAGCGGCCTCACTGAGCTGGTCCTCGACTGGCTTCGAGTTCGCGTCGGACTCCTCCTCTTGTTGTTCGGCTGCTTTTGAATAATGACTCGATTGGAGGAAGTGGATGATGCATGGAAGGCAGTCGGGCAGGGACCATGACAGCACCGAACTGGAATTCTCAGCTGAATATCATACCACAGTCAGCCTGCCAGCACTCACTATTTGTCTATGCGTAGGTACGCTCCTATCACATCGAGGACAGTCCAGTGAACGCTGGCGTCGTCGACTTCTGAGGTGCGTACGGCTCGGAAAGTGCCGAACAGCGTCTTCCAGCCTGAACGAGCCACTAGTTATGAGTTTTCCTATCCCCCCCCCCCCCTCCCCTCTGATGACAGTAGGCGCGACAACTACTCTTACTAGCAAAAAGTCTAGTTCTTGCTTCCATACATACATAAATACGAAGAGAGGCGCCAGCTAGCAAGTTTTTTAACCCATTGGCGACCGCGTGGCTCACCGGTGAGCCACGCTTCTTTGGTCGCGTGGGACCGCGCGGCTCACCGGTGAGCCGCGCCCCTTTTATCAAGTACTGGACCCTATTTTCGAACTATTCTGTAGTATTTCCACATAAAATGTGTACAATTCCTCCTAAAATGGTCTAAAACAACTGTGTTCAGGAAATTGTTCTCCTTTGTTGCGACAAATATCATGAAAAGGATGAGATTTTGAAATCGAGGGAAATCGCTTTACATTTTTTGCGTGGTGGATGGAAATATTTTGAAGAAAGGGCATGTTTCCTACATAGAAACACGTTCCTTACATCCTGCACTTCCTTATCCATCAGATTAGAGTCGTACGAACGTGTACACTTTCGGAACACTCCCTTGTAACACTAAAAATACCCTTTACAAACGTCCTTCGGCCTTAATGGAATCCAGAAGCGTTTAGATTCTCTCCTTTTTTGGTCCGATGATACTAGTAATCTTCTGGAACTAGGTTTTCAAATTATTTCTGCAAAATGGTCTGTTTTAGTCCTAATTTTCTTATCGAACGGTGTGGAACTCCGCCGGCGCCGCGCTCTTGAAAGGGGCGTTGGTCCCACGCGCCAGACACGCCAAAGTGGGCGCGGTCGTCAATGGGTTAATTGGTAAAAAAAAGTGGCAGAAAAGATGTTCTTATCTTATAGCTCCCAATGCATAGAATTCAAATAACGTAGTCTGCCTACAATATACATAATTCCGCTCCCTTAATTATTTTAGAAGTGTTGAGGGCTGCAAAAAGCTCAAAACTCTTGCAGTGATGAAATAAGAACAGTACCTCATATGCAGGGTCAAGCGTGGTGTTGGTAAAAGTTCGACCCCGACGCGACCCCCCCCCCTTGTAGACGGGAAAATGCGTCCCCCTCCAGAATATTTATTTTTTACGTTTTTAGATACTGTGAGCCAACAACTTTCAAAACATCCGGAAGATATTTTTTGAATTCAATTAGTTTTTAAAGTTAATTTCTCAATTTTTTTGAATTCAATTAATTTTAAAAAATTCACTTTTCAATTTTTAATTTTTATTCTTATTTTTGAATTTCTAGTTTTACCAACGAAACAGCCACTCAGTTGTCGCACATGTCTATGTAGCACATAAACACATTTATTATAAGCAACTGAAATAATGCAGAAGTCGTATTCATGCTCAAGCAGGTCCAGGGTTCGATCTCCGCCGGAGACCAATTTTTGCAGAATGGAAAAATGCATGTGGAGCAGTTGGACGTCAAGTATCTATGTGTATGAACGAAAACAAATTCTCAGGACCCTTTTCGTGCTGTGAAAGTAGCGTGCGAGTGGTGTTCTTTCACTCAGAATTAGAGTCGTACACGTGAAGGTGTATGGTTGTTTGTCACGAATTTAAAAAGGGTTGACAGGTGACCTAGGAAAATAGCTTAAGTCGTTTTGCTATGAGGAAGATTTGCGCTTTCTTGTGCACATTTTTTAGCTCTAGAGATTTGGATTAGTAGGGTTAAATTTGGGTAGAAATTCGTTGGTAAAAAGATGGGAAAATTGGCATTTTTACCAACGGTTTACCATTGGTTTACCAACGAAATAAAACTCGTCCCAGGTAACATTGAGAGCTGAAATTTTACAGGAATATAGGGCTTGACTTCCTCTTTCGGAATCATGTTTAATGCTTTGTCAGCTTTTGAATATGCGCTGAAAAAAAGCCATGGGAAAAAAATCTGATTTTTAGCAAATTCAAGATTGTAGTGCTAATCTGAAGCGAATAACTTCACAATTGTTTCGTATGAGGGAACATCTTCAAGGCTTTACAATAGAGTAAGATGTGCTCTTTCTTATGCATAGAGTCGTTTCTTACATGACCTTCTGGTTCTATGAGGTATTGAGTGTCAAAATTCCTCAAATATAACAAATTTTGCGGTTATGTCTTATGTGGTCTTATCGCCATAAAAACATGTCCAAGGAACGAAAAGCCGTGGGATTTTGCGTCCTCATGAGGTTTGATTCTGGGAAACCGTCCCCATAGCTTCAGAGCATCATGTGGTGTCCAGAGGTTCTAGGACACCATCCACGGAATTGCCTTTCGAGCTACATATTTATTGGACACTAAGAGTCGATTTACAGCCAAATAAAACGTCCAAGCTTAAGAAGAAAGTGGTCACCGACGATTGTACACTTGTTATTCAAGGTACTAAGAGAAGAAGAGCATATTGAAATGTTCGCAAAACTACCATCCTCGCGAGGAATCGAACTTGGTGTTCGCTGGTGAAAAATGAACTTGCATACCTTGCTGTTATCATAATACCTTCTTCAGGCGACCCCCTATTCCCTCGAGGCGATCCCCCTCGGTAAATTACCATCGTACGCTTGACCCTGCACACACCCTGTAGACTCACAACACATGTACTTGATAGTTGAAAAGAAGATGAAAAAAGAATCGGATTTTCGGGGATTTTCTGGGATTCCACACATAAATAATCTGCAAAAATCCCAGAGAAATCCCAATTCCTTCAACGCTTTTGCAATTTTTCCATTTTTTTGCATCATTTTTTCGCATTCAACGGAGACTCAACAGAGGAATGATGTCTGTAACTCACCTGATCCAATTCGGTCCGATTTCGTTTTCACAAAATCTGCAAGAGCTGCGACGATTTGCTCACGAGTCTCTGGCGAACACGTATCTGAGCAGACAATCGCCTGAAATGTGAAGAAAACAGCTCATGTTGTGGTGTTAGAACTGAAGCTAGAGTCTCTAGAATTATAGAGCGTCTTCGACGACACAGTTGAAAAAAGTCAGGGAAGAGGGATCCATTCACAAACGTGTGATAATAACCTAAAATGGTAGTGCTAGCTTACCTGGAAAGGTGCTATAAGCATTTGATTAAAGCATAGTCCTTGAGACTCTGAGAGGATGAGGGAGGAGATCGCATCCGAGAGAGCGGTGACGCCGATGCTCGACTCATCGGGGCACGAGGCAACCTAAACAATAGTGAGGTGTTACCTCTAAAGTTCCGAAAGAAAACAGGATGTCCCGAGGGAATCCTGTGTGCTGATGTCCTACCTGTACGAAATGAGCGCAAACAGTCGGCCAAAGCAGCATTTGATGAACCAGAGGGCGGTTACCCAGGGGAGACAGGACCTCAGAGATCTGAATAGGTTGAGTTTCAGGAGTAGAAGAGGTTCGTCTTGTTTACCTTTTGTGGCTATGGCAGTAACCGACCCTTGTAAGCAGGTTTGTCGCTGGTGTCAGTGCAGGTGCTTTCTTTCCAGAGTAGAAGATTCGATTCTCGCTGGCACTGGTCATAGCAATACATAGTTCACGGAGCGAGCGTAGATTCAACTCGTGGCCCACTTTCGAATAGAATCTGCAGGAAGTTTTAGATCACAGTTTTTGGCATATTTACCGCTTTCAAGAGACGTACCTGTCAACCTTAGCTATCAGTATGCACAGTGCTCTGCTAAGGCTGTCCTTGTCGAGCTCGCCGTTTCCAATTGCGCTGTCCACTGAGCGGTCCGCGGCTGCTACTCCCTGAATCTTGTTAAAGTAAGCTTCGAAAGCGTGGTGATCATGACTGATAAGTAGCATTGAGGTAGCTACACTATACGCAGACTATAGCATCGTATAGCGTCATTGTCTCAGGCGACAGTAAATTCGAAAAAAATTGATTATCGGTGGCTTGTGCAGCAGCCATGCCAGCAAGCGCATGGAGCGTTATACCTGGAGTGGGCGGCGCGGTCGAGTTCCGTGACTGACCAGTTGGAAGAACTGACCAATCGTAGAGCTGCACCGCACCGCCCTTTCCAGGCATAACGCTCCACACCCTGCTAGCAATGCTGCGCCAGAAATGGATAACTATTTTTGTCGATGTCGCTGGCGACAACGACACAAGCGGCTATACTCAACGCGGAGTACTATAGCAGCCTTGGATAAATCAAACAACCTCTTCATTGGGTGGCGGCACTTCTGGTTGCTTCTTCTTCCCGAAGCTGAATCTCGACGGCTTTTCGTAGCATAACGCTCCATAGATGAATTTCTCCAGCTCCCACACAAACTCGCTACACCTGGAAGCAAGCGGGATGGAGTTGATCTTTAGCGCGGTATTATAGCACTACTGCTGACCGTATCACATGTTTCCAGCACTCTGGCGCATGGATTGAGACCAACGCGTTGTCTAACACCAGCTGGATGCTCAGCAGGTCTTCTCGCGATAGCACTCTTACCCGTTTCTGAAATTGATGGCGTCAAATATCGTGATTTAAAATGCATGAGGGTAACTTTCTTTTTCGAGTGGGATGAGATGATCTAAATTTTACTATTAGACGTCAGAGTTTTACTGGCTGGTTTCAAGGTTATATTGTAAGACATGGAGGCGAAGTTTTGGAAATTAAAAATTCATTAAAAAATTAGTAGATGGAAGAAATCAGTGGTCCGGATCTGGTCGCAGGCGCCACATCACTGGATCGATCGATATCAAGAACGCTGATTGCAATGGAATTTGCGGATGCGCAGACAGTCAGTGCACCAAGATACAAACGGTGCGGCACGTGCAAGTGGGTAGGTAAGGCTGGGGTCTCGCATATGTGCCACTTATTCTGAGCAGTTGAATCCGTAATTAGCTGGCAAGTGGTATTAGTTACTTGTTATGATTTTATTTATTTAAGTTATCATCAGCGGCGGATACAGAAAGTGGGCGGGAGGGAAGGGAGAGTGAAGAAAAAAGGTCTCCGCCGCTTTGGGGACCCAGATGGAAAATAAAATTGATAAAAATATTAACTACAATAATAAATAATTAATAAAAATTATACTGAAAACCATAATCAAAACAAACAATTAAAAATAATCTGATACAAGATTTTTATTTGTATTGTAAAGTAATTTCGAAAATTCGGTGACCCGGCTTAGGTGAGGGGGCGCCCCCTGCGTCCGCCACTGGTTGTCATCAATCATAGTGTTTGTTTTTATTGTTGTTTGTTGTTTATCATTGTTATTGTAATGTTTACCGACTCCGAGCTATATAGCAGTCTGAAAAAAGGAAAAAAGTGACAACTCCGCAACTCCGGGATACAGATGTAATAATAGAAATACTAGTAAAATCAATCTTAATACCAAATAGTAGCAAAAAAATAAAGTTATAAAAATGGGCGATTGAGAATAAAATAATAGAAAATTTTCATTCGTTTTATAAAGTAATTTCAAAAAATCACTCGCCGACCCATTCTCTGGGGGAGGGGAAGGGCGCTCCCCCTCCGTTTCTATGTAGTTCCAAATTAAAGAGAAGCACCTGTTCTTCCGAGCTTGCAAGTGTTCTTAGCTCATCCACGTCACAAGAGGATTCCACCAAATTCTCGAAGATCCATCCACAGCGCTCACCAAGTTCTGCGCGATATTTTCTCATTAAAAGGCATCACAGAAAAAAAAATATAGAGAGCGCGGAAAATTACCCACCGAGCTCCAGAGCCACTGCTGCCAGAAGCTGCATGCCTTTGATTGAGTACTCTATACCGTCTTGGATTTTCTGCCGGGCTTTCCGTCGCTCTGAAGAAAACAACGAGTAGTTTCTACATCTGGTAGCATCTTGGCGTTAGAAATTTAAAAAAAACAAACAAACCTTTAATTCCAAGGAATGTAGAGAGAATGTGGACAGTTGAGTCCCATGCCGAAGCGATCAGCCATCGAGCAGCTATTCTTTCTGAATTTCTCATGAACACGTGATAATTGCATTGCTACAGAGCCGTGTATGCCATTAACAGGTCGATTAATATCGCGGTATCAGATAATTCTTTGTCGAGGGGCACAGGGTAGGGCAAAATTGTAGTGACAAACTTAAAATGCTGTATTTAGTGGCTGGAGAAGGAGTTAAGACATTGGTTTGCGAAGACATCTCCTTTACTGCAGCTCTTTCTTTCAGTGAATTAAATCTGACTTCATTTTTGCGAAAATTCCTCTACCAACAGTAAGGATGCGCCACGCGTGGTTACCACCATCATTTTTACCAACCCTGTCTCTAGGAGAAAGCCCTCGAATTGATTCCTGGCTGGGCTCTGGCTCCTTGGTAACAACCCTATTTTAAAGTCGAATAATATGTGATAATAACATATATTTTTTATAATAACGTATATTTTTTCTAGATATAACAATCCATTAATTATGTATTCATTGACAAACCTTCAACGGGTTTTGCAGGGGGCTTTCCCTGCGATATTCTCTGCAGCCGTTCCACATCCGTCAAAATTCCACGGTCGAGCCCATCAAAATCTGAAAGCCTCTTTTTGAGGTTGCCATTATTGCCTTGACAACGACAAGCTCAAAAATGGTTATCGTTCTGAACCCGTAGCGATGACAGAGTTCACCTTTCACAACACCCAGAAGTGCTCCAGAAATTTCACCAAAAGGAGCGGCGATGGCATGATCGTAGACTTTGCGCAGCCAGCTCTCACTCACGTACACTATGCAGCCGGACTTCAACACTGTGTCCCGGAACGAAGCCTGCAAGTCAAAGACCTTGAGTTTCTTCAGGGAAAAAAAGGCTCCCAATGACCATGGGTGTGGGTTACAAAAATTAAACGTCATAAATTCGGTAACAAGTAGCGCATGAAATGTTCTAGTTTACGAGTGGCACCCACCGAAAACGTCAAGAGTGAAGCGCTAAGAACATAAACAAACATAACTAAATGTTCGTCATTGGAGAAATGCGATTTGTTTAAAAGATTCGCGAAACTACGAAGAAAAAACCATCAGCGAGTTTTGCCGCGCGCGACAGAAATGGTCCGAGGCATTCGTTGTCGCCGCTCGCTGGGCGAGGTCGCGGCAAGCTCGCCGCGGCAAAACACTCAGAGTGACCCCCCTGGCGAGTTTCGCTGCGGCGAGCTCGCGCTGCGTAGCAGCCCGGTATGTTTCGCATGGGCGACTCGCCCGGCGGCAAAACTCTGAGTGGGGCTTGAGGAAGGGACGATTAACCAGCCCTTTTAGTTAAATATCTATGCCAATTAGCTCACTCGTTATGCTACTGAAAAAAGTGTCATTACACATCTGCTTGGATCACATGCGGCTGCTCTTTTACTCCGCTCTGGATGATTTTTTAGGCAATTAGCCGTTTTTTGTTCCAAATCACTTCTCGATTTCCTTTCTTCTGTAGCTTTAACGAAACAAACCTCATCGGGTTTCTGGATTTTTCGTTAAGTCGTTAATCCTTACATCACTGGAGAAATGGCCGTCATGCGTAATACGTAAATAAGTCATGTTATAGCGCCAGTCCTGATGTGGATTGTTTTATTACAGCGAAACCCACAAAATGTATGACGTGCGGAGCGCTCTATCGATTTTTCCCTCTGGATTTTAACGGACTCTCCTGGGTTTTATGTTAATCCATTAAATAACTGAAAAATGGGCTTTACGCGTCAACGGGTTGATTTGTCGTGTTAACGAATAACCCTATTGGCGACTTTTCTCACCCAGGGTAGCGTCTCCTCGCCGCGGTATGCCAGACAGAGGCTCGAGTAGGCGGTGACGTAAATCGCGTCGGTGTTCAGGAATTCCTGCTGGATTTTCGACCTCGACTTGAACGCCTCGTTGTGCACTGCCGAAAAGTCTGAAGTCATATGCTATCACCCAAAATCTCCGGGAGAAGTACAATTTCGCACCGTTGTAGAACGTCGAGGAGAATTCCAGAATGGCTTCGTCCAGTTCGAGCGTCGACTTGAACGTGTTCCACACTGCGATGTGGTCGACCAAGGAGTCAACGAACTTTTGTGCTGTGATCTTCTCAGTCTGCAAACTGTCACTTCTCAGTGGATGGCGGCATTATCCAGAATTCTTGTAAAACTGGTATTTTTGAGTTTGATCTCCCACTTATTCATTACTTTATTTTTTATTTGTCCTTTTAAGTCCTTTAGTATTGTGAGTTTAATTTTTTACTTACTTTACTTTTTCTATTCATCAGTTTACTTTTCTGAGTATTTTATATGTTACACTGTGAAAACTCATTATGTAGTTGTCTTTCTAGAAAAGTGAGACAAATAAAATTGTGAGTACTATTCACGTGAATAGATCTATATTACGATGAAACGGTCTAGTTTGAATTGTACCGCTAACTCGCACTTGTCGGGTACAAACATTTCAGTACATCTCTTTCTGTTATATGGATGTGAATAGATATTCCTAAAGATCAACGGTATTTTCTCAAATGTGTATCCTAGCAATTGACTGCAATTTCCTGGGAACCAGTGTAAATACTCTGCACTAAAATCTTAGGTTACCTTGTGTTACCAACTAATTTTGGCATAAGGGGACTTTCTCAGCCAGGTAACTGGCTTTGAATCTCACTTCGCAGCTCTGTTATACCTTTCGGAAACAGATGTTTTCTGGCTCACCAATTGTGTTGGTGTATTGAATGAAATAAAAAATGGCTGTCCATGATTATCTGGGAGGTAGCCAGATTTCGGCTATATTCTGCTGCACCTACCCAAAAAACCACAATAAATACTCTTTGGCCCGAATTTATTAAAGAGATGTGCCTGTGCTGATCAAGAGCATCATATCTATCTTGTATCTAACGCAAGTGGTGTAGCTTCACCACTTGCGTTAGATACGGTGTGATTTTTGTAGAGAATTGGAAAGAAATGTTCAATATGGTGGAAAAATGACGGTGGATTGATATGGATAATTCTTAAAAGTAAATTATTAAAATTAACAGTAATTTAATTCACTAGTGATTAAACTGCCCGACTGCAAAGTTTCGGAATATTATTTGATGCACAGCATTCAATGTGCGCGTAATTACTGCAATCCCACGAAAAAGGGCCAATTTTGCCAAAATATGTATTACGATATCCGTGATGACCTCATAAAACGTCCCACCTTAATGGAGTTTGGGGAATTTTTTTCAATTCTTAGGACAATGATATGCAATGGACCAAGCCGTTTCATTCCTATTCTTATATTCACGTAGCTCCCAGGTCATCCACACATATTTGAGCCACTCACCGTCTCGTCATACTCGGTTGTTCGTCGTCGAGCGATGGGCATCGCCGCTACCTGTTCCTCACTCATTCGTTGGAGACCGAACTTTTGCGACAGCTTTTTCAGCGTCTCGCCCATTTGCTGATATGGATCGTATTTTAATAGGGAAAACACAGTTCAGCCTATGAGCTTGCTTACGTCTTCCGTCTCGTCGTCCGTCCCAGCAGTGCTATCCTCCTTCTGGGAGCTGGGTTCCGCACAGGGTCGAGGACTGCACTGGCCAACATCTGACCTGGCCGTGAAGCCTGGAAAATTCTGTCCACACTTTTCTCCTTAAGCATCAGACTGCTGTAATTCCAAGGAGTTTCATAAGACTCACTCGGTGGATTCACGTCTTCTAATGTCGGGAACATCTCTTTGAGTTTCCATCGAGTTTCCTCATCGAGGATACCCGGAGAATCACAGAAATCAAGAATTCCTTGTAGCTAAAAAGGGTTCGTTTATGTCACGCATGCACGTAAAAACACTAAAAGGCTCTCTGCTAGGTAGGCAAACTTCTTCGATTCCCAGTACAACCCTGTAGGAAGAACAACAAGAAGAGTGCAGAGCCTACTTGCTGGCGAAAGTCCAAATTTTCCCACTTTTCCTGAATTTTTAATGATATCGATGAAATTAATCATTTTCTCTTGTCCTAATTGAAAGTACAGTGAATTCTGACAAAATTTCGGAATATTTATAGTTGTCTCTTTGCGAATGTTGTTGCTGTATCCCATTGGCAGCAAGTCAAGTTGGTCCACATCTATCATACTTGAAGAGAGCTTATCTTTTTTAGCTTATACGCTTAGGACTTCCTTTTTTACTGATGATTGATGGGGGAAGATCTACTCTTTTCGCTCAGCCTCCATGTAAGGGCGTAGTATGAAACGAAAGTTGAGCTCCCACCCGTTTTCGCTTTCTATCTGCGATTTCATTATTTTACGACTTATATGTATATTGATTGAGGAGGAACACATCTATCCTAAAAGTGACGGAGAAAGAACCTACCATCGAACCGCACGCTCGTGTGGCCTCTATGGCGATCTCGTACTGAGGCTGAGCACACTCCGCGATGCAGACGATCAACATCCGCCAGAGCGACAGCGAGCGGGAACGCACGCACGAACAGACGATGTCGTTCAGTCGACGGCGATCGGATAAGATCTGCAAGTTTGTGCACATCACCTCCCTGAGAGCATAGGGTTGAAAAGTTGGCAATTAATTTTGTACTCACAGTGCCGGATAATATACAATTGGGTAATCAATGTGAAAAATAGACCCACGGGGCATACGCAACCAGTTTCACCCACCTTTTTGATGATCCTTATGGCCTCAGTTCTTTGCTCGATCTTCGGAAAAAGGAACGCCTTGTGGAAAAGAGCCTCCAATACCGGGTTTACTGACGGAATGCCAGCCATGATACGGATCAGCTGCTCCAAAATCCTAAGGTGATCCGGGGGTGAAGACGTTTATAAGTTGCACGCTTATTAGAACAAGAGAAAAAGTGTGAAGAAATTTGCATCGTACTAGCGGGAAGAAAAAACTGACTGGTAGAGCACCCTGGTCGCCTCGGGATTTGCCACTACAGCTGGACTCAGGGTGAACTTCGCCATTTGCCCTTGTCCCAGAGGTTCTTCCGTGCTGATCGTTGGTGTGTTCGACACATTTTTGTCCGGAACACCGAGCAGTCTGATCATCAATGGACAAAGCTTCTCCCTGGAGAGCCGCTGATGACGCTTTGCCGGTAGGAAACATTACTCAACAACAAGACGTACCATAGCAGGTTCACCAGAGGAGTGTGTTTCTGGACGTTGAGTGGCTGGGTGCTGAGCAGAGCGTTCATCGCATCGAACAGGATGACGCTCTGATCCGAGGACACCGTCAGCTGATCCAGCTTCGCTATGTAGCTCTCTAGCAGCTTTGTCACGTCCAAATATACGGACAGCACATTCTGCGACTCCTCCTGGAAGTGCCTATAAATCTTAACGCTCTAATTTGCTACACAAAAATTTCGGTGCTACCCCAGCAGCATATCGATTGGAGCAGTACGCGGTTATCGATTGCGACACTGCTGCACGTGCTGAGACTCTAGCCGACTCCTCGCGTGTGCAGCCGTACACTCGCATGCAGAGCTGAACGGTAGAAATTTCGAGGATGCACGAATCAATATCCGGGTCGCAGTTCACCTCAAGACATTCCTCCACTTCTTGCAATGACACCCGCAGCTCCACAGAGCACACCATCTCCACTAACAACTGAAATAAAACCAGGTTTTTGAGCAGCCGGATTTAATATGAGTGAATCTTCTGAATCCTAGCTTCTTTTAATTCTGCGGCTACATTTACGTAGCCTCTTCATGAAACCACTCAAACCAGGGGACTACTTGAGCGCTACCCTCAAAAAAATTATGGGCGAGCTACTCTATAATACGTTTGATCACCGAACATAACAAAACACATTATAAAGGAGGAGCTCATGATCTGGAGAGGAAAAAAGAGAACGCGAAAAAATATGTGTTGGGAATGTTTGGAAAGGTATACAGAAAATGGAGGTGTTTGGTAGAAATACGCAACTATCACGGTTTTTGAAAAACAAATGTGTGGGCTGGGAGGAGAAGGAACCAAACCACCGAGAATATTAGTGGTGCTGTACAATGGAAGAGCGAAATAAATATAAAAAAATGAGATTGAAATGATGGAATGGGGATTACTCGCTTGAGGAGGAACAAATCCCGATGTTCATGGGGATTGCACTCGAATAATAAGGTTTTTGAGGAATTTTCTAGGAATTTTCGAGGAATTGCAGGGACAGGAAGGGAAGATTGTTTTCATGGCTCGGCTTACAGTGAATTAATAAGGAAGTGAATAAGGGGATTTTTCTCAAAGTCTAAAGCCATCCTTGCATTTTGACTCAATGCATCCGTGTAACATAAAATGTTGCTTTCTAGAATGCTACTCACCGTCAAACAATGACACTGCAGCTGACAGTTCCATTGAGCGACTCCGGTCATCGCACTGAGCACCTGAAAGGGGAGTTATTGCTGATCAAACGGTCGGGAAATGGCCAAAATTACCTGCGTCGGCAGACTATGGTTCGGATTTTCGATGGAAGTGGAGTGGAAGCGTTGTTCGCGCAGCAGGGCCTGCAAGTAGTGGAAAGTTGGCATTTCAGCGTCAACTGTCGTCATCCTGCTCGATGATAGGCATGATAGGTACATAGAGTCTACCTCCTCTTAAACGTGAAGACGCCCTCAAATGACATAGTTTTTTTTTCAAGAGAAAAAAGAGCCTATAGTAAGAAGAATTTCCGGATTCAGCTCGTGTGCTTTGTACCGCTTTTAATCATTCGAGGAATAATTGCAATATAACTGTCAGGTTACGGTCACTTTGACCAAGAAGCGTGACGCTAGTTGAATATTTTGAGTTCAGAATTTCTCACTTATTACTATGTTCCATTGTTCGTTCTTTGTTGCCCACATTCTTATACGATATTAAGTGGCACACTCGTTGTAGTATAATAAATATGCAAGCGAATAAAAAATGAGCTCGAGCAAATATTTACCTATTCAAGTACGTTCGAGGCATGCAAAAAAACGAATTATTAGTTATGAGAGAAAATTCCTATTCATCCAACAAACAAATTATGAGTACGAAGACAATTAGGTCACACTAAATTGCAAGGCTTCAGGTCATTCTACCTCCAAGGAAGGTGAAAAACACCTCGGCCATGATTCTGGTCCCAATATCAAGAACGCAATATTGGAAGGACTATCGCTACCAGGGTTACAATAATCGACCACTCTCAAGATGGGCAAATTCGTTAACGAGCGGAAAGGTGTGGAGGTACCACACTTGAGAGGGTTCATCTCCCTTTGCTATCTTTGAACGACTAAGAAGAACGTCAGAAAAAATAGTTGTCTAGGCGGACTCCCCATTGTCCAGAGAATTAGCAGGACAGAGTATAAAACTTCTAGGCAATGCTTTGGGTCTATCCCAAAATTCTGTGGCATCTCGGGCCATATCAACACAATTGACGCAGTTTAGTATTGTTGATAACCACTACCGGACGCAGCCTGTGACGAGGTGAAGGTTTATGGACGAAAAAATGTGGCGGTTCAAGAATCTCAGGAATGACGTCCATCTAGAATTATTCGTAAGTCTAAATCATCTAAGTGAAAAAACACTCGGAAACACGAATAAGAATAGATCAAAAATGGGTGAGTACACCATTTTTAAACATTTTGTAGAATACCCGCACATTCAGACCACCAACAGCGGAATAATGGATTAATGCAAATCCTTCTGTTTGATACCACAACCAATGATGTATATGTCTGCGAAACAGCTCCCACCAATACAAATCCAGGAGTTCCAATGAACGCACAAATTCTCTCGAATGCTATGCTTCAGGTAATCTACCCTATATTCGGACTTGCAGCCGCTAATTGTTTAGAAGTCGCACCTGCACTCCTTCGACGGCATAGTGCGCGGCCTTGTCGTTGCCCTTGTCGAAGGCGAGCTCGAACGCAGCCAGGCACTTCTCCCGAACGTACGGAATCGACACGTCCTCATTTGTCGATAGGCTCTTCACTGCTTCTGAATCGCATGAGTTTTGAATGAGAACTGCACTTCCAACACCAGCGCTTAGGACTTAAAACGATAGAAGTCCACAAACAACGCTAGCGTGATGCGCCGCCATACCTTTCGCCTGCGCGACAGCATCCTTGATGGCCTGGTTCTTGGCCGTGTTGCTGAGGCCGTTCAGTGCCGCTTCCATGCAGCCTCTGGAACTGCCGCGTCGCGACCGCTGCGCCCGTCGAAAAGCCCTCGGGGAGGTCTTCGAAAAAGGGCGGAGCGAAGCCCACCGCACGACGTCTCCAATTATGCAGCGCTGCCATGCACTGGCTCGCGCAATCAATGCGATGTCAACGCGTGGGCGGAGTGGGATGAAGCTCAGTATCGAGGCTGGGAAGAGAGGATGTGAGCGCGTGGCCTCTGTAGGAATGGCAAGGCTCATCCTAGCCTTCCCGTGGTTTGTTGACATCATCTTATTTCACCATTGCAGGATTAAGCGAGAGCCAATGTCGAACGAGTGTCGGCGACGAGCTGGTGGCAGGTGAAGGGCGAACGACCGCTCTCTACCCAGAATTTTGTTGATCTCTGATACCACTGTTAACGAACAAAGATATGTATTTTGCACTTTTTGCACTTTAAACCACCACGTTTCTATCGTACACCAGCATTCAGCTGTTATTTCAATTTCTTCCTGCTTGACTAAATGAAGCCAGCTAATAAGGCTTGTCACACATTATTCATTAGCTTTATATCTCACAGGATGTGGAATGAAATATCGTGTCAAAATATTGAGTCGGGGTCACAAAAACAACGAAACAATCAGATGATAATGAAAAAACAATGGTAAATAAGCAGAACTCACCAAATATGTTAACAAATAGAACTTAACAACCCACATACAACCTTCAACCTAGTAGGTGCAATAAGCACACTTTCCATTAATGAACTGACAAAGAAATGGACTTCAACTTGGATCTCAAAGCATTAAATTTTGATAAGAATTCCGAATATACAAAACTGAACTATTTTAATATGATGAAGAAATACATATCAGTGCTCCCTCAGGAAACTTAAAAACCGTGTTTTGCATGAGATTGATCGGTGCAAGTCCTCGTTTAAGGCATGAGTGCTCGTGGAATCTCTTAGTCAATAGTTCCATACCAGCAATGGTCAAATCCATGCAAAACCTACGCATACCAGTGACTGCCACCCCCTCCCCCTCGAGAATAGGTCGCCAAATTTTCGAGATTACTTTACAATACAAATAAAAATCTTGTATTAGTTTATTTTTAATTGTTTATTCTTATTATTATTTTCAATATAATTTTTATTTATTATTTATTAATATAATTAATATTTTTATTAACTTTATTTTCCATCTGGGTCCCCAAAACGGCGGAGACCCCACATTTTTTCCACGCCCCCCCCCCTCCCGCACACTTTCTGCGTCCGCCACTGAATCTTAAAATCTCATGCAGAACAGGTTTTTTTTTCAGTTTCCTGAGCCTAAAATGCGAGCAATGTACCGACGCGGAAATCATGTCTGCGGATTGTCCGCAGAAGAAATGGTGGCATTGGTCGGTAAATTGGCAAAGATGAAAGTAATAAAGCATTAGATAAACTTTTCATGGAGGGTAAATACCAGGAGCTCCAGAATAGTTGATAACCCGCGTCTATAAGAGCACTGACGATCCAATATTTCTATGGTCTTGGCTTTGGCAGGCTGAGTAATCGCTGTGCTTTGAACTTTGTAAGACAGCCAACTCTACTGGAAATCTTGTCTACTTATGCTTTTTCACTTTTACGTACATGTCTAGTTGAGCAGATTCTTGGATAAATGTACTTGTTCTTGGATGCCTTTGAGCTGATCAGATGCCACCCATTTATGATCTGCCTTGTTTATTAAAGGCAGCACTCACGGAAATTTTTGGTTTGAAGATTTCGCGGTATATCGGGGTTTTTAGGGACGAAGAACTCATTGACAACGATGAAGTAACGTGAAACACGCGAAAAAGACGGAAAATGATAACGGTATTTCATGCGTGTCCACAGCGTGGACGAGTGTTCCGTGATGGGTCCCGCCACGGAACCCTGCAAATGGTACGAATTTCATAGACACGCCCCCGCTGAACCACATGCGCACACCCTGTCAACTGCGTTAGTTGGGGCGACGGAACCCTAATGTCCAGAACGGCAGATGTGTCCACGGCAGTATCTTCGCAGGTAGGCGGCTATTCAAAGTGTTCAACTTACTGTTGCGATTGTCCAGCGGCCGGCTACATGGTTAGTGACTCGTTTGAGAAGTGAAAATTTCCGTGAGTGCTGCCTTTAAGGAAACAATCACAAGAGAACGAAAATTGTGCTCCGAAATTCTCAAATCTACGTAAGCTTCTAAAAAAAACAAAATTTTCAAAATTTAAAATATCATAACAAAACGAAAACTTAGAATTTTGCAGAAACAGCTACTGATTGTTAGCCTACAATATTTTTCCTCATGTGATGGGAACTTAGCTGTATACCTATGCAAGCACATTAGTAGCGGACAATTAATCCCTCCATTACTCCCTACCAAATTTAGCGCGCATTCGATGGAGTAATCGCAAAAATTAGGTCCTCTATTTTCCAAAGAGAACTGAATTTTCAACGGATGCACCTCGATACGAATGGCAAGGATGAGATCGCCAGGAAAAGAATGTGGCACTCTGGATCTCTGTTGATTTCCGGATTTCTCTTTTCAACTGGGGCCAAAAAATTGATTTAGCCTCAAAACGTCTGTTGTGGACAATGGAGGTCTCTTCGTTCTCTTACATGAGTTTGTTTGTTACCTAGGAATATCATTTTTTTTTTCATTTTTTATCATGTACTATGCGCGTGTTTTAAATAAATTAATTAATTAATCAAAGGCCCGCTGCAATCACTATGTACGTGCATTTACCACATCTAACCGCCTGTCAGCATAAGACATATTCCTGCATCGCTAGAAATTATGGTACTGATTGTTGAAGGAGTCACCCGTAGCCGATCGGAGAACATCGCAGTTGCAGAGGTGCCGGTCAGCCGAGATGAGTTTTAGTAACTAAAGAAGCTGATACATTTGAAAGCGTGAGGTTGAGCCAGCACGATTGTTGCGACACCATGGTTCGAGCCTGTTCTTCCTGTTGCCGACGAGTCATCAGGAAGAGAAAAGGGTGCGCCTGATCTTTGTAACGTCAACACAACGATGTTTCTCTGCAACGGTGACAACGAGCGGCCAGAATCGGCTAGTGCAAATGCCAACGTTCCCCATCATGTTGCTTTTCAGCAATTCTGGTGGAACATCCTTGATCCTCAGATCAGGAGTTCATCCAATGGTAAGATCGCTTGAGATGACGTAAGACGTCTCACCCGAAATGAAAAGTCAGAATAAACGAATGATGGTCGCAGCTCAGACCCACCGGGTCATGTTAAAGGCAGGGGTCCACCTCATCTTCGTAGTTCAGCTAACAGCGGATTCTGCATCTACTCGGCGCGATGGTTCCAACGGTATACATAAATTGTCTCAGAATGGTCTACAAACCCGTCTTCCAGGACGGGGTCTGTAACAGTTTGCCAACCCGAGTTGACGTGTGAAGCCGTTGGTCTTATCGACTGGACACGCCAAGACTCGTTGACCGACGCGGCAGCCGTGGCAGGCAGCCAGCACAGCTTGGAGCGATCCGCCTCCGGGCTCCAAATTTTTATCCAGTTCGAGCCTTCCAAAAATGGGGATTTCGTCGCTTCTGTGCCTGTTAATGTACATCCCAGGGATCAACATGATGAGAAGGTCTAGGATATGTTGGTAAATCCAACAGGCAGAACGAGGTGGCCCCTCTGCCTTTAATATTTTTACTCGTTTGTTCCCCTGAGCTCGTACAAGAAAATCACTCCAATGGGTTGCTCACTCGTCTTCACGACTAGCTGAGAAGCCGCACAGCGCCTGCATTGGATCGGGCAATGAATTTGTGCAGTTTCTTCAACTTGTTCTTTTCTTACTGGTATTTGAATTCCCTCCGCAGCAAGAGTTTCTATAGATTCGAATGCGATGTAAATGGTAGAAATTCTTAATCACGAGGTTGGAGGTGCCTGGACGTTCTTGATCTGATGAGCTGGAACAGCGGATCGCAAAACACTTTAATATAATATTTGGTTGGTGCAAAAGGTTTGTCGCTTCTTTCTCATCGACTTTATTTTTTCCACAACTCTACCAAACTACACCTTGGAAAGCAATGTAATTTCTACGATTAGAAGAAAACACTACTTATTTTATGAGCACATCCGTGGCGCTCTGCGTGTAGAATATTGGAAACTGTGAAGTGAAGAAGCCAGAGACTGCTTTTTTTTTTCAGTGGTCATGGTTGAAGATTTTTTCTTGCACTGCGAAAGCTTCTGGAGCTGAAGAGGATCACGTCTAAACAAAATTCCTAAAGAATGTGATGAGTGGTGAGCTGTACGAAATCAAAGTTAATTTATTTAAGACAGGTCTTGTGAGCAGATTTTGGCACGTATTGGCAGCTCTGCAAATGAGCCTTCAGGCGTTTTCTTTGAAAGTTTTTCTAGTAAAACTTTTGTGACTTCTTTGGGCCAAATAAAAGCCATAAATAATGCTTAGTAGGCTGATTTGAATTAGCAGCACGGATTGGATCGCTTCGCAAGAATTCCAGAAAAAAGCAAGGAAAACGGTCCAAAAAGTGCTTCTCTGCACCTCTCCAAAACGGAAGGAGTTGAACCAGAGTTCAACTTTAGAGTCATTAGTGACCTCTAGGCTGAATATAAAAAAGGTGTTCCAAGCCAAATCGCTTGTGGTTTTACCAGAAAATTCAGCGAAAAACCGAAATGTGGTAGTGTAGTGTCTGCGAATTTTTGAGTATTTCTTTCCTCCTATCCACAACAGGCTTGTTTCGAAGAAGTAGCAAAGTAGAGCAAGTGCTCCTCTATGAGTCCACCATCACATCTAATTGTTATACGACATCCAAGGAGAATTTCAGACTATTGAAATAATATCGACGAAACATTTGCACCAACCCAATGTCTTCCCACTCTGAACGCTACCTAATACCCAACGTAATAGGTCTGAATGATGATGCCTCTGTACTCTACTGCAGCCTGTTTCAAATACGATGATATAGTGCGTTCCACCACTGACAATAGTTGGGAAGACAACAGAGAAATAAAGAACGCGGGAAAGTGCACAGCAGTTGGAGAGGGATGAGAGAAAAGTATGCTGTCCGCACGGTTACTCATCTATCGTCGCGTTTGGAACAGACTATACCCCCTCGTTCAACCCCTACACGCTCTCCCGCGTTCTTGTTCCCTCCGATTAACGCACATGCACAAAACTCATGCACGGCCCCCGCTCATTACGGTTTTTTTTTCATATGAGCATGGATTAACTCATCTAAGCACTGCCTACGCAATGCCTTCCATTGTTTCATAAAACTGCTAAGGACAGGAATTTCAAAGCAGGCAGTTGAGATCATCGAAGAACATCTCGCAGCAGAAGATCATACTCGAGCGGTAGGTGGAGGGGGGGGGGGCTGCCGCCAGAAGCGTGAGATATCTTTGTTTACGCGCTCTAATCCAACTCACATAGTCCGCGAAAACGGAAATTTCAAACAGAAATATTTCAATTCTCTGTTTAATTCGTCTTCATGCCGATGCATAGCGTTGTTCCACATTTATCTTTTCTTTTTATAGTAGCAGATGTGGTTGAATCTCGTATGACTCTTTCTTCGAAACTTTTTACGCCAAATAACCTTTCTATTACTTCCGAATTGAGACTTGAATTGGATCCGAACGATCAGACTGGCCCATGTAGTGAATTGTAGTGCATGAACTCATATTTCGGTTTTTGTAAATTAAAACTCCATTATTTTAGGTTGCGATGGAACATTACATGCCAGAAATTTTCTGGCATGATAGGAAGGCTCTGCTATCGGTAGACTTTCATCCGGTGGTTGATTCTGGAGCATATAGGATTGTCACATCTAGTGTTCAGAAAGAGGTAGTTTATTTCGCTACCTTGCACATTTCTGTTTTTGTTTTAGCTTGGTCCCTTCTTTTTAATTCGGTTTGATTAGCTTCTTATTCTCAATAGTTTCTGTCACATGCTTCTTCTGCATCATATTTTAAGGTCCGAATCTGGCGTTTCGAATACGAGCAGTGCCTCAAGGTCCCCTCGAAATTTCAGTTGGCAGTCACTTTCCTTGCCAATCTTTCAGGCCATAATGTAGCCATTAATCAAGTGAAGTTCAGTCAAAATCCAGAAGGTACGCGAGTACTTCATACGAGAACTATGCATTTTAATTCATGTTTTCATGTAGTAACTTTCCTAATGTCTCCACTTCTTAAGTGAATCTACTGGCTTCTGGCGACTCAGATGGTCGAATAGCTATTTGGCATTTATCAGAAGCACCTAGTACTGCTCCTCCTGTAGATGATTTACCTCCAAACAAAGAAAACTGGATCAGATTACGGGTTCGTTAAGGCATTTTTTTAAAATTTTCATAGCGAGACTCATGGAAGTTTCCTTTTTTTGGCAGTGACCGGTATGCGGAAAGGTTTCTAGAGCATAACTATCCCTTTGAGCAATTAAGAGATTCCGTTACCGATTAAACAAATGTCCATCAATCCACGTGCCTCGACGGTGTAAAATCTAACGATACGCCAATTTATCCCTTCCGATGGGTGACTTTCGCGTCGAGAATCACGTGCTAGCGCCTTGATATTCCTATTTAGAGGACTTACAGCTCGTTTTCTAGAGGGTACAACTTTGTGCTTCGTTGAATTTCTGATACAGTGTTGGCAGAGTAATCACTACTTCGCCCACCAAAGTGAGCGGCCTTGCTAAGTATGCTGATCACTTCTTTTTGCTGTTTTGAATAAGGACGCTCAAAATTGGGCGAGAGTTGTGAGTAATTTCGTATACATCATTGATCCTGTGGTCCCACTTCCACAAAACTGTGGGCGATTCATCAGCGCTTACAGCTTTACCATCTTTGTAGATTCCGACTCGGGCTTGTGAAGTTGCAATTTATATCTTACCAAAATAGACATCCGCAGAAAATATCCTGACGTGAGAAGTTCTTAAAATTGTAACATGACAAGAAAAAAAAAACATGTTTCTGCTCTGTGCGTATACATTTGACGGACCTTTGGAATGATCACGCAGTTTTTTTTTTCGGCTAACTTGCAGATGTGTTCGCATTCGCTGCAAATTACTGCAAAATCCAGCTCAGGTAGAGCGCTACAGGCCAGGGGGCAACACCTAGAACTTAAACGCACAGAACGAAATAGTTTGATTTTTACATACATTAACATTTTCCACTTACGCAAGGACTAGGGTTATCCTTTTTCATCTGAAAGTTAGCCTTTGCCAATACGCTAGTATGACAGTTTTACAGAATTTCAAAAGGGTATTTGTGAATGAGCATGTTTTTTAAGGTTTTGAACCATGACAGTGAAGTAACAAACATAGCATGGAGTCCGGACGGTAAACTGATTGCTTCAGTTTCCAACGACGAATCTTTATTTGTTCATGATGTAACTTCAGGTATCATTTTGGTAATTAGTTCGATGATTATTTCGCACGTCTTCCTCTTCAATCCTAACTTAAACATGTATATTTAAGGGAAACGATGTGTTTCTGTACGTAATTTGCGGCACTTTCCAAGTGGAGTTGCGTGGGATCCTAAGGGGAAATATATAGTGACGATGTCAACGGATCGTAAAATGGACCTCATAGATGCCGTAAAAGGAACCAGACTGCGTGCGTTCGGCGTGTGCGCTTTGCCCGCAGTCGCAATTGGAGATATCACTCTTGAACACAAGGTTTTATATTATCGTGTTCTTATGTTACTCTGTTTCTTGTAAACTGTTTTTATAGGTGTACAAACTTTTCCACGATGATCAGCTGATGAGTTTCCAAAGAGGAGTAGCGTTTTCACCATGTGGACAGCTGATCATTGCTCCGTGTAGGTTTTTTGTGGTCCATTTATTGTCGTTCCCTGCTTCTACGGAATACTACAGGTGCTAATCTGGAGGTGGGTACGCACGACCTCTATGGAACACTCGTTTTTAGAAGAAGTGAACTTGAAAAGTATGTTGATCTACGATGTTTTCTTCGTGTTAACGTGAACATTCTGTTGTCTTCACGGTTCAATTAAAGTGATAAGCCGCTCGCATTCCTACCGTGTCCCAAAGCGACCTTCCTGATTCGATGTTGTCCACTGATTATGACACTTGAGAAGGAGGAGACAAATTATTCTGGGTATGAGAAGTTAAGTCCGGCCGCAGTTTGTCATCACTACCTTGTTGATTTGTTTTCAGATTACCTTATCGAATACTATGGCTTGCACTCACAAAAGATAGCGTTTATTTATACGATAGCCAGCATCCAAACCCAATTGGTCTTGTTGAAAACATTCAATATAATAGTCTTACGGACGCTGCTTGGAGCTCTGATGGAAAAAATATTGTTATATCATCACTCGAAGGATACTGTACATTTTTGAAACTGACCGTTGATCAGTGGGGGTGCAAGGTAAGTCCTCATCGCTAATATAGTTTGCAATACTTGTAATTAATTTTGTTCAACGCCTACAGCTTTGCTGAATGTCATTTTTAGATTGAAAATGAGCGTATGGAGAATTGCCCCCCTTCTCCACAACTGATTCAGACCAAGAAAAGAAAACCAAGAGAAAAGAAAGTAAAAGGTATTCAGCGTTTCATTGTTCTTTTTGCTCTCTGAAAGCTTTCTCAACATCATTTACATGATGATACTACCGGTTCACTGACGCGCATTTTCACTTTTCTTCACAAAAATATAATGTTTTACCCTATGGCTTCCGTACGCTGCACCACATGTTCTTTCCTGAGTAAACGACAATCGCATTCAAATTTCGAGAGGCAATCCCTTTTGTATGCGCTGAATATGTCAAAGAATATCTCGAATGAAAACAAGCATAACTATTAGGTGCGTGCAAAAGTTCCGGGGCAGTTGGTGGTATTTCACCGTTCAACGTCGTTTTGCTCCTAGCGTTTGCGATATCCTGTAAAGGTTTTCATGTATGCTGGTAGCCTAAGACATCTGTAACCAATATCACTCCTGGCTCGGGTCTACGTCACAGCGTTTCCCTGTTTTGGGTGTAAGACTAATGCTATGAGCTGTGCAATAATTTGGGGAATTTCGCTTTATTAAATCAAATCTAGACAACCAACGAGAGAATCGACCCATAGCATCAATAATGCGTTTGTGGAGAGTATGTTCTCTAAAACGCCAGATGCTCGAAGGTTCCTACTAATTCTGAGCGGATGCGAGAGTCTGGAAAATGTTTCACAAGTTGTTTAGAGATTTGGTCCTCGCAAAGGCGCCAGAAAAGAGCAGATTGAACCAGACCTTGTGCTAAGTGCGCAAGACATTACCGGGAATTTAGTCAACAATGTCTCTTCACTTGAAGAGAATCTTTAAGAAGGGGAAAGTGAGTAGATGGATTTTGCGTGAGTTGAGCGAAGAGCACTAACGTCCACACTGGGAGGTCTGCAGATATTCGACCTTCAGATTTGCTAACAATTCGTTTCATGGAAGAATTGTTATCGTTGATAGAGAATGGGTCAGGTACGACAATAGGAGGAAATCATCCCAAAGTCCGGGCTCCCACCACCCACTTAAAAAAATGGCCGAACCATCACTACCTTCTTCAAAAAAAAAAAGTCTGACATTCATGGTTGGCAACGTGACTCATCTGCAATGAATTTGTTTTCTAATGAATGCACAATAATCGCCGTATAGTAGTTTCTTTTACCTAAAGTAATCATGGGAAAACTTCGAGGCATAGGGCCGACCCAGGCGGGAATATGTGGTCTTTTCCGGCTGTGGGATAACGCACACCAGCATGCTGCAGTTTCAACCTTACTAAGAATTGGCCATTCGTGCTCCGAAATTCTAGCGTAACCTATATTAATCCTTATATCTGCCTCTAACAGACTACCCCCATTTCAACCTTCTATGTCTTTACCTCCGCTGTAGAACTTTTAATAAGCAGACCCTATAGGAAAACGACGCGTACCACTATTACAGGTGTAGACCCGTCACATTTTTAGCTTTCCGAAAAATCTGTACTGTGCCATATTGGCAACATTACGCAGATGCCAATGCTTTTGTTTTGAACAAAATTGCCGACTTTGAGTCAAGTTATGGCGTTTTGAAAAATTAGTTGCAACTGCCCCGGAACTTTTGCACGCACCTAATATCTTTTGAATAATAAGTTCTCCTTTTTCATGTTACACTATATACTGTATACTGAAACCTTAAGAATTAGTGAAATTCGAAGAGGTCAGAATTCTGGACGTTTTTCAGAGAACAAGGATGAAGAGGCTACCGAAAGTCCTGCACCATCGCAGCAAAGAACGACTCCGTTACGGCCTGCTGCGCAACAGGTGACTACACCGAGGTCAGGTAGTCTATTCCGCTACCTACAGACGAAAGGAGACGAGTCACCACGATCTGCTCAACCTGCGAGTCCCACAACACCCTCAAGGTATGTTCCAGCATAGATGAGCATTGCTTCAATTTCGTTTTTCACTAATATCTAATATCAAGCATGTTTTTGTTTCTGAAAACAAAATTGTAAGAAGAAGTGTGTCTAGCTTTGAAGATACATTTCACTTAAGAATTTCACTTGTTTCGTGGAGCCATTTTACTATTGCTGGCTGCTAATTACGCTACAGTGCCGTAGATCCGCCTCGTCCTCAAGTCCCACCGCCTAAGATCACACGTGGCGTGCTTCTGGCGATCGATACTCAGTCGTTTGGCTGCGGGAATGCTGCCAGCAGAACGCCACGTGTGATCTCAAGCGGTGCGCCTTGAGGACGAGGCGGATCTATGACACTGTACATAGGCAAGGCCAATCCTAGTTTTTTAGCTTGGTTATGCCGAAATTTGACGGGCTACCTATAGCGCATTAGCGTGTAATCGTTCAAGTTTCTCCTTTCCAGGTCGAAGGCTGAGAACACTCCAAGCCAGCCATCCCAGCCACCAATAGCTAAGAAGCGAATTGCATTGATAACATTACCAGATTAGATGTTTGTCATGTTTGTACAATAAGTGAAGTTCCCTATAATGTTCATTGTGCTCGATCTCACAATACGATAAAAGTTTACAGCGGGAAAGAGAGCTTCGTAGGTTTTGGCGGCTGCGTTACATATCCGATGAATGGTTGCTCCCTCAGCACTCGTCGCATCAGCATCAGACGTCCTCCTCTGGTTTTCGTTCGAGCTTCAATAGTGTCTTTATTCAGTTTCTCTTGCAATTTGAACGGGAAGAAGCACGGTCGAAAATTGTTGCGGTGCCATGGACAGTTCCATCGCAGACTCATTCGACTGGGAAGTGATATACGCAATAACTGTCCTAGCATATCTGAAACAACATCTGTTTCGTGTGAAGAGAACGGTCATTGGTGGGAGTACTGTGACATGTTCGACCGGACAGCAATGCAGAAAATTCAACAGCGAACGCAGGAATTGGAAGATGGTGACGTAAATAATAATTAGACGGCAATTTATTAACAGTTAGACAACGTGTTCTTGTTTAATCAGAGTATCCACCATCTGAAAGCTCAGCAACTGGGTAGGAGGTTTTCCCTGGCAGTGGCGCAGAAGCTGTCTGGTAGAGTCCATACGCGTAATCGGCGGAAAATTTTCGAGCGCGCCCAGCATGCGGCGCGGCCCTCTTGTGGCAGAGGTCCCCTGTCGTTCGTGAGATTCTTGGCCCAGGTGAGTTTTTTCTTTCATTTTTTCTCCAACTGAAGTTTATCTGAAGCTGTGAGGCCCGCGGCTGACCGATATCGACCGGACGGCCCCGCATGCATCGAATTTTGCACGTTTTCCCCATGCATGCCCCAAATGCTTGTTTTTATGAGGCATGCGGGGCCGTCGGGTAGACATCGGTCAGCTACAGGCCTCAAACCTTCAGATAAACTTCAATCAAAGAAAAAAAAAGGAAAAACACTCACCTAGGCCAAAAACCTGACGAACGACGGGGGACCGCTGCCACAAGAGGGCCGCGCCGCGCACGCTCCCATATGGGCGCGCTCGAAATTTTTCCGCCGATTGTGCTAAGGACTTTACGTGACATTCACAAGGTTTTTACCTAAAAGGATCTGAGGTGTATTGCGCGGAAAATGCTGATGTGTTGTGATTACCTATGATCCTACTGATACTTGCTTCTTTGATAGCCAAACGCGTTGCCAGCCTGCCCTCTTTGTATAGGCTGTCCGAAACGACGAGTCCGCCCACGCACGCAGGATCGAGAAGCTGCCACGTTCGCCAGCGCCCCACGTCATCATCCCTGATCTGCGTATCACGTTTCATCGTTATCTTCATGGTACTGACCAATGATTTGGCTGTAACGTGGACGACGTGACAGCCAACAGCATCCGTTCCAGCCGCGCCGCCTCTCGACCCCGCGTGCGTGGGCGGACTCGTCGTTTCGGACAGACTATATTATCCTTCCATTGAAGTGTATACCCCAACAAAAGTGGTTTGTAATGTCAGCAGTCCCCAATTGGTGAACGATTTGTTGCATTAGGAGCAAGCTTACGTTTGTCTTGTACGATTATACTCTGATGTTCACTGACGATACATTTGGCCAGGTTTGTTTGGCAACCTCGCAGACGAGCTTGCCAACTACCTAGGCAAACGAAGCCCGTCAAATGTATTGCCAAACAAGAAGTCCCGTAAAATGTATCGCCATGCAAACCCCGTCAAACGTATCGCCACACACCTTGCCAATTGTATCATCAAGCAAAAGGGTTATCAACCGCGCAAAAATTTCGATATCATCAAGATATCGTGCCATGATATCAATCTTAGGAGTCCGCTGCCTTACCAGCTGAGCCACCCGGATCGACATCGCCGGTGGTTAAGCCTCCAATTAAGAATGAAATGAACGCCTTATCAGAACACTCGTAAAATGTATCGCCATGCAAACCTTGCCATTTGCATCGCCAAGCAAACCTCGTCAAATGTATTGCCAACAGATTCTCTTGCCTTTTGTATCGCCAAACACCCGTAAAATGTATCGTCAACAGATTCTCTTGCCAAATGTATCGCCAAACAGGCTCTTCACTCATTCTCCCGTAAATCATATTGCCAAGCAAGATTTCACCCGTAAAATGTATTGCCAAACACATGCTCTTGCCAAATGTATCGCCAATGAACATCACAGTATGAATTGGCTACCCGGCGTGCAGTCATATAACGACCACTAGATAAACTGGACAAATTCAGACATTGCATTGTTAGGTCAACGGCATATTTACAGTGCTGGTCAAGGCAAAATTTGGTCCTATGCCACATCGATAGCCTCAAATTTCAAGAAAAAAACCGCTCAAACTTTGCATAGTGTGACTACATGAGGTGCATGAGGTGCTGGAGTAGTATTCGTCGTTGCAGCCACTCAATTTCTGCCGTGTTAAGGATGTAAGAGGGGGGGGGGGGGTGTGGGGGTGGTATTTCAGGCGCTGGTGGCGACAATTTCTGCTAAAGTCGGCATTTTCTTCCAGGTTCCTGGAGCAAATCTGCCGCTACCCCAGAAAAACGAATCAAAATGAATATGGCATTCGTGTTCAGGGCTGGGCATACTTGCAGCGACGGAGATTTGGTCGCCACGCTATTTAACTTGTAAATTGTAAATATCATAAAAGCTGCCGAGGCCTTCCCACGCGCCTTCATCTTCAAAAAGCACTGGGCATGCTTCAAGTGACGCGATTTGGTCTCTGCGACTAAGTTTTGCACGAGCGATCCAGTCGCGGCGACTAGATCGCGTGCCAGGGCATGCTTCATTTTATGCCTGGTGATGGCATTGATTCACTCACTGTGTTTATCCCACTACAACTTCAATACATATTTAAGCTTCATTCGCATATGTTTCCCGTACTTAACGGTAGTAAGCTATGGTAAAAATCTTCTACGTAGTAATTATGGCTTCCGATTGATTTTGAAAGGTCACTTTAGCGTTTCAAACTTGTTCTGATTCCACACTTGTCCTCATGAGCATACGTTTCGCGTGATTTGTTGGAATTTTGGTAAAACATCCACAATTTGAAGGTAAGCGAAATATGTTGTAGAGAAAGAATAGGAAATCACTCTGAAATACAGGAGTTTGGGAAAAAAATGGAGACTGTACTATTCAAGAAAGAAGGAAGATTAGCCCGTATTCTCTTCAAATCTTGAGCAGGAACCCTGCTGTAGGAAGGAACTTACACAAATGAATCGAAGTAAAAGAAATTTATAAGAAAAAGAAGCAAGAAACGGAGCGATTCAGTCGCGTCGCAACGTCTAGACGTAACGACGCGATTGCATGAGAAATGAGAAAAATCGTTGAAGATCCACAAAATGAAGTATGCCGAAGTCGCGACTGACCAGCGATGTAGTTCGCCACACCAATACTCATGAGATTTGGTCAAAATCGGCCGCGCATCCACGGACTGCATTTAGGAATGAATGCGCGTGGAATGATCACGGCGACTTTTGAGATGTTTGCAGGTTAAATCGCGTGGCGACCAAATCGCCGTCGTTGCAAATATGCCCAGTCCTAAAGCAGTACGTAGGCGCGCGGCCGATTTTTACAAAATCACGAGGAATGGTGGCGACCAAATCGCTCACCAGTCGCGGCCTGGGCAAACTCCATTTTGTGAGTCTTCGGCTCATTTCTCATGCAATCGCGTCACTACGTCTAGACGTTGCGACGCGATTGATTTGCCTAGTTTCTTGCTTCCTTTCCCTAAATATTTCTTTTGTTTCGATTCTTTTGTGTGAGTCTCTTGCTAAAACAGACTACCTGCTCGAGATTTGATGAGGATATGTGTAAATCTTTCCTTCTCTATTATTCTCTTAAATTGTTTCCAAAGTCGAGTATTTCGGAGTGACTTCCCGTTCTTTCTCCATAACCGACCTCTCATACCTTCAAATTGTGGATGCTCTGCCGAAATTTCACGAAATATTACAATTAGTGTGCTCATTGGGTGAAAAAGAGAATTAGAACCAGTTTGAGACGCCAATGTAGTCTTCCGAAACCAACTAGGAGCCATAACTCAGACGTAGACGTTTTCATCATGTCTTACTACCGCTAAGTACGGGAAACAAGTGTGAATGAAGCATAAATATCGAAGCTCCAGCGGTATGAATCCAGCAAATGACTCAATGCCGTCGCCGATCATTAAATGCCCAAGCACGCGATCCAGTCGCCGCGACTAGATCGCTCGTGCAAAATGCAGTCGCGGCGACCAAGTCATGTCGCTTGAAGTATGCCCAAGGCTTTCAGCACCACTAGTAACACATCGGCCATGTGTCCACCATGTGTATCCACCATGTGTCTACCATAACCCCACAAAAATTTGCACTAATTGGCTGCGTTTAGAACAAAAACGATATTCCCTTCCAGCACCTCAAGTAACCCCATATGCGAAACTCCAATAAAACCCTGAATTTGTTGAAGCTCGGACGTGAAATAGAGAGTCACGCATGGTGAAGATAAAAATTCAACTCCTTCTCGCCACAACCGCTCTTATCCGCCAAAAATACAATGGCCCCATTCACGTGATATGTACATACTCTCTCTCAGCACGGCAAAATACAACCCACCTCTCCATCATCCGAGCAGCTCTAAACTGGCGAAAATCTCGATCTCCTCCGTTTACGAACCGCCCCCCCCCTCCCTCTACAAAAAAAACGACCCTTCCTTTTAGCGGGCAAGATTACGACCCATTCCCCTCCACAATGTGTCATCAGACGTTTGACCCAGATGGAATAGTGTCCAAAATGCTACAAATTCTCACATTTTATCGCAAGATTTGCAATGAATAGCGTATTGGCGGCCATTAATAGGAGCGTTTGCACGCTAACAGTGGAAGCTGAGTGTTCATGGCGATGCTATAGCTGGGAAGTATGCCACGGACCTTGGGTTTAACTTAAAATAATAACAGCTGAAAAAGAAGCGAATTTCTCATAGGTCATCAGCTTGCTAAGCCAACTTTCACTTTTAGTTCAACAAGCCGAATGCCGCCCGATGTGGTGGGCCTGCAGGGTTACATCTAAACCTGAATTACCGGTTTTTCAATACCCAGCCTTATTGCAGGATGTAAACCTTGAAGCGTTGCCCAAAGGCACTGGCCCGGTTCCCTGCGCTTAGGCTTCCAGCTCTGATAGCCGTGCAGCACGAACGCAGTTCCAACGGCGTAATGGTTCAAGTAGAAACCCTAGCAGCAACCGTTCCCAGTTACTGCCATCCTCCCCTCATTTGCTGCTCGAGCTTTTCTTCCTTTAGCAGCAATTGCTGAGGAATGGCAGCAATTGAGGGGAGGATGGCAGAAACTGGGAACGGTTGCTGCTAGGGTTTCTACTGAAACCATTACGCCGTTCGGGCTGCGTTCGTGCTGCACAGTTGTTAGAGAGGGTGGAGCCTATAACCAATTATGGGGCGCCAAACTTCACTCCCTTCTCACCTATTTGTGCATTAAATCATGCTAATGAAATCTTACAAGCTGCCTGTGCATGCTGTCAACCAACACACACGTTTGTCCATATATGTCAAATTTTTATAAAATCTTGGAAACATATTTACGGAGCAAATGTTCTTCTCGGCAACTGATTTTTAGTTCAAGACCCACAACACGACTGGTACCATTTATGCGAACTGCCGCCTTTATATTATGAAAAATGATGCGAAATTCTAGTCTAGAGTTCGCTCCTCCGTGTACGTTGAATTAAAAAGCGGCCGATTCCTTCGGATTTCGTACTATTTACAGGTGTGCAATCGTAACTTCTATGGGAATAGGAAGAAGAACTGCAATCATGACTGAAGTAAATAGAGATGAACTTAAGACAATGCGCTCAAAGACAAATACCCTAGGAAAATCATAAAAACTTTAATACCTGGACTAGAAGAACAGGCTTAAAATTAAAGGGTGCAACCTAGTTTGCAATCATGGGCCCCGTCGCGATGTGCGAATTCTACCGTAATACCACTCAAAGCTGAACTTCGCTTTGATATTCCGCCTAAATTCCTCTTTATTTTTATTTATTTTTATTTTTCTGTATGTTTTAGTTTCTCTTATGTTGAGATTGTGGTTTTAAGATGCGTGATGCTCGGAACTTCTTGTATTTTGGGCCTTTGCTCGAATCTTTTCGTTGCTCTTCCCTATGGGTTATTTTTTTTGAAGCAGACTCCAAACTGTTATGACTAAGCGCCGTCCTTCGAACAAGAAGCCAACGGGAGTGAATAAATCTCTGGGAAATTCGCTCACCAATGAACGCGATCGAAATAGGAAGGCCCACCAACGCTCAAAGTATGATGCGGAAGAAATTGAGAACCCGGCTTTTATGGAAGCTGTGAGTTCATGTTTTTTTTTTCATTTTTTAAACTTTTCCTTGTATCTCCTTCTTCGTTATTCAGGAGTCCAAGAAATATATCGACTCGATTACCGATGAAACAAGTCTTGAGGAATTTCTGTCGAGAGCGCAACTGGCTGGGACGGAGTTTACTGCTGAGCGCGAACAGTTTCGCGTTGTCGAGAAGTTAGTGAGTATAAGAGTGTTTAGTGCATGTTATACATTTGTCCTTATCGTTTTGAAAGCTTAAAGCAGTTCTTTCCCTTTACATACCCTTTTGTAGCTAGAACTCGAAGTTTTAACTCTTATTTTCTGTTCTAGGGAAACCCCCGTAGTTATTCCTTCTCGAGTTGATTACAAGAACAACGTTGAGCTGCAAAAGATGTTTGAGCATCGATTAAAAATTCCAAGGAGACCAAGCAAGGATCTGTGGAGTAATGCAGAGGAGCTAACAAAGTTAGAAAATGAAGCTTTTCTTAAGTGGCGAGCGGATCTCTCGGAATTGCAAGAGGTAAGGTATAATATCTTCAAGAGTCTTTATTGATGTCACTATTCTTCTGCTGTAAAATTGTCGATGTTGAGGTCTACCAAGAGATTACATTTTAGCGTGATGGTCTTGTACTGACTCCTTTCGAAAGAAACCCAGATATGTGGAGAGAACTTTGGCGAGTAGTTGAACGCAGCGATGTTGTTGTGCAGGTATTTTTTAATCAAAGTTCACACCCTAAACAGTGTGTACCAACGAGGAGCTTTTCTGTACATCCTCCAGTACTGTTTTCATCCCGAAAACTTTTTAATTTTTCTCTTTTGATGGTGAATTAGCACTTTTCAACTTGGTTTCCGAAGTCCGAACGTATCATGTCTGAAGGATACAGATAAGATATGCTAGCGGAAATTCTTTCCTGCTTCAAGAACACTGGAACAGTTTTTCCCTCACGGTCAAAAGTGGTCTTGTTTGCGTAGTTTGGCGCCCCGTTTCACAACGTATGATTCTTAGGTGCAGGGAGTACCTGGGGTTGTGGACCAGATTACGGCGATCCTTATGCTTCGCGGATTCTTTTTATGGCAAAAATGTGAAATGAAATTTTCGCGTCCGGGGACTTAGGCCGCACCCTATTATGAATTTGAAGCTTTTCTATACTGTTGTTGTTTTTTTTTCGTTTCTTCCATTTGCTGTTCATTGAAGTTGTTTAGATTGTTGACGCTCGTAACCCACTTCTCTTCCGAAGCAAAGACCTTGATGCGTATGTAAAAGAAGTAGACCCTGCGAAGCAGGTTCTTTTGCTCGTCAATAAGGCAGACCTTCTGGAGGAATATCATCTAATGGAATGGGCGAAGTATTTCACTGAAAATGAGATAAATGCTGTTTTCTGGTAAGCATCACTCTAGTCCTCTTTTCATAGTGTTCGATTTGAAGAAACGAAGATATGATAAGGTGTTACTGCACCTTCATTTACTTTATGTTTAGTAAAGGAAGACTAATAATTTATTCTGGCCAACATTTTTGCATTGTACTAACCGGAGCGGAATAAATCTCCCTTCCTTGCTTAACACGGCAATTAATTATTGCGCAACCGTAAGCGTGGTATCCCTAAAATTCATAGGAATAAGATTCAAACGCATCCTCATTCAACCAAACATGGAAATTCTTGCCTCTTCATCAGCGAAACTGCACCAGATAACTGCTATCTTTGAACCCAGTGGGTGATTTCTGAAGTAGTTGAATCTCAGCTGGGGTTGGGAACCATTTATTAATACTTTTTGTATTCCGTTCAAGCGTGGTGATTTCCGCTGTAGTATTCCGTTCAAGCGTGGTGATTTTCGCTTTCTGCACATCAGTTTCAGGCAGAATTCCGTACTCTCGGAAAAAATGGAACTTTCATAGATTGAACCTTTTTGTCTTGAAAGCTGTCGCCAGTACTCTTGCAGTTCAGCACCAGTCAAATCAAAAATGTCTCTTGATTACGTTTCGGCTCTCTTCTAACTAGTGTTACATCAGAGGTGGCAGATAAATATAGGGTGACAGCATAGTCTATTATATGTTTCTGAATAAAAAGCTCCATTCCTTTGCATTAACCTAATATACCCATCTTTTTGGATATCCATCGAAATCTGTAAATCATTCAAGATTCTCGCTGAGATTGTCTTATTTTGCACTAGGAACGAAACAGTATTTAAGAGGTGACCGTCCTTGAACGGGGGCCAAAGAAGGTCTTTCTCGTCCATCAGATGTTCTTTTGGACCTCCAATCTCACAAGAAATGCTCGAATTGGAAGAAGTGGGGAAACTCTTCTGCTATCAACATCGTTTCTTCACCATTACTATCCTATATGGGTTCCACTTCAATATTTAGACAATGAAGGAACTTTTTTGAGCTTGTTTTCTATCAAACATCTTTTTGTTCATTTTTGGAGAATTCGCATTGATACGCTTTCATGCAAGCACTTTTGCATGGTAATACAGAAGTGCAATGGTAATGTGAAAAATCTAGCTTTTTCAAAGACGGACGCATTATTTTACGTCTTGTACTGAGGAGAAATTCCATGATTTTGTAGACATCATGAAAGATGACTCATGTTTTGTCGAATCATCGTTGAGGTTGCACTATGTACAAGGGACTCCAATCTGCCATGCACCCACGAACCACTGTCGCCACTAGGCAGTCTTATCCACAAAGTACCAGAAAGCATTATCGGAGCATTGTCGGTAGGGAAGACAGCCAGAGTGCCATGCCGCGTCGATGAACTAGCACGTGGCTACCTGGCCGTTTGGAGTTCCCCTTACATTCTATTTGGTTTACGCTTGATTATGCCGATTATTATTGAATGCTCATCCTTGTGGTTAAGGTCCGCTTTGGATGAATTGCCTTCGATATCTGAGGAATCCTGTGAATCAGTGCCATCTACTGCTTCATCGTCAATAAATGGACAGTTGTACCTTCGGACACGCGAGGAACTCATACAGTATCTGAAGGACATTGGACATGTATCTGACGCACCTGGTTCTAAACCCGTAGTTGTGGGAATGGTTGGGTATCCAAACGTGGGTAAAAGCTCAACAATTAATAAGCTGGCAGGAGGGAAGAAAGTGTCAGTATCTGCAACTCCTGGGAAGACACGTCACTTCCAAACAGTTCACATAGATAATCAAGTGAGTTCATTTCTGAACCAACTTATTAGAATTTAAGTTGTAATATGAATTTCACTACTACAACTTGTTATAAATTCGTTTAATTATTGTGAAAATGATAATTAACAGAATAGTAGTTGGAAGAAAGTGGTGCAATGTTTCAGTTGTGCCTGTGTGACTGTCCCGGCCTCGTAATGCCTTCCTTCACTTTTGGAAGGAATGAGATGTTCTTGAACGGTTAGTTTTTTTTCCTTTTGTGAGTTCTCATCTACAGTATATCTGAAAAGTATTGGCGCGTGCAAAAACTCTATATTTCCGAAAATATGAGTTCCCGGACATAACTTTTAATACATATGAAACGAAAATATCTAAATAATGTGTAACTGAGTTAGTTAAAATGTGCGTAACTCGCCTTCATACAAGCTCAGGGCACAGCACTAGGTGGTCGATGTCGGTTGGGAAGTACTAAGTTCAGTCGGATTCCGAAGTGGGCTACTAAGTACTTACATATTATGGTTTTAGGAAAAGCAGATAGCACTGAAAAAGTGACTTAAGTAAAATTTAGTGAGACGACGAATGATGTTTCAGCAAGGAACGCGTACCATTCAGCGAAGACAGCCTAAACCATCTCAAATTCAAGCTAAAACCCTCGAAAAACTGATTTCAGTACGGAACTGTTTGATCCCGCTAGAACTCGTTGAAACTTGTTATAGGACCTGCCCAGTGACGGACGCAGGGAGGGGGCTCCCCCTGAGAGTGGGTTTCCAATTTTTCGAAGTTACTTTACAATACAAATAAAGATCTCATATTAGTTTATTTCTAACTGTTTATTTTTATTATTATTTTTAATATAATTTTTATTAGTTATTTATTATTATAATTAATGTTTTTATTAATTTTATTTTCCGTCTGGGTCCCCAAAACGGCGGAGACCCCACTTTTTTCCCACGCTCCCCCCCCGCCCACTTTCTGCGGCCGCCACTGGAGTCGTCAGATACAAGAAATTGTCACCGGAGCGTGTTTTTTTTTCCCCAAACCGGAACTTTCCCAGGAAATTTCTCTTGTCTGAAGAAGTCTTCCGATACGCTGTCAACTTCAAGAAATGCGCCTATATGGTGTCAACTCTCCCCCAACGTGACATCTTTCGTTTTTGAGGAACCGTCTTCGTTTTTGAAAAAAAAAAACGTCATTAATGACCCAAAAAATAAAAAAAAGGTCAAAAACCACTTTTTGACCATTTTTGACATTTTTTTTTTCAAAAACGAATACGGTTTCTCAAAAACGAAGTGTGCCACTTTGGGGGGATACTTGTTGGTATAGTGCGCATCTACAGTCATTTTCCGGACTTGATACGTCTCCTAAGGTTGAGCAACACCTGATTATCACTGGAACGCATCAGAGTGCGGGGTAGCGATGGAGTAAATGGTTGAACGACAGTGATCTTCAGCCACGATTTTGATGTTCCTGCAGACGTGCCTCTCTGAAACCTGCTTGTATCAGTAGACGGTTAGCGGTGGCTACGCCTCGGACATGGACATGCTAAGCCCCCTGAATCTGCAGGACGCTACCAAGTCCTGCTGGTCAATGACCACCTAGTGCTGCACCCTGTACAAGCTTTAAACGAACGATCGCAGAAATGGCAATGCGCCGCAGGTTACCTTAACCTAATGTGTCCTCATCTCTCTAAGTTGAAATGGTCTAAAATGGGTTTTTTTTTTGCTACCTAACTTTGCTACGAATAAGCTCTGAACAGAGCAGTCCAGTGCGTCACGATAGGCAGCGTGCTCTTTCACCCTTTGTTAAAGAGAATTCAGGCACATGTGCATCCAAGGAGGTCAATGCCGATTTTCTCCGTGTGCAGGAATCCAGTCCTGCTGGAGAATTCTGTTGAACTTATTTTGCTTTTAATGGACCATAACTCTATCATTTGCTTCCACTCGGCATAAATCATCGTCAAATAAAGATCAATTTGAAAAACGTACCAATACTTTTCAGCCACCCTATACTATTCTACATACTGAGGCTACTTTATAAATCATTGTAGTAAAGAAGGACAGAGATCTACTGCTCTTCTGTTTATTAGGTTTTGGTATGAGAAACTTCAACGCGTCCTAAAGAGTTTGAATTTCTGGATACGGAAATGACTAGGCATTAGTTTCGAACTTCTTCAGGATTGTTCGGCTTCTATTAGGTTGATGCATAAGTTTCCGCTGTTTTGTAATTTTCGACTAAAAAGTTTTATAGAAAATTCAAACATAATAGATATTAGTCGTAAGTATGCATCACAGCAGTCGCTGTTCTTTTGCCGTTTTTTCTGTAGGAGCCCGACTCCGCTGCTCCGGAAATCGTGAACTACGAAGCAAAGAAGTGTTTCGGTCAGTGCTGGAGGTTACTCACTTTGGCAAATCGGTTCTCGCATATTAGACATTCTTGTGATCTCTTAGCCGGCATTCTGTTAGGGCCAGAATTGTACTACATAATGCGCAATAAAAAATTCCGCTGCGAGCTCTTCACCTTTCTGGAAAGTTCGATCAAAAAAAATTAAGGCTCCAAATGCAGTGTGACAACATAGTCCTATTTCCGCTGAACGCCTGGAACTCGCCCCAAAATTTTACTGATTACTGGCTGCAAACGGCTGATGTCCCTTGTCAGAGTACAGGAAATCCCAGTTCAATTCGCTGCGATTCTAGAGAGAAAAACGGCATAATCAAATTCTTGGGTTACCAATTTTGGTGCTTGTGCTTGAGACTGCTCGACAATAAAATGGGGAGAGAAAGTACCGGGAAGAATGAGGATAGTCTCGAGATAACTCCACCCAAATTTGGTTAGTCTCATGCAACTTTATGACAAAATTATCATTCGTGCAAGCGCAGCTACCGAATTCGCATTCTGGAAGGGCTCACTCCGACAAAGTTCATTACATTTTCAAAACAAGACGGAGAAACATGAATTTCATAATGTTCGCGAGATCATACTCTTTAAAACGGTTTGCGGACATGAGGAAAATCTTATCGGGAGTCATTTATTACAAGCGTTCAGAAATCCCTATGCAAAAACAGCGGAAACTTATGTAACAACCTAATACTTCTGCACTGCACTCTTTGTTTTTAAAAAAGTGAAGAAATTTTATAAGCAACAAACTGCAGGAATTTGGTATCATTTTTGCAGTAATGCATGCTGTTAGAAGATCTGAATATTGTATATGAGTGCCAACTAAGAAACTATAAAAATGCATGACTTGAAATAATTAAATTTGAAGATTACATTTGATATTTTTTGCTGCCGACTTCCTTACTCCTTGATTGGAACAGTCCGACTGTAATTATGCTGAATTCATATTGCTGCATTCATCTATCATGTCATAGACGAAAAGCAACTATGGGTTTTCTAATTGGTAAAGGTTTCCTCTCGAAAACCAGAAGTTCTTTTGTAGTGGTGTAAGATATTGCATTTTTTCTGCACTGAGAATACAAGTTTCGTGAAAATTTTGAACTGGCAAAGTCGGTAGCGTTGCACATATTCTTTTTTAGATTTGTGTAAATTTAAACTTGATCAGCAAACCAACCAATCACTTAAGCCGAATCTTCCATTGCGATATTAGCACAAATAAAACATCCCAAAAATTTGAATGTGGTAATAAGTGATAAGAAACCAGTAGGGTCTCAGTGCACTAGCACAAGTAAGTAAGCGTCGATGGTGGTGCGTTTTCCGCCGGCGCGGGAGGTATGTACAGGGCACTGAGCCACACTTCTCGCGCTAGAATCGACGCTCTAGCGGAAAGTCATGGTTTTCTTGCCAGTTTTCTTGGTGGTTGACATTATATTTGATCTCAACTACCAAGAAAAGGTTTTTGTTGCGGAGAGGATTGCAGCCCGAGCGGCGCGGTGGTGCCGCATGCTTCCCGAGTCGACGAAAAACGCACCCTCACTGATGCCTACTGGCAGCCTTACTACATTTGAAGCGATATATCACATAAAGGAAACTCCAAAATTACGTAGACAAGAGTCGAGATCGCGGTGCTGCTCTCATGGACAGAGACGCAGGCGCACACTATGCTGAGCTCCCGTGACTCCGCCCAAGAGAGCCGCGCCGCGGTCCTGACTCTTGACTGCGTCCGTTTGGAGCTCTCTGTATCTTATGCTGCTATAGATGAACAGTTTTTTTTTTCTGCGCTGATGATTGAATTCTTTTACAGGTATTCTTCCTGCCGATCAGATGAGGGAACATTTTGGACCAATTGCTTTGTTGATGTCACGTGTACCAGTGTCGTTCTTCGAACGCGTCTACTCAGTGATGCTGCCAGAAAGTTCGAAACCTTCGGCACTCAATCTGCTCACCTCCATAGCATTCATGCGTGGATTTATGTCAGCATCTGGGGTACCAGATTGCTCGCGTGCTGCACGCTTCGTCATCAAAGACGTTGTTGCTGGGCGGTTACGTTGGGTCGCTCCTCCACCCGGCGTTGATCAAGAGCAATTCAACAGTCACCTGTATCCCGAAAATATGGGAAAATCGGATTCGGGTCGCGTTCAACTTGAGCAGCTTGAGAAACGGGGACTGCTCGAAGGCGACGGTGTTATGAACAAGAAAGTGGACTCTCTATTCTTCAGCGAGACGCAGGGTGCTGCTCATATTCGAAGTGCGAAACAAGATCCCTCTTCCTTGCAGAACAGAGGCACTGTGATACCCGGTCAGGTGGAGAAGAATGATAAACGGCATCACAACAGAAATAAAAAGGAGAAACTACGAAGGATATACGTTGCTTCACATTAATTTGTACAGAAAATAAAGATACATATGTCTAGTTTGTTTGATTGTTGTGGCGGTGCTTCTGCCAGTATTATCGCTCATGCTTCCACTGAATAATTGTGTGTGAATTTTGCACCGTTACATATAGGTAGTTGCATCGCTATTCGTTTTGTAGGATCATCATGGGTAAAATAATGAAGCCGGGCAAGGTTGTCCTTGTCCTTCGCGGCAAATACGCTGGTAGGAAAGCACTTGTGGTTAAAGCACAGGATGAAGGAGGTGCTGATAGGTCTTACCCTCATGCCATCATCGCTGGGATTGACAAGTACCCATTGAAGGTACGTTGGGTATTCAACTTACTCAGTTCATATGTTATTGCATTATAATTTCGGTTTGAGTTTAGGTCACGAAAAGCATGGGGAAGAAGAAGCAAGAGAAGCGAAATAAATTGAAGCCATTTGTGAAGGTTGTCTCATACAGTCACCTTCTTCCTACTCGATACTCAGTCGATGTTGCTTTCGACAAGGCCAACATTAACAAGGTATTTCATCTCCAAACTTCTTTGTTCAAATGTCAACTTTCAAGCTTATTTCAGGAGTCATTGAAGATCCCTAAAAAGAAGAGGTGTGCTCTAGCAGAAATCAAGTCTAAGTTTGAAGAGCGGTACAAGACTGGAAAGAACAAGTGGTTTTTCACCAAGTTGCGCTTCTAAATGTTATTTGTTTGTTTTTTGATAAAAGTTGTTGTTTTCTATGTATGCGTTTAAGCTGAAAATCTCACATTGTTTATTTCAAATGTATATTTCTTTATAAGAATTCATAGTTTTTCGTAGTAGTGAAGAAACGATTTGCTAAGTTTTACCAGACTCAAGACATTTAGAGAAAAAAAAAAACAGTATCTAAGTGCTGTGTTGTTAACCAATCAAAGAGTTACCGCTTCATAGTCTATTGCGAAATTTGAAGACAGCACTCACGGAATTTTCTGTTTTCTGTTTTGAAATAGGTCGTCCATTATCTAATCGGTTGCTAGAGAATCATAACAATAAGTAGAACACCATCAACTGCCACCACCTTGTTATAACTGTTAATTCCACCAGCACTGTCTGTCTGATCATGGTCTGTAGGATCTTAGGCGGGTTCTCAAGCAGTGATCCGACTGGGGTTTTTTTTTTCACTCTCCATTGTGATTATGCTTTGATTTCTTTTCCTTAATCTTCCAGTGAAACACCCAGGAAACCAAGTGTCCTAGGTGTTGCCTGTATGCATGCCTCCTCCTTGCTAACCTCATGGAAGATACATTTCAGTGTTGTGAAAGAAGTGAATAGTCTTACACTTAGTTGTGAGCCTACAGCAGTACGTAAGGAAATTTTTGTTTTCATGACTCACAATTGCAAACTGGTGATAACATAAGTTTAACTGGCCTGTGAAATTGTCTATATGAACATACCAGGCCCAAATTGGGCACATCAGGTGCTCTAGGAAGTTGTGTGCTGGACGTCATCTTTGACATTGTCTTTCGTAAACGTAGTATTCTCCAGACACTAGCACCGGCCAAGCGGAGGCCGGGCAATCGGCTCAGCCGGTTACCACTGGCTGCTCGGCCGGACATCGCGCGCCGCTCGGCCGGCAGTACTGGCATTTTTTAAATTGGGCGGGCAGCTCAGTCGGCGGTAGTAACTTCTTTCAAATCAGGCTCGCTGTTCGGCCGGTTGGAATTGGATCCAATCGGAATGCTTTCCCTCGAGAAATTCAATACATAGAAGTTATCACAGTCATTTTGGAATGAGTTATTTCTGTTCTAAATATTTCTAGTTACAAGCAGCACATCCTATATTTGACAAGAGAAGGGAACTAGGATGTCGTGGTTTTTCGCAATGATATGTAACTCACAATGGCGGACGCAGAAGGTAGGCGGGAGGGGGGGGGTGGGAAAAAAAGTGGGGTCTCGTCGTTTTGGGGACCTAGACGGAAAATAAAATTAATAAAAGTATTAATTATAATATTAAATAATTGATAAAAATTATATTAAAAATAATATTAAAAATAAACAAGCGAAAATAAACCAATACAAGATTTTTATATGTATTGTAAAGTAATTTCAAAGATTTACCCATTCTACCTCCTGCGTCCGCCACTGGTTACTCATTATATAACGTTGAGGATAAAGGATAAAGGATAAAGTGGTCGGCGTTAATCAACCCCGTCACGAGGGATGCGCCACGCATTCGACTTCATCTGAGCATCGTAGAGGCGTTGAATGCGTATGTGCCCTGTACAATGACTTGCGGGGGGCACCCGATGTACCAAGTCAGTGCTTCATCCTCCCAGACTCCTCTGGTACCAATTTACCGACCCCGGAGGGATGGAAGGCTTGGTTGGCCTCGGGCGGGATCGAACCATCGATCGTGTGCGTGCGCAGCGAGCCTCTTACCACTGCGCCACACGCGCCCTATGTTGAGGATAGTAGTCCGGAATTCGTCTGCTTTTCTGCTAATCTCTATTACGGAAAGAATTGTGAACCCTATTATCAGCGGTGCATTCTGGTTCATCAAAGGGTGTATCTGTAGCCGTGCAAAGCGCTCTTTCTGGAAATTTTTGCATAGTGGTTGCTCACGAAATTCGTGATCAGCATCCAGAACATTCAGACCGCTTTGGGGTCCCAAACTTCTTTATTTCCATGAATGAAATCAATGAAAATATCAATTTTTATATAACAAATATTAGACAGTATTTAAAAAAACAACAAGAAGTGATGAAACCTGACAAAATACGTGAGTGGTTTCTATCTTTTGCCGTGGGAGAAGGGATTCATTCATCTTATCTTTTCGACTTGAAAATAAACAGTGGACTCTATTAATCAATGATACTATTATATATCGCTAGTCAAAGTTGTAATTCGGTGAAGCTTTTGAAAAAAAAGTCAAGGCGAGGAGAAAAAAGGACAGAACTTTTGAACCTACCTAATAGTATGCCTGCCCTAGCACTACAAGAATGAGTTATTTCGCAAACGATCACAGTGTTCATGATCACCATTCCACGTTCAGTAGTGTCTGCTTTGCCATACTACAGTGGTAGCCGTATTCTGCGTACCATACGGAGCTTTCAGACTTTTGATGGTGGCGCTGTCATGGCGGCAAAAGTGGATGGGGGCAAAAGTTGTCGCCCGGCGGCAAAGTGTTCACTCCCATTACCACTACATGCCGCCGACGTCGCTGAGCTTTCACACCCAAAGGCAGTGTGTCAGCTCGTTTCGTTGGTTGTAGATACAACCACATTCTAGATCTCCTCGTCACGCTGATTTCAATGGTGTACGTCAAAGCGCATAAATGTGACAAAAACCCCGTTTTCGAAGGGTCCGAAAGTGCAGTTCACGGACCACTTGGGCGGAGCGGTCCGTGATTGTGGTGACTGCGCGCTACGTCTGCAGCGTTGGCAAACACGTAAGCACGTGTTCGATCGAAGAGATCAACGGCCTCACGCGTCCACTCTGCCCGACAAGCTGTTCGAAATTCCTGAAGAACGTTTAGAAAACGGGTTTAAAGACCGTCTATAACATTTTATGAACACCGCTGGATTCAGCATATCGAGCAGATTCAGGATCTCCTAAAAGCTCAGACACGGCAACGAGGTGACACGCTGTCTTTAACTCCGCCGTCGCCGCCGTTGCAAAAGTGTGAAAGCCCCTTTTGAAGTCAAGAACAATGAGGGAGTATGTGGCGATTAGTGTTAAAATCCCACACATCCGAACCAGCCGTAGGCTTGCGATCGAGATAGTTGTGGTCCGTTGTCTAAGTGTTTTGATATGCACAGTGAAGTTCTATCGCTATTGAACCGCTGGGAGTGGAGGCAGTGCCTTATCACTCTTTACCCCACGTTGGTGAGCGTTAACCATTATAGGGTCAACGTTTAGGTTGACGCGTACCTACATGGGTGAAAGAGTGATGCTGTCCCTAGGTATGCAATCATGATTGACGTCCACTATATGAACTCGACTCCATCAAGAAGTTTTTGTGTATAGGAGGTATGGTTTTTAAATATCTGTATCCTTTTTCACGTGTAGTAATCTGTCTTACATAAACTTTAGATAACTGATGTGCTCATACTTCGTTCATTTTTCCTATTGTCCTTTAATATTCATGGGTTAGAAACTGTATCGAAGTTTAGTTGCCACGTGATGAATGACATCATGAAGGAGATTAGTGATAGAAAAAAGTTTTGGATTGAAAATGATTTTGGTTGTTTTTTCAGTTGGATCCCCAAATAGATGGTGAGACTGGTATGCAACGATAAGTGAGAGACATACCTAACCTGTTTTAGCAGTGTACTAGTCGTTATTCTTTGCTGTCTCACACTGAAAACACTTGAAATGATAATGCTTGAAGCAATGGATTATGCCTAGGAGATGCCCTTTTGAATTTAATGAAGACTATCACATTGTAACTGGTAGCCGCACCGATAGATGCATTGTGGGGAAGTGTAATGGTGTCAGTTAAAGCAGGTTGGACATAGATTTGATGTGCGCATTGCATAAATTTTTGGCGTAAGATTTACAGCCAAACCAGTTTGGACAGTTCTTGTTTCAGGCACTAGTTGCCTGTGCCTATCCAAACTACTGCACATCTCAACATCCATATCACAAGAACTTCTTGTGTAGGTAGGTTCCACTTTTTTCCTCCACTAAGATACTTCGTAAGTGATAGCGATAAAATCTCTGTGCGATTCATAGGTGGTTCCTGCTAAGGAACAAATATGATGTGGTCATTACAATGAACCAACAGTATTCATATGTATTGTTCGTCGCTCGTGAACGGTTACTAGTAGTTGTCGTATAGATTATCTGTTAGTGCTTACGTGTAGTCCTCCAACCTCACACAATCGCGAAAATCAGTGCCTTTTATTTCGATCGTTACATAAGAAATGGAATAAAATACGCTTAGAGTTGCTTAAAATAGTTGGCCTAGATTTTCGATCTTACGAAGATCGTGCCATTAAAGACATCAGCACTCTCAAAATGTGGGGTTAGATGTCTTTCAATTGAGTTGTATCGTGAAAGGAATGGGTGTTTTTGTTGAAAACCGCCCTTCTTCCTTTCTTTCATTCCAGCCTCTTTTCATTCTCATCGCGCCCAACTCAACCATCCTTCCTAATGAGCCAAACCCAAGACCAACCAAAGCCGGCTTTTTCGTAAGATTTGACAAAATCAAAAACTGTTTTCGTTCTCAATATATTGCTAGACCTAGGACCACAGCAAAATCTGCGAGCAAAATTAGCATGGATGCTATCTGTACTAATCCAGAAAGGTCATTCCTTGCTTAGGTCCCAACATGCTAATAAAAATTCACCAGAGTGGGCGTCACTTCCTTTACTATTAGAAATGAAATGTGACGAAGTTCCTGAAGTAGAAAAAAGTGGTAATTCCCTCAACATTAAAAATATGCTGTACTTCTTGGAATGTGAATGATAAAAGAGAACCACAGAATTTAGGATTGAAAGTTACGCTTCGAGCAGATGGAAAGTAAAACATTCACCTCCGATGATTTTTTTTCCACGGCCTCGAATTTGGCAGGTAGAGCAGTACATTTCACAGAGAGTGATTTTTCGACAGTAATATCTTCGAAGGCTTGGAAGTGATGTAGAAACTACTTGTGACCTGAACCGCCAAACATCTCGACCACCTAGTAGTCTTGAAGCCGCAAAACTACTTGTGACCTGAGCCGCCAAACATCTCGACCACCTAGTAGTCTTGAAGCCGCAAAGGAACATCACCAATACACTAGATCTATGTGCAGGTTTAAGGAGGGATGACCATGGAGGTTATTCCTCATCTATAAATTTAGCTCTCCAGCGTTAACCATTACCGTGCCATTATGGCAAAGCAATGAAGTGGGAAATGTTAATGTATGTAAAAATCAAACTATTTCGTTCTGTGCGTTTAAGTTCTAGGTGTTGGCCCCTGGCCTGTAGCGCTCTACCTGAGCTGGAGGTCATCTTCAGCGAATGCATTTCGTACATCTCAGTAATGCTGTGTACTCCACTAAATGAGAACTTTTATGAAGTTTTTCCATGTTGATTCCAGGTTCATTTCAGCGAAACTTTTGCAGTCGAGCATTTTAATTACCTGTTTGCAACAGCTGTATGATTAACTGGTTTCTTACGGGGATTTTCAAGTTCTATGTACGTCGTACATCATCCACCACTGGTCCATGAAATCGTTTAATGAATGTAAACTCTTAAAGGATGTAGGAACACCCTACGAAACGTGTCGAAATTGCCCAGTAGCGCTTGACCTTCAAACTAACTGTTGTCAGCTTTCCGGCAAAAATCCATTCAATCTTCATGAAACGAATAGATAGGTGTTAGATAGGGTATTGTACTTTTTGGGCCACCCTATTTTCCAGTTTTTCTGCTTACCTTCACATACGGTTTCCTATCGGCTGGACGAACTATTGGAGAGAAACTCTGGTGGACAGATAGATTATCACCATTTTCTCTGCACTGATTTGTTTCGTTCTTCTGCCCCATTAACTGTGGTAACGTTATGGCGCACATCCTAGTGCAGTGAAATAAATAAATGGAATAGCTATTCTGCTGTCTAAAGATCAGAGTTTTTTCTAGTATTTATTAGTGGAAAAATTTGAGTGAAAAGTAGGATGTGAGCTCCTTTGCACCACATACATTAGAAGCTCTCCCAAATGGGTTACTGTTCAAATAACATTATTGGTAATAATCTTAGGGCGGTTTAGTGGTAAGTACCACTAAAACTAAAAGAACGTCGTTACGAGCAATGTCTTTTGAAGCATTGGTGACAAACGACTTCCATCATGTAGAGTCACAAACCAGGTTCTATTGAGAAGCAATACTTGACAAGTTTTGATGTCACCTGCTGATCAGTGCCACTGTGATAGCAGTAGATACGCCAGGAAGTGCGACAGTCCGGGGTAAACGCCTGTAATGCTCAAATACTTTCAGAGCTGGTTGTCCGTGAGCCGAGTTCGGTGGCCGATGTGAAATTGGTCCCGTGGAGCAGCTGAGTACGGTAGTGGAGGGTGCGTGCAGAGGACGCGAGTGAGCGCGCGGCTGCGTTGCGGTCGCGGTGGTTCGGTCGTCTGCGGATCACCTTTTGCTGGACGAGAGCGCGCGCTGTTTCTGTCTCGTCGAGTCCGCCTCCCATTCTGCTACGTGTCGTTGTTGCGGGTGATGTCCGTGACCTGATGTCACTGATTAATTCGTGATAGAATCCAACAGAACCGTAAGAATAGAGCAGCAGAAGAGACAACAGTGGTTGTGAGCCGGATTCTGGAGCGCGTCTCACGATGGCCTGCTGTCTATCGGAGGAGGCGCGCGAGCAGAAGCGCATCAACCAGGAGATCGAGAAACAGCTCCAGCGCGACAAGCGCAATGCACGGCGAGAGCTCAAACTTCTCTTATTAGGTTTGTTGTTAATTTTTTTCGCTATCCTTATTTTTGCGTTTTTTGTCTGCTTTTCTGCTTTGTTGTTTTGCGCTTAAATCCTCCTCGTACTTGCCCTGATTCTCTTCATTTTCTGATTTGAAGGCAAGGTCTATACTGTATTCCATGGTAAGCGTCGTGTTTGTCTCTCCTTACATACTTGTCTTTTTGAGTGATGCGCTTCCTTGTGCTGGCTGGAATTATTCACACTCTCTGTACCGAACTGTTCGGGTCAATTGCAGTGCGAACTGTACCGCCCTTTCTCTAATCTGTTTATTGAGGCGGGTCATTGTTGCGCCCCTTGATGGCATTTGGCACCGCGACTGAGTTGGTGGTCCAACCTGTGGCAGCTGAGCGGGTTGTTCTGCAATGTTGCTGTTGTTGTTGCTGCTGCTGTTGTTGTGTGATTCGAGTGGTTACGTGGTGAGTGGGGGGTGGGGGTAGAGTATTGGAGTGGGTTGCCCTCGGGGCGATCGATCGACGCCGCCATGGCGCTCTCTTACAGCATCAGCAGCAGCAGCGACGGCGGCGGCCGCATGTCAGGGACTCAGTGGCGGCGAGGCGAGAGCGCAGACGACGCGACCGCCGCCGCCGCGACTGCACCAGCTTCTTGCCGGCCGTGCAACCTAATCATCGGCAGGGGGGGGGGGCTAGCTGCTGCTGCTCTCGGCCGACGACGGCGTCTTGGCGGAAGCCATGAAGCCAGCCCGGCGGTTTAAAAAGCGGTGGCGATGGTGGGTCGGGGATGAGAACTGAAGTGAAACACCTTGGAGGTCAAGAATATGGTGCCTGAGAGTGTGTACTGCTCTCGAAGTTGTCTTGAAGATCCGTATCCAATATACCTCATCCAGCGGGACAAAAGAACTTCGACGAATATGTTGGTGTGATGTGGACATTCTGCTTCCCGATAAAAACTTAACCAGATATATGTGTATCCAATCATTTTTTCACTCCTGGAAACATTTATCCGCTTGGAATGAAAGGTAGTTATCTGCTGTGCCACCATTTTGTGATATCTCTTTGATGCAATGCTGTTCCGCCAAGGAATGAAAATGCGAATGAATGAGTTGTATTGGGGAGCACAATGGATAAAGATGAGGATGGGGGGGGGGTGAGTGGAGGACATATAACCGCTCTTTTTCCTCTCACTGCTAAATATTTTGGCTACGGGCAATAGATTCTTTGCAAAGATCTGTTCTAATGCAAGCAATATCATTGTCCTGTAGTTCATCCGTCATCACGTAATCTGCGAACCGCTGTCACTATTTACCCTTGATTTTCCTCAACGGTATGATTCATCCCCTAACGATAAACAACTCTTGAAATCATTCGGGGAATTGGTTTCTGTGAGTTTTTTTTTTTAAATCGAAGGATCAGACTTCCTGTATATAAGCATCACTATGAGTGAGTCGATTTGTACCAATGATGCGTTATTTTTCCTAATGATGCAATTAGGAGTTTTTTTTTTTAAATAACAGCGGAAGTGGTGGGAGAACAGTCATTTACATGTTGTTCTACTTGTTCTTGTTCGTTAAATTGGGGTTGCTGCTTATACTTTTAGGCTTCTCATGTTGCACCTCGCTGGCAAAATTGATAGGTGATTAAACGACCTCAATATCCATTTACGCGTCATTCCACTGTAGAGGGGAGGAACAGCATGGGTGGCTTAAGGTGAAGTAACTAACAAGCAACATTTGTAGTCCTCATTTTGAAGGGTGTTGCTTGAATTTATGTCAGTTGGTCAGCTTCCATGTTTATTTATTTTTGCGAGAAATGCTGTTCTCGAAACTCTTCGCTCATTGCGTCCTGGTTGTGCGATATTTGCAGAACTATGAGCAGTTTTTTTTTTCGTGCATTCGTTTCCGTTACGTATTGCGATATGGATTATTGACTGTCAGTAGGGACTTCTGGTGTTGACTCTTTTCTTGACATTGATTAGCATGTCTAATTAAGACATAGATGTGATCGGACCATCCTGTTGCAGCCGTATTCACGTCATTGACCATTATATTGGTTCTCTCGATAGAGTTCCGCAGTAGTTTTTCTCAGAGTGAAATTAACAGCAGCATCTTCTGTATTTTTTTTTCAATGGGTTTGTGGTAAATTTGTAGGAAATACCGATTTTGAGTAGAAAATGAAGGTATCTAGCAAATCAACGTTGATATTCGTGATCAGCGCCTAGAACAAGCCCTCTAGGCAAAATCTGAAAGGAGTCTATGAGATACCGTATCTACCACGTACCTGCCGTAACCACAAAAATGGGGCTACGGTACAAAATGAATACGATATTCGTGTTCAGCACCTCAAGTAACCCCTATATACAAAGTTTCGGCGAGATTTCTTGAAAATTTTGGGGTCCCTAATGTGGAATAGTGCCATATCTTTTCTGTGACATTCAGCCGTACTTGAAATTAGCCATAAGTACTCTTTTGGGGGAAGAAAAGAATAGTCGCGAAGGTATTCAATCATTCTTTGCACCATCACTCCACATATCGGCAGAGATGATCTGGTTTCATATTCGAGAGAACGGAATTAACGAAGCGCTGACGATCGATATTGCGAAACGTCACCCCCCGAAAGATGCAGGGGAACTCGTCCTAACAAATGCAGGATTGGAGGTTCCTCATATTGAGATGGGATTTCGAGGACACTATTGTCAAATTTTGTGGGATTAATTAGGAATACAGTCTCCCTAAACTCCCATGAATATGAAATTTAGTTAGCAGTTTTTGTTATTGCTTACTCTTACTCACAAGGATTATTTCAAAGCTCTTTTTTTTGCCACACCTTTGTTTGGGAACTGTATTGAGACGTTGATCATTTCCTGAGTGAGAAAGAAAACTGCCGCTTAGAGTCCAATGCGAAGAGTTAGTTGTGGTAATACGCATCTTCGACCAAGTTTTGTTATTCTTTCATTACGGGGCTTTCCTGTCAAATTACGTTGGGGCGGTTTTTGAATATGTACGAATGGATTGTTGCACTCACTTGCGGAATCTCATGTAGCCCATAATTGCGGTTTCGAAACCAGGTGTGTAAATTACCTTGGATGCAAGAGTTTGTATGAATGATTCGCACGACCGTGGAGGCTATCAGCTGGTAATTACACAGTATTGGGGTATTTCCTACTTTCGCCACAAATTATGTAACCTGACTGACAAGGGAAAGTAACTGAGTCAAATTTTCGTTAGAATTTCATATCTTTAGTATATCCTTAGTTCATGTCGTGCTCTTCAGAATTTCGGATTTCGTTTTTGAATTGAAAGTGACATTCTTCTTGATGGGCTGAAATGTTCGGTTGAGTTTTGCACTGCCTCACCTGGAACGGACGAGATTCGCTGCTATTTTCATGTTTTTTTTTGTTGTTGTTAGTGCACTATTTTAGAAAAGTTTAGCGGAGAGCGTAGTATGCAAAAATTATTTATTGATCACAGGTAATTGGACCTATTTAAAATTATCGCTCTGTTTTCCATGCGTTCTGTAACGGCAGTGGAACTGGATCTGCGAACATTTTGATGCACTTTGTCTTCCTGGGCTTGAGATTATTCCGACTGTCAGTGATTAACTGTCAATGACTCAAATAGACCAGCGGTGGCCCCAGCTGCCATTCTACCAACGCATCCCGTAAGTCGACCTGCATGCTAAGATGCGCGTTGCTTTCCCGTTGCTGTCAGATTGCATTTGTTTCGCTGATGGGCATTGTCGCGTTGTAGCAGTAAATTTCGAGCGTTGACGGGCCGGGGTAGGTCGACGTGCCACCCACTAATGACTGAGGCCTCATGCGTCCGCTAATGGCCAGCTAGCTGTGCGATTGCTTCTGGTAGGAGAGATTCATGAGATCAGACTCTTTCAAGGGTGTAGACCACGTTGAGTGTGAAATTAATATTGATATGAACTCTGAGGGTAGTTTTTCCATATCATGGAGACTTTGTAATGTTAAAGGCCGTTGAGTCTTCTGGGTAATTACGATCCTCTAATTGCCGTTCTGGTTCTATGCTTCATAGGTTAAAAGTTCCTTTGGTCGTTTGCGTAATTAGCGGGTATTGCTTGTGTTATTGATCGCTTCTGTTTGCCGTCGCTCTGAACAGAAAAATGCGCCAGTATTGTCTGACAGGGAACGAATATTTTTGGGAAATTTGGAAAAACTAATCGGTTCCAAGAGTAATATTCGCCTTATATTTTTTTAAAATTCGATTTTGTTATCGACAGAAATCTCCTGCGACGTACACCTTTTCCATGCGCTGTTCACGGTGCCTTTTCCAGGGATTCTTAGTGTAAAATTCAACGTATCTAACAAGGTGTAGGGAAACGAAGGTTGTTCGGTGGCAGATCGGTACATATTGGTTTCAATGTTACCTTGTTTGGGCCTCAAAATTCATGTAATTAATCCTGACGTTTTGACATTTGAAGCGCGTAGGTAGCGTTCTTGGCCTCCGCTTGTTTTGCACAATACAGCTGGCAGAGTTCAGGGTACAACAACGGTCAACTGTGTCTTCAATTTCTACAGTTTGTTTCTCTGCTTTGTTATCCTATGCGTTCATTCCTTTATGCTTTGCGGCGCTTCACTGAGCGGTTATTCCTCTTCAACATATCCTTTCATTCCCGACTTTATTGGTTTTCCGCAGGTGAAGGCTGTGTTAGGGGTCATTGTGAGGTCCGATGGCATGCTTGCGTGGTCTGGCTGGCTGCGGTCTGGTCGCAGGGAAGGCGCGGCGCACTAATCGATTCGCACACCACACACGCTGCCACCACCCGCGCCGCTCTCGTTTGCTCTTTCGCGTTGTCTAAAACATTCTTTAGCTGATGCATACTGCTTGCACATTGAGCGGGGGAACCCTCGGGAATGAGGGAGGGATCAGGAAAAGAATTAGTGAGGGGAGAAGGATAGAGGTGAACAACAAAGCAGAAACAGCAATGAAACAGACAATAATCAATATTGCTTGCCTTCAGGTACCGGAGAATCAGGGAAGTCAACGTTCATTAAACAGATGCGAATTATTCACGGGAATGGTTATTCAGATGAAGATAAGCGGGCTCATATTCGACTAGTTTATCAAAATGTCTTCATGGCCATACAAGTAAGTTCAGTGTGAATTTATAGCTCTTTTTCATACTCCCACATATTAATCGGTGTAAATCTGATGCGACGAAGTTAAACAGCTCATTGTAGTTGGAGGTGCTTAATTTACGTCATTGCAGAAATTCTGCCAGCTTCCTCCTATTTCCACGGGTTATTTTTTCAAAACTCATACTGAAGTAGTCCACCTATCTTTAATTTATCAAGTCATTAAATACGAAATGTCCCGTTTTAAATGAAAGAATTTGGAGTAAAATCTCAAAAAAAAAAGATGGGGAGAGTTGATTTTTTATCAAGAAGTGAGCAAAATACTGAGAGGAGTAGTGGTCAGGTCGTGTGTCATCTGATGACTACTTCGAGTGGCAGAGAGATTCTTAGCAGTCGTTGAACAAGATTACTTCTGCAAAAGTGGTCGAACGCTTCACTCATTATAAAAGGTTTAATTTATAATAATTTATCTAAGCCACTTCATTTTGCCGAATTATTCCATGAGGTACATTATTATTTGGGTAAAAACATTAAACCTTGTTGCACTCGCACACATTATTTGAGATTTATCCGCTCCCAATACAGCTTCTCCCTTATGGTTTTTCAACTCCATTGCAGTGTCCACTTTGCAGGTTTATACCACCAAAGCAGAACTTCTCAAACGATTAATGTTACTGTCATTTATTAACCATGCACTCTCTATACACATCACCACTAATACCTGGAGCTGCCTTCCCTTTGAAGACTGCAATATGAAACTCGTGTTCTGAAATGGCACGGGTTTTCCCTTCTTCTAGATCCGCATAACTTGCTTTTCAACAAAAATTTAGAAATCACTGAAGATTGGGAAAGAAATTTTGAAACGGGAGCATTCATATTCACAGGTAGAAAAGTAAGGTGAAATTTTGGAGATGTCCATTGTGATTTGGATGTAAAATAGAATTCTTTGAGGGCCAGTCATTATTGTTAGTGGTGTTTACTGGCGCGAACGTTTCAGCATTGTCGCTTTCGTCAAAGCCTAGAGAGGTTGAAGACATGAGTGTCGAAGACATTACATCTTCAAACACCTACGTAAACTGTACACTGAAAAGACAAACGAGTCACAGTTAGGGTTCACTTTACAAGGATACCTAAGTCACACATAACAAAGTGTGTACCATCTTGTGCAGCTTTCAACGCTGATTCCAAACCAGTTTTCAAAAATGGCCAAACCGCGCTGTGGATGAGATATACCCATTTTGGGTGCTCGTGCACAAGCACTGAGATGAAAGTACAGCTAGGACTCGTAACGCTGAGGTGGGTCCTTCGTTCTTTACACAGGCGCGCAAATGTTCGGATCCTGACGAAGGATAATGCGAAGGGTCAAAACTTCAGAGTTTATCACAATCAGAATAACGGAGAAGGTCTTTTTACAATCTCTACACCACACATCGACGTGTTGAGAGTTTTTCCAAGTGCTTCCAAGCGTTCAGACCACCCAATTTCGAACGAAAGAATGATAAAACGGCCCCAAAGAAGCTTGGAAAACGAAAGAAGCAGCAAATAAAAAATACAAAAAAACTGACCGGAAGCAGGATCCAGCCCCTTGAAAGTCTGCACGAGGAACAAGCGACTTACCGTTGCATCCACATATTCACTTAAGCATACACCACGGGAACATCTAGACGATAAACATCGCGGAAAACTCTCACGTTCCCGACATTCTCTGTAATTTTTCGGCAAGACTTGGAGCGGTGAGTACCTGCCAGAAGAAGAAGAGTTTTATTTTTACGTTATTAACCCACTCATGTACAAAGAGCATAGAGTTCCTACATGAACACCAAAATGGGCATAACTCATCACGGAGAGCAAGGTGACCAATTTTGAAAACAGGTTCGAGATCAGCGTTGCGAACTGCATAAGCCAATACACAACTTCCTGTGAGTGGCCACACTGGCTAACATTGAGGTAGAACAGAGAACCACTAATACCAGACTCGAGTCTAAGAATTCTTTGCTAAATTCATCACCCTGGCAAGTCAGATACTTCCTGCTTAGTGGTCTGATGGAATCGCGGTAAGTAATGGTGTTCCGCAGTTGCTGGTTACTTTTGATCTATGACAGATTAAACCTTCCGATCACTCATCATCGAAGTCTGCTGTTTTGTGCATCTCGAAACTAATGTTTTTTTTTTGCTACATCATTATTATACTTATTGGTAGTGTTTGTCATATTTCTGTAAAATTTCCTCCTTTTATCCACTTCCTTATTCTTCGTATGAGTTTGACTGTTGGAGAGCACAGAATCGCTTCAGATTCTTGGAATCGTTAAAAAACATTACTGTAGAGTCGTGCTCTCAGCAAATCACTTCTTGCCCAAAGGCTAAGCTGGAATCTTACACGTGGTTTCTGGTAATTGTTCATCATATCAGTGCGGTTATTCCACTTGAGTGGTGCTACTTGACTTTGTTGTTGTTTTTTTGTTAGTTTCGAGCTTTTCGAGAAAGGATGATGTTAGACGAATGTGTTGGAAATAGTGTGTTTTTGCATAGATTCAATGAATTTTTTTTTTTTTTTGAAAAAGGGTGAGGGTGTTACCTGGAAAAATTGAAAAAAAAATCCTTGAGGTTAGAATGAAACCGTTCTTTTTCGTAATTATTACACTGATATAAGAGGATCTGTTCAATTTTTTTTTGAAATTTCCAAGCCAGAAAATTACAAGATATGTACGACACGCCCAGTAGTTTTCAAGACTCTGGAATTTGTTTCAGTCAATGATTCGCGCAATGGATACGCTTGGTATCGAGTTCGGCGACCCATCAGAAGAATTACAAGAGAAGGCAGCGGTCGTACGTGCAGTGGATTTCGAGAGCGTAACCTCGTTCGAAGAGCCTTATGTGTCATACATCAAGGAACTCTGGGAAGATAGCGGCATTCAAGAGTGCTATGACCGCCGACGAGAATACCAACTGACTGACTCTGCCAAATAGTGGGTTTTATCTCTTGTTTTGTTTTGCTTTGTTTTGGTGCAGTAAGGTCTGTTTGTTCTTTTCGCTTTTCTCCATTTCTGTGATGTGAAGCCTCTGCGTAGACTAGTGAATTCACAGTAGAAGTTATGATGTGGTCCTTTTTGGAACGCATTGGTTAGCTTTCTTTTCTTCTTCCAGATATGGAATTTGTATCCCCAAAAGCTTAGTTATATAATTTAGCAGGTATGTACTAGGTACAACTCCTCGCTGTACTGTTTGTAAAGGACTATTTCGGAATTGAGAAAAATAAGATAAAGTGAGAAAGGGGTGATGACAGGACTTGTGAAGCACTCTTTGCGTTTAATTCATATACTTTTTTCAGTTATTTGTCGGACCTTCGACGGTTAGCAGTACCAGACTATCTGCCGACAGAGCAAGACATCCTGCGGGTTCGAGTGCCCACGACCGGTATAATAGAGTATCCCTTCGATTTGGAGCAGATTATTTTTAGGTGAGCAATTCAATTCAATCCCGGTTCTTGCTATTAAATTTGCATCCTATCTTACAAAAATGCTTTTTTTTGTACCGATCGGGACTAAAGACACGTTCTTTTGCGAAATACACGAAGATTTAAAAAAGTGGTCCTTGTAACAAACATGCGTTTCCCTTCACTGAAAGTGGGACATTGCTTTTAATAACTTGTCAAGGGCGGAAAATCATTGAAATTATCACTAGAATCAACATTTGTGAGTTTTTAGTCTAAGAATGAACGAATCATTCGTTACTTCTGTTCCTCCACTCTGTAAAACTTTTTGAACAGGTTATTTTGAAGATGCCCTGAGTTCTGCAAATAAGCGTCAGTTTTTTACATCACGATAAGGGAACTTTTAGCCAGCTCTTACTTGTGGCGTTTTGACTACGTCATTGCTGTTTGTTATTAGTCAAAACATTTTCTTTCAAGGCCAATCAATAATAAAGAGTTTACAAAATGAAATTCAAAAAAAAAGAATGGAACGAGTCCGTTTCGTTCTTCCATTTGATTAGACGAAGGACTTAAGAAGGCTCGGGACTTCCAGCAAGAACTTTTGTTCCGTTTGCTTGTCGTTGAGAATTTTGCTACTTGCTCCACTTATGTCATGAGAATGTTTATTGCTTCACGAGTATGCACACTGAGTTAATCCACACATTTCATCGACCTGGGTGGCTGTGTGAACGATTTTGATATTCTTTCCATGTTTAGAAGGGGTCCGATAGGCGTTCATTCCAGAATGCTGACTTTTGTAAATAAAAAGTTCACTAATTCTTCCATGTTCAGGATGGTTGATGTCGGAGGACAACGTTCTGAGCGGCGGAAGTGGATCCACTGTTTCGAGAACGTCACTTCGATAATGTTCCTTGTTGCGCTTTCCGAGTACGATCAAGTTCTAGTCGAGTGCGACAACGAAGTAAGTGTTTGGTATTTTCAGTGCTGCTGTATTTTTTGTTTTCTAACTTCTGGTCATCCTTCTTCATTGTCAATATTCAAATGTCGTTTTCAGAACCGTATGGAGGAGTCGAAGGCGCTGTTTAGGACAATTATCACATATCCATGGTTCACGAACTCGTCTGTCATCCTCTTCCTTAACAAGAAAGACTTACTGGAAGAGAAAATACTATATTCACATTTAGCTGACTATTTTCCGGAATACGACGGTGAGTATCCTTGAATTAGCTATTCTTGGTTTTTCACATTACGTTATCAATCAAAGCTAACCATCAAAACTTTTTGTCACTGGGGTATTGTAATGTTATCGCAAATATCATGCTTCAATATTCACTGTCCTAATTTTTTTTACCAAGAAATTGATTGCTTTCCATAGTTTATTAGAAAATATAGATTTGTTTCTCGGTAGATCCTATACTTGCCTTATGTTACTTCGTTTTTCTTTCTCTTATAGTTTCTAATGTTTATATCGTCCCCACTTCTCTTACAGGTCCTCCACGAGATCCGATAGCTGCGCGCGAATTCATACTGAAAATGTTTGTGGATTTGAACCCGGACGCCGACAAGATCATCTACTCCCATTTCACATGTGCAACAGGTACATTTGTTGATTTCCTATTCACATAATTCAGTCTCAATTGCTTTTGGTGCTTCAATTTACTTTTCTATGCATATTTATGGCTAATTGTAGTTGCTTTTATGAAGCTGAAGTTGACAACTGAGAAAATACCTCCTTTTATAATATAGCCGAGAAAAATAGTGGCCCAACAAAATCGATATGGATAGTTTGAATGCATTGAAGCTTACCAGGGGGGAAAACTTCTATGTTTGCACCTATCACGAATTTGAATGTCAGTTTGAGCGTCGAATTATAGCTGATAATCTCCGCACAATCCGCGAATTGTCCAGAGTTTCTTAGAGAAAGCGGTTAAGAAATTTTTTTCTGGCATGAGCAATATTGATCGTAAAAGGTTGATAGAAGATCACGACTGCTGTAAGACAACAAGAAATCATCGTCTTTTCGCATGGATATTGGAAAACTAAATGTTGAGAAGGGGAACGACGCATGAGTATTCATCGAGACAACCTCATCGAATCAAACTACGGTATCAACACATTGTATACACTTTGAAGTCTCCGTCTTCTATACTAGGCCATATTTGATCCTACATTGTCTGCAGCTACGCGATAATTTGTTGTATTTTTTCCACAGTTGTGGGACAACCTTTTATGCGTAATAATGATGGCACGAAATATGAACTATTTCTTCTAGCGCCGCCTTATTTATGATTATCTTTATGAGGTCTTTATTATAACCTCATGTTTTTTCTTTGAATATTTCAACCAGCCGTTTCAAAAAAATTTTTCTTCTAATCCAGGTGAAAGGCTTGTTCAGTGTGAGTGGTTGAACTTTTTTTTCATCTGTGGTCTGTGCTATAATGGTGCGATTTTTTAGATCAAAATGAAATACTAGTTGGCTAAATGAATTTTTAGAATATGATTGGTAGTATGAGATATGATGGGTCGTTTCATTTATATTGACGATCACTCATTTCAGATACGGAGAACATCCGTTTCGTGTTCGCTGCTGTAAAGGACACGATTCTGCAGCATAATCTCAAGGAGTATAATCTGGTGTAGCACGTCGTCATCGTCATTGCTGTCGAGTCGTCGTGTCGCCGGGTGCTTGTCTTTCGTTGGTTCGTTGTTCGTGCGTCGACGTCAGAGTCGACTAGACTGCCCGCGTGAGCCGCCGCCGTTGAATCGCCTAGGAATCGTTGCTTGCTCGGCTGCCAAGCGTCGTCGTGTCGTTGTCCTCGCTCATCTCACCCCATCTACCGATTGATTATCCTCTATTTCCTCCCATAGTTTGCTCGCAGCGCCCGTCTAGGGGGTCCCCGTCCTATGTCACTATTTCCTCCTCGTTCGTATTCCGTCGGAAGGTGCGCGCGGACGCTTCGCACTGAAAGTGCCACAGATGGCGCGGCGCTCCCCCCCAACTCTCCACTTTCGCACTCTTTCCGCTGATCGCTCTCTCGCTGTATCAGTTTCGAGCGTCCTGCCTATACGGCATACCCCTATAGCACTCCCCTGCATGGGTATCGGTAACTCTTATTATGTATATACCGACGTATCCCTAGTCACGATTATCTGCTTCTACCCCCACATCCCACCCACAATTCTGCAACACTTCAGTTGACCCTTTCTATACTTTTCACACGCAGTAACACCATTTATATATTGTATCAAATATTTGCGATAGTTTTTAATTCATATTTATTAATTTTGAACTCATTTTGTGTAAATGTTTTGTGGATATGGTTATTTCATTGAATTTTGTTTGTTTTACAGAAAATAAATGAGCCAAAATTTATGCCAATTGTTTGTGTTGTGAACATCGCCTTCATGAAAAGAGTTGCGGAGTTAATTCGAGTACCAATTTGACTTGCGAGGATGACATTCACAAGTATCTCAATAATAGATACGAATCAGGAAAGCGTAAGTGTTGCGTAAGGCCGGAATTTCGAAGATGTTCGAATTTTGGGAAATTTGGAGGGAAGAATAACATGTATGACTTGAAATAGGTCAGCTACTGCTAACACTGCACAGATCGAGAAGTTGGATACTCTCATGACGCTATAATTCGGGAGCTTTCGAATTTGCGAGACCGAAATTCCGCTCATCTCTGGATATGTGCGAATATGTAGTAGTAGAATTTTATCAAAATGAGAACGAAATCGTGAAGTGTTCAACTCCCAGAGTAGTCGAGTATAAATGGATATTCGGATATGTGTAAGTACGGTGTTGAGTTCAACGCAACGGGCCATTCTTGAGATTCATAAACACAACTAGCTGTATCCAGACTTTTGAACCAACCTTCACTATTTGGTACTTTAACCAATTATGTGAACTATCGTTGATTTGCGTAGTTATCCTACTTCTTCTTAATCGGCACTTCATGTGTGTGTGCACGAGAGCCAGCCACTGTCGTCAAAAACTACCTTCACCATCGTGTTCAGCACATCGAGTTATGTACGGGAAGTGATAAATTTTGATTTTTACCTTGAATTAAAGGTGTTCCGGGCCACTTTCAGCCATGCTGAGACATGTTAAAGGCAGCACCCACGAAAATTTTTGACCTCGATATTTCGGCACAATTTGGGGTAATCGCGTGTATTGAACACCGCTACAATACCGAAAAGAGCAGAAACCTTCGAAATTCCCGCTTTCTGGAACCTCTCGCTCATTGCTTTTGAGCAGGATGGGGCGAGTTGCGCAGCCTGTTCGATGTGGACCGATCCGAAAAAGTCGATACCATTACCTTTTTTGTCAGCTGTTCTGTTGGCGAAATCGGTTTTCGACATTGCTTTGAAGCGCCCCTAAAGTTGATAAAAGAAAGCGAATTTTGACGAAGATATCCTGACTGATCAAGATGTCGCAGAAACGCTAACGGAATCGAAAACGATCCGAGAAACATGAAAAAATGCGAAAATGGGAAACTGGCCAAAATCAGCAACAGAAGTGACCAAACAAGTAAATTTGCTGTAAAATGGGAAGAAGTAAACCTCACTGTGTCAGGCAAAGCAAAAGAGAATGCTAAATACCAAGGAAGAGCTTTAATATGACAGGAAAATAGATAACTGCCGTGAAATCAGCTGACAGCAATGCTACGCTACCGCCACTACTCGATCGAACGACCCAAGCTGATCCTGCTGATCCAGGATCTCGGACATTGAACTAATTATATCTCAGAAATGTTAGAGTTTTTCGAATTACTTTTTTCGCAGAGTTCTTGGGACATTTAGTGAGTTTCCAAAACGATCGAAATCTCAAACACGGAAATTTCCGTGGGTGCTGCCTTTAAGTTCTTTCAATGACCGAAAGTTGTTCATACCCCAGCTGGAATGTATGCGATAAGCAATCATGCGACTATATAAAAGGGAAGCGATGGGGAGGATGCGTTTAGAAGGAAGAGTAGTCTGACGGGTAACCAACAACACGGATGAGGGGTGTGTCGGCACAGATGTGGGAAAGATGACGTAAAAAGCAGCAGAAGGTTGGTTCAGACCACTCAGTGACTGATTTCACCAAACTCATTATATTTGCTTGCTTGATGATTAGTGTGCTCCCTGAAACAAAGACTTCTGGATCTCCGAGGTACAGTTCTTAAAACAGAGGAATCCAGCTAACTTTTGCTGAGGTAACAGTTTCCTTGGTGTAGATCTAAGGAGAAAACCATAGAAGCTCAACCAACTTGCGGCCCTCGTGCGTTGCAGTCGCCGACGGTCTTGTGGATCAGTTGGGCTGTGAGTCCTTTTAGGTTGCGGTGCTGAATCAAACCCGCTCTAGAACGTGCCCTAAAAGGGACTGCTTGAGACTTTTGAGTGAGACTCCACGGAGAAGCTAAGGGAGATATGCAAAAACCAAAAATGGATCCTTGAAGCGCAAGAATTCTGCATAGCTCAGTTGAATTTTCAGCTAACTAGCCTATCTAGTCCCAATCTTCCAATTTGTTATATTTGGCCAAGGACTGTCGTCGTCAAAAAGTCGGATCGCCGACCTACTCGTGGATGTGCGATTCGACTTTTCGACGACGACAGTCCTTCGCCAAGTATAGCAAATTGTAAGATGACTAAGACGCGTAAGACGACGACTTTTACTAGCTCCCTTCTCCACTTACAATTCTTGAGAATCCACGAACTGCTGCCAATTTGAAGAGAGTACCCCCCACGAACTTAGCATTGATTTTATGGGTCACTTCTAGAATTGTGGTTCCGGTCGTCAGTCGACCGGATTCAAACTCATGATGAAAAATCCCGCGAATCACCTTGATGGTCATCACATTGATTTTGTACACAACAGCGGTGTGGTGTAGAGCCCAGGCAAAAAAAGGTTAACCAAAAAGAACGGTTGACAAGCTGGTCTTCTTTTGTTTGGTACCACTTCGAACATTCTACTTGCCATGCTGTGGAAAGTTGTTGCTTTCTAGAAAAATCTAGATCTAGTGTTTGGAAATATTTCCATTCTCAGATGACTCGCATGGATAGCTGCATTTTTTCGCATGAAGATGGGGCTCCACCAATATTTCCTCGTGGAGCAATACTATCACTAAGGCTTTTCCGACGATCGCCCAGCTACGTTTCGCTCATAGGACAAGGAACCGCTCACGTCGTACTTGTTCGAAACAGGTTACCTAAACGTATCAGACAGATCAAACTTGTATCCAGACCTTTATTAAAGGAAATCGCCTTATTTTGAGAGTATCCTCAGAATTAGGCAGCCCGCAACGAATCAAAATTAATCGACGCCACAAGAGATAACAATGATGGACGGGGTACGTATCGAATAACGGATTAGCTGATCGAATTAAGAACGGTTAAGAGTGCTCCCATTATGTTGATGTCGCGCTACCACACCGCGCTGAAAGGTGTTTCCACCTTTCGTTACAGATATACAGGCGAAGGCGCTTGGTCAAATACAGTTACTACAGGCTTGTTCGTGGAACGATAAGTGTTGGAAGAAAGGACCAGAAAACGATGCCGAAGGTGGAAAGAGGAGGGGGCATGGAATAGAAACTGGGGTCTCTGGCCACTCTGGAAACCTGACCGGAAAGTGGAATATCTATTTATTGATGTAACTATATTAGCAGGATGTTGCGAACTTAATTGCGGAAAGGGACGATCCAGTTCAAAATGATATAACCTGGCTCAAACATGGTTTTGCTCATCAGTTTAACACTAGTGCAATTAGGTACATCTTTCCCAACAATCCAATGAAGATCATATGCCTCTACAGCTCTCTACTATAGTTTAGGAAGGTGATTTCAGCATGGTAATGCTATGATTCTGCTCAGGAAACTTAAAAACCGTGTTTTGCATGAGATTGAAAGATGCAAATCCCGCGATTAATACATGCAATCTTTTAATCAATAATTCTATACCAGCAATGGACAAATCCATGCAAAACCCATGGATATCCATGCTAAATCTATGCATACCCATGCAGGACCCATGCGTCTCCAAAAATCCGATGCAAATTCGATACGGAACGCACCAAAAACATACCCATGCGAAGCCCATGCGAAATCCATGCATATCCATGGCAGTGCATGGGTTTTGCATGGATTGACTATTGCTGTTATAGAACTACCAGTCTGGCCGTCCGGCTGACGTCGGACTTCCAGACTTTTCCTAATGCTCGCTTCGCTCGCATGGCTTCATCCCTTCTTCATTCAAATAAAGTCACAGCTATTCCACATTTTTGCTATAATGTGTCCCACACCCTTTCCATTGCTTTTTCTCATGTAAAAATGCATTTATCAAAGAGGATTAACCTTCTCGAAGCAATTTTATCATTTGCTCAACTGAAATAGCTTTTTGTAACTATATATAACCGGTTCAACCTGGATTGACCGCAGAAAATGGTCCATCATTCTTTGTTTGTTATAACTGGTCAAGTGATAAGAGTCAGTTAGAACATATAAAAGTGGAGGGTGCGGTGTGTTCATAAACAAATGAGAAGAGAAGAACGCGGGGGAGGACGTAAGGAGGAAGGATTCACACGAATTGCATACTAATCCGCGCAGTGGTCTGGCATCTAGTTTTTTTACGATCGATGTTAGACGCCATCGAATCGATTTAACAAATATGGACCTAACTCATGACATTTCCCTGAGTAGTGGACACCGGCGCACCCCTCCTGCATTGGTAGCTATATTTTCAGGCGCTCCTCCATTTTCAGGCAGCTCCTCCACTTTTGAGCGCAGGCGCAGCACCCTTATCACAGCAGTGGACCCGTCTCCCCCCACTTTGGGCGCCGACGCACCCTTATCACAGTGGACCCGTGGGCGCCCGCACCCTTATCACAGCAGTGGACCCGGGGACCACCCGGCACACAGTGGGAGACCCCCACCCCCACCGCCGACCCCGCATATCCCCTCCCCCCCCCTCACTTCGGGCGCCGGTGCACGCTTATCACAGCCGTGGACCCGTCTCCCCCCACTTTGGGCGCCGACGCACCCTTATCACAGCAGCAGTGGACCCGTCTCCCCCACTTTGGGCGCCGACGCACCCTTATCACAGCAGTGGACCCGTCTCCCTCACTTCGGGCGCCGGTGCACGCTTATCACAGCCGTGGACCCGTCTCCCCCCACTTTGGGCGCCGACGCACCCTTATCACAGCCGTGTCTCCCCCCACTTTGGGCGCCGACGCACCCTTATCTCAGCAGTGGACCCGCCGACGCACCCTTATCACAGCCGTGGACCCGTCTCCCCCCACTTTGGGCGCCGACGCACCCTTTTCACAGCCATGGACCCGTCTCCCCCACTATGGGCGCCGACGCACCCTTATCACAGCAGTGGACCCGTCTCCCTCACTTCGGGCGTCGGTGCACGCTTATCACAGCCGTGGACCCGTCTTCCCCCACTTTGGGCGCCGACGCACCCTTATCACAGCCGTGGACCCGTCTCCCCCCACTTTGGGCGCCGATGCACCTTTATCCCAGCCGTGGACCCGTCTTCCCCCACTTTGGGCGCCGGTTCACCCTTATCACAGCAGTGGACCCGTCTCCCCCCACTTTGGGCTCCGGCGCACCCTTCATATAACGGTGGAGTGGTCGGCATCACTCTAAGCCACGCCCTCGAAAAACTCTTAAGGATTCGTGAAATTTTCCGGGGAATTCTTTTGATTATCCAATGACTTCTGGAGTTTTTCTCTAGAATTCCGTAAAATCAGGAAAGTTTTTCTAATGAAATCTTAAGATAATTAAGCGGATTCTTCTTGAAATTACTTGGTCTGGACTAGAAAAGTTTCACCTGAGTTCGTTCTATACATACACACACACACACACACACACACACACACACACACACACACACACACACACACACACACACACACACACACACACACACACACACACACACACACACACACACACACACACACACACACACACACACACACACACACACACACACACACACACACACACACACACACACACACACACACACACACACACACACACACACACACACACACACACACACACACACACACACACACACACACACACACACACACACACACACACACACACACACACACACACACACACACACACACACACACACACACACACACACACACACACACACACACACACACACACACGTGACACACAAAGTAAGCCCTTTATTATAAGTCATGATTGATTAAAACAACCGTGTTTTGCATGAGCACGCATGTCTTAATCATGGGATTTGCATCTTTCAATCTCATGCAAAACACGGTTTTTAAGTTTCCCGAGTGCGGAGGGCGACAAGAATATTCATAGAAGTGATCACAGTACCTGGTTTTCTTCTTGACCTGGGATTGGCTTCTTGGTGTTTGGCGAGTATTGACTTCTTGGTGTGAAGAGCGAATTATGGCTCGATGACGTGGAGGGCGAGAACGGATTGCTGGATTTGGAAGCGAACGGCGGCTGGATGACGGTGAAGGCGGCTTGGCGTGGAGTACGCGACGGAGGTGGCTTTAGTTGACGGCAGACGGCTGGAGTTGTGACGATTGTGGCCTTTTCCTGGCCACTGGGTGGTAATTTGTGATATCTGCCGCAAGTTGCTTTAGAGGAAGTGAAGTTATGCATTCAAAGACTTGTAAGATTCTACTCGAGTACTCTTCAGGGGGTTTGGAGAATTTTTTTTTGCCTCCTTGGAGCTTCTCTGGTGTTACACCGTCTAGTTCAGATCCTTTTTGGAGAGGGTATACCCGGTGTTCTCCCACACAGCTGTCAGGTTATAACTGACAGATTCAGTCCGTCTCGCCTCGGTCAAGCCACTACCGTAAATTGATAGACCAAAAACAGTTTTGGCTATGTGTAACCCAGATGGGGTTTTCGTTAAATGATCGCTAACTGTGTTGTGCTAGTAGTCCAACCCAACCAATACACGTGGAATTTGACGCTCACCACGTATTTTTGTATTTGCCAAATAAATATCTTTGTGTTTAGGAAGGCGACATCAACCTGATCAAGTTTCACGGATGGAGTGAAGAGCCGCCTCACTGTTATAGCTGCGGTCAATGATTGGCGGTACGGCTCAAAACTCCACTGGGATCAAGATCTGTGAGAGCGGTTCAGCATCGCTGCAACTGCTGACATGCTGTGCGAATCCCGTCTCTGATGGCACCACTATTTGACGCCAATTACACTTTTCATGTTATATTATTGGGCTAATACACTAATACACTTCCACGGATCTCTCCCGTATGAGGGATCCCAGCCAATGAGTCGCCAGGCTACATGGCGCGTCCGCAGGTGGTGGATAGGGGGCTAATCGCGGACAAAACGCGACCTTGTTCTTGCCCTGAGACGATTCAGGGGATGAACTCCCTGTCTCTGCAGTGTCGGAACGATCCATACCCTCTGTCAGCACGTGGGTATGTTCATGCATGCGTGCATGGGAGTGCAGTTTGTATTCTGCACATCTATCCGATCAAAAGCCCTGCATTCAAGTGACTGGGAGGTACAAGGGAGGCGATTCGGAGTGGTCTCCAACAAATAAGCTCTATCGTCCACTCCCGGGAAACCCAGCTAACTTCACGGTGAAATCTTACCCCAGCTCCCCACGAGGAAATAGAGCCCAGCAAGCTATTTCCTGTGGGGTTACAATATACTGAAGCTCCACACAGCAATAATAAAGAGTGATCTCGGAAGAGTCACTGATAGTGAGGACGAGGTCCGAGGGGTTATCTAGGCTGCCTAAAACCAGAAAGACTATGTTGACAGTTCGTACCTTCAACGCACGCACGCTTGAATTGGAGGCTTCCATAAAGGATTTGATGATGTTGGAAGATCAGGTACAACGTCATCGGAGTGACCGAGACGAGGAGACACCGGCCAGTTAACGCCACCTTCGACACTGGAGAAGAACTGTTCCTTGGAACCTGCGGCAGTAGAGGAGTTGGTGGAGTCGATATCCTCGTCAACACGAACTTGCTCATGAATATCGATGCATTCGAACAGCTAACAACCCGACTCGGACGTTTGCGACTGAGAAGATGTGGACCGGCCTTGACAATCTTCGTTGCCTATGGCCCAACATCCAGCAACGACGAGGACAAGGTCGAGGCCTTCTACAAAAACTTGGAGAAGTTCTACAGGGAAGACCACACATTATGTAAGGTCATCGTTGGCGACTTCAACGCCAAGATCGGCCTTAGGAGAACGCCTGAGGAACCTCACATCAGTACCCACGGCCTGCAGTGGAACGAACAGGGGGAGATGCTTTCCGAGTTCATCATGATGACAAGGGCCATCATGGTAACTCACAATTTCAGAACCCAACCTCCCTACGCTGGACGTGGGAGTCACCCGGTGGAAATTACCATAACGAAGTCAACCACATCATCGTCAATCGAAGGTTCTGCCTGACTGACGTTGGCGTTGTACCGAAATTTTACACCGAATCAGACCACCGCCTCCTTCGCACAAAATTCTTCTTCTCATACAAAGGAGAGAAAGCCGCGAAATTCAAGAACAGAAGTCCCGAACCCGTCATAAATTGGGATCTGTTCGCTTCGTTAGCCGGCTTTTGGGAGGATGCCGTTGTCGACAACATCGACGAAGAGTACGATCGGCTTGTTCGCATCTCCAGCGCAAAGGAAGCCGAGGGTTCAAGAGCCACCAAGAGGGGACTGTCCCACGAGACCCTTGAGCTCATACTCCAGCGTGAAGCCGCGAGAGCCTCAGGCAATAAGCAGCCAACGTCCGAGCTCGCAAAACGGTGCAGAGAAGCGATAAAAGAAGACCTCAAGGAGAGGCGAGCAGCAGTGTTGGCCAAAGCCGCAGAGCGAAAAGCATCCGCAATGCCCGCCGTGACTTCGCTAACCGTAGGGCCTAGGTGACCGCCCAGATGGAACAATTTCTTCATCAAGACGGGTAATGGAGAAGGTTATCCACGACTTCTACTCGGATCTCTTCGATAGTCACATCCACCTCCCTCCTTGTCATTCTAGGGAGGACGGATATGTCGTCCCATCGGTCTTCCCTTCCGAAGTTCGACATGCCATCAAGTCGGTGAAGAATCGTACAGCACCGGGTCCCGACAGGATTCGACCAGAACATCTGAAGAACCTACCGCCATTTCTTATCAACACATTGGCTAGGCTTTTCGCACGATATCTGTCGGAATGCCCATGCAATGGAAGACCAGCAGGACCGTGCTGGTGCACAAAAAGGGAGACCCTCAGGACATTGGCAATTATCGCCCTATCTTCTTACTGTCCATCGTCTACAAGCTCATCACGCGAGTGATCCTCAACAGGATCGAAAGGACTCTAGATGAAGGAGAGCCGTGCGAGCAGGCAGGGTTTCGAAATGGATTCAGTACTATCGATCACACACACAGCCTGGGGCAACCAGGGAGTTTCTACTCAATATATCACGATATTTCGTTAGCGCCGCAGCAACTTCACGACCAAAATCTCGCCATTCTACACAGACATCACAGTCGACGTCAGAAGAGGGGTTCGATAGGGCGACACCGTGTCACCAAAACTTTTCAGCACCACTCTCGAGGACGTCATGCGAAGACTGGAATGGGATAACATTGGAGTGCAAGTTGATGGCCGGCGAGTTAGCCATCTTCGCTTCGCTGATGACATCGTCCTTATAACGCTAATTATCAGCGAAGCGGAACGGGTGCTGGCCGACTTCGACGACGTGTGTGGGAAGTCGGTCTTCAAGTGAATCTGACGAAGATGATGTACTTGGAAAACGGATGGGTCCCGGATGCCCCATTCTCACTCAACGGAACGACCATAACCGAATGCTCCAGCTACGTATATCTAGGTCGAGAAGTCAACATGATGAACGACCTCGCTCCAGAGCTGGGCAGGAGGAAGCGAGCGGCTTGAGGAGCCTACAAGAGCATCGAGGACGTGAAGAAGACGAAGAACACCAGGCTCCGTGCTCAGCTCTTCAACACAACGGTTCTCCGCGCTTTGACGTACGCCTCAGAAACCTGGGCGTTGCGCAAGCAGGATGAGAATGCGGTCAGCGTCGTCGAACGCTCCAGCGAGAGGGTGATGCTAGGAATTCCCGCCTCACGCGAGTGAGGGCTGGAATGGGAGCTTCACCCTTCGTCAACAGTCGAAGATGAGGGACGCTGCCGCTTACGCCAAGTTAAGTAAGATCAGGTGGGCCGGACACGTGATGCATCTTAACGACAACCGTTGGACAAGAGCCGTCAGCGACTGGACTCCACGGAACGTTAAGCGCACAATAGGAAAACCACCGACCCGATGGTCAGACTCCTTCACGAAGTCCTTCAAGGAACGAAGGACTTCGTGAAAGAGTCTGCTCGCTGCTCTCCGTGTCCCTCGAATGGACAGAATCCATTGGACAACTCTGGCTCGCGAGAGAGACAAATGGAAGGGTTGCTGGCGCCCGCTCTGTATATCCGAAGATCAACGGGAGTCAAGGTGATCAATCGGCTATTATCCGTATTATTCGACTGGGAAGACAGTTTTGAAGTTATCGCCTGTTAGCTATTTTGGAATACTGTAAAAAAAGCTCAGTAAGTTTGTTGTTACCAATGAAATAAAGTTTGCAAAGGAGAAAGTTTGAACCAATTCAGTGTATGAATTCCCTTTTGAGTGAGACAGTGCGTCCGAAACCGATAAGAACATGCAACAAGTAATTAGTCTACACATATGTTACCTATTTTACCATCCCTTGGCCTGAATTCTCCTCGTTCAGTACAAGGAAGTACGAGACGACAGATGCCCCAGGTGAGGTCACCTACTTGTCATCAATGATCATGAGGTGGAGGATTTTGCTGAAGCTCCCAAAAGAGGTCACATGAAATTGCAACGCGCTTCAGCTGCCACCATATATTGGGTTGGGGAATTAGTTCGTGCGTTTTTTTAAACTTGTTCTTTCACGGTGACTTGAATATTGCTTGACTTGCCTTTATGGCCCATTTTGTAGCTCTTGATTTGTACTTTACCAGTATCACAGCAGCGTTCCTCAATTCTCGCTTCACCTTGTTTTCTAGCGCATGGAATTTGACAAGGAAGTCGACATAATTGAAGCTCCCCGCAACCGGCCACCGTTCGGCTTCAATCATGGATCAAATGCGGCTCGATTGGCTAACTACATCAATGACGTCTATAGAGGTGCAAAACTCCAAAATGCTCGATGTGAGGTGATCGTCCACATTGGGTATGCTCGATTTCTTCACGCAAATATCACCAAAATGACTAGCAAAAAACTCGCATGTAGGGGATTTTCACTACTACCGACTCTGCAGGTCCAGAGTAGTCATACACAGCTTATTTTGTTCAGTTTCCTATTTATTTTATAACCTTTATTAGAGAGTTGCGGTTCCGTGCTACAAATGGAGTCGTCTCAAACGAAGCAATTTTTCATATTTCTACACATGAAGCTGACAAGCTGCCCTGTCTCTGGCAGCATCGATAGAGGAAGGAAGGAGCCATGCAACCCATTCAGTGTGGTTCTCAATGCACTGAAGTGAAATTAGTGGTTTCTATTTCCTATCGTAACTGCCCAATAGCACCCGAAGAAGGTAATGTTGAGCAATTGGCGGTACTGGAAAGCTGTGATGTGTGCCCACTGACAATTGGTTCCAACTGGTTGGATAGATACAACAAAACTGTACGCCAGCGACTGCAACAGCTTGCCTGGCAGTCAGTGGAATATGGACAAAATTAACTTCCTGCACGACGACGCGTGGCTAAGCGTTGCAAAGACTATTCAGAAAACACGCAGGAATGCGTTATCGCCAATCCTCCATATTCTCCGGAATTACCCCAGACCGGCTATCAATTATTTCGCTGTTGCAACTGTCTTAAAAGCAAAAGTCTTCTATAATGAGAACGACTAGAAGATGTACCTGTAAAACGAGCGAGATGTGCACATTTTCCTAATGTTGGTGACAGCAAAGGTAGTTGTACACAGCGCTGACTGGATATCTGTTGGCTTGTCGAAATCACTTCTATCATGAAATAAAATACGGAAAAACCGCCCAGAACATCATCCCCAACCTAATACTTCACATGGCCTCCATCTTGAAGGATCGAGAATGCGGCCAAAGAAGCGGCACAACTACCTTAGCTGAACATACCGCATGCCCGATCTGAAGCTTGCGAGAGTCCACCCAAACAACGCCCAACATAGTGTGAAATGGCATTAAAAGAATACTCTATTCACGATGCATAACAAAACAATGTTGGATGGGAGCTATCGTCTTCCAAGTGACTACTGGTCCCTTTTCTATTGAATGGGTTCATATTTATTCAATTCATGTACACAGTAAATCTCTGAGCAGTCACAGCTTGGACAGCATACGAAACAAAACGAGGAAAAATGCAACAACACATCTCAATTTCGGTCAAAACATGGAACAAACACTTGAAAATCGTTAACCTAGACTGGCAAGGAGATCGCTGCCTCGCTGGGAATGAACGAAGTGCCAGGACAAAGTTCTAAAGGCGCAAAAGCGACATCACAACTCGTCGTCGGCTCCAGTGCCAGCAGTTTGACGATGAACACGGTCAGATAGGTAGAAAACGAAAACCACCAACGCCAACACGAATACCGCAAGTAGAACCTGTATAACACATCAGTATTTTAGAACCTATATACTATATTACTACAGTGCTTCTCAAAAATACCTGCCTCACTCTTCACCGCCCATCTGCTAAGCCGCGCCGCATCACCTATGCATTATCATACGTGGTGTGACATGGCTAAGCTGACGGGCGGTTCAGCGTGAGGCAAGAATTTTTGAGAAAGACTGTATGTCTATGCATTGATTATTCGTTAATACATGATTATCGACGACATTAATCGCTTAAGCTTCTTCTAGGGCCTTCACGGAGCACAGTACCCCATGTCGCCGACGCCAGCCACATCGCCAATATTTATCGATTTTGGGTGGAGTATTCACCACTACCGGACGTCACTACCGGCACAACAGCCGATAATCGATAAGCACAGGAATCGGCGTTGCCTGGGCGGTGGCAACGCAGGATGCTATACTAGATGTGAAATAATATAGAGGCAGCGTAGTGCCCACACCGCTAGGAAGTCATTTGCAGTAAAAAACAGTCAAACTCGAAATCTGAAGAATTTCCTGGAAAAATTCAGAAAAGGAAGGTAACTAGCGAAAATTCTCTAAAAACCTTGGAGAACTCTTCTGACCTTACGACCGACCAACTACATCACGTGGCTATTTCGGTGCAGGAAATGGTCCTTAGAGGTGTTGCAAGAAAAGAAAAAAAACAAGTGTTGCAAATGGTTTAAGACTTTAACAGATTGAGCATTTGTAATATTGGAAAATATGAGCCTCTAATTTCTACGAATCGGTTCTTCTGAGCTTACTCATATAATAGAACGCGACAAAAACTGCACCTTTTTAATGCTACCGACTTGAGGCGCAACTGGTGATCCGGAAAGACTTCTGCTGTAGGTCGTTTCCAACTCCAACTCCTCCGGTGAAAGATAACGCATTGATTCCTGCCCACCCATTTCTCCGTCAGAGCCATCATCAAATGACTTCAAAATTAATCCAATATGTTTGTAACAATATATCGAGTTTCAAACAGATTTATCTATATTGCAATGTGAGCAAAAGAATAGAATAATGCACTGAAAGATTAGTCCAGAAAAGTAAAACGCACCACCTGATGAGTTGGATGCACTGTTGCAGGTTTGGTGACACGCGGCGTCTCTGACAATACTTCTCGGACGCGAAGTTGAGTTAACGGTCCTTCATCCTGTGAGGACAAAATTACATTGCGATATCGACGTGACAAAGAATCACAAACAATGCTCTCATATATGAAGCTTGCAGCAGAACCACGCGAATTGACTTCGAAATGAAGTATCAGCTCGGAACAAAATCCGCTTACCTCGATTACTGGCTCACTCTCAATATAATTGGTGTGATTCTCCCCATCGCCATTGGCCATACTGGTTGGTGGTGGTGTTGATCGAGAAGCTGGAGCATCTCCTGAAATGCTAGTTGTAGACTAGCTGTCTTGGAGATAGACATTTTGCTATCCCAAAGTTCTCCTCTTTCAATGCGCTGGGTCTGCAAAAGATTTCTGAGTCACTAATGAAATGGCAGGATTGTCTATCCATCTCTGTACTCTTTTCTTGATGAGTGTGTGTACTACTTGATGATGCTATTGCCTTTTTCATGTCGACCTTAGATAGCGTAAAAATTATTACTACCTTGCATAGCCATCAGATTTCTCAGCTTTTTCAGATGTAAACTTCGCGTAGTCGGCGTCACCGGCCCAACGTTCTGCCCTAATGCAGTGAGTTGCTGAAATTGAAGAAAAAACTGAGCACTGCACCTGTTCAAAACCTTCCACTGCTAACAGTATGAATAAAAGAGTTGAATATGGAATCTCGGGTGTTTTCATTTTCCCATCATAAGTCCAGGGAGCATCAATAGAATGCGTTGGAGCCCGTATTAATAAAATTCTTGAGACTCCAAGGCTCATATCGATGGCTAGTCTCAACACAATGAGCACTCTGAATGTCATTAGAGTGGTAAATTGGATATGCGTGCTGATGTTTCGACATCTTTATGAACGTGTTGCCAAACTGATCGTTCCAAACTTTTGGTACCACCTTGAAGATCCTTTCATGGAGAATTTTTTGATGTACAGGTTGTTAAATGTTTCCTCATCCCTGACTTTTAAAGAAATTCAGAAGACCGACCGAAATTTTTGAATTTCCATTCAATGTGTTTAATGTTGTTAAAGAACGTAAAACTGCGCAACAGCATACAGCAAGTCATATAAAGAATCAAGAGAATGTTTGCTGTGTTGCTGGCCAAATTCATGCGACCACTGACTACTTGAAAATGGTCCCGAACATGGATGAATGAACCAAAATTGTGACCCTCAATCGATTCTAGGACTGCCCTGCTATTCATACATGTATGGAATCAGGAGTCGCGCTTGTGACCGCCTAGTTGCCCAGAAATTTTGCTATCACGCACGCACTCGCAGTCGGTAAACCTTTCCGTGGCAAAGGAAAATTCCAGAGCCGCCGAGCAACTCAAATTTGGGTGAGTCGCTATTTCAGGTCACGGCGCAGCAACATCCTGCGATAGAGCGGTCACTCCCAGTGTGAAGAATTTCGAAGGTTCAATAATACAAATTCTGGATAAAACCTGGATTGAGGTGTTGTAGCTTTGATTTTAGAAAATACTTTATTCCATGCAAAAACACACATTCCTAGTTTACCATCCTAATAAAATATCTAGTAGCCGCAGACAGAACCCTAACTCTCCAGCGAAAGAGCACAACGATTGTCTGCACCATTCTAGTATGTTTCGCTGAAATTATCCAGCAACGAAACCAAGGGCATGCGTTATGTGAGGTGGGATCATTAGTATTAGCTGGAGCAGAAAAAGTTCGTCATCTCTCTTTAGATGTCCAGCACCACTTCCTCTCAGGCTGATTGGAGTAGAACAATAAGTTTTCACTCGTCCAGGAGAATTAACTATGACTTAATTTTTGAGTAGGTTCAGAAAGTGACGATTGGTGTACAGCTAGGTGGAGAACGCAAGGCGGCTTTGTACACGTCGCGCACGTTCTAAACTGTGAGTCACGAAGATTTTCAGCTGCCGTATGTTTTAGAACACCGGAAATGATGTGATCGCGCGCGAAAAGTATGCTTTCGAATAGCACGATAGTCACTCCCTTGTAACGTGGACGTTTCATTGTCCGTTCGCGAAAGCTACCTAGGATTGGTCACCTCTGACATCCGCATGGCCGGTGTGCAATCAAGTGCTAGGGAGACAGAAGCCCATCTTCGTGAATTTCTCGCGCATTTCGCGCTACTTCATCATTAGAAATGACTTCTACGTCCCTTAAAATCCCCGAACACGACGAAATTTTCGGAACGACGACTTCCGTGGGTGCGGCCTTCAGCGGCGGGTCGCCTCACCACCGTAATGACCATGAGCACCCAGTTCTTTATGTCGTCACTACCGCGAAAAGGGCGCAAGACGTAACCAGATCCCATGCGAAACAGCGTCAATATGGATCTCCCATCTTCCCCACTATTGGCACTGATGCTATCCCATGTTCATTTTGAGAAGGTCACTGACAAGGGTACTGCAACACATCTTGGTGGTTACCCAACACCTTATCTAGGATTCCAAGAATAAGAAAGAAAGAATCCATTGGTTCACTGTTAACCGCTGCCTTCACTACCGAAGCAAATAACCTGACGTATTTCCATGTCCGTCATGTTCTCGAAATCCATGGTCACGTCCGTAGAAAGCTGTAGCGGTCCAACTGTAAAAAAGTGTGATGAAAACAAAAATCACAGCGCCATGGCACATGGTAGATGGATAGCACCCAGTAAGCATCGAAGAACGAGATGTGTACACTGACAAAACCGCTTTGGTCAATAGATCGAAGATATGAGTCCCTTAAGAACATCTTGCACAAATGCTTGGAGAAATGCGGCAAGAAAGCTAATATATGTGACGAAGTATGACAACGAACCTCCAAGGGGACCTCAAATCCATTTACTTCCTCACTGTAAGAGAATTTGATAAAAAAAAGTTGTTTGGTAAAATAGTGTAGGACCAAAACGTCAACTCTTTCTCGACCTACAACCTATGAAATAGAAAAAAAGTAAAAAGAAGTTCAGTTAGTAATTTTATAATAGTCGATAACTTTATCCGAATGACGTTCGTGAGCCATGGTTTCAGCTACGTACAAAACAATCTATTTTACGGCTTGTCTGGCTTTCCTTACAAGTACATACATGCTTAGTTGTATGCATTGTAAGCAACATCTCCTAATTCTGTTGGGTTTATGGTGATGTACTGTCCATATCGTGGAGGGGAAAGAAGAAATTCTCGAGAGAGGAGACAGTTATATGGTGGAAAATGCTGTAGTGTAGACAGTGTAGAGCCAGAAATGGGTTAGAGAACAGTAACGTCGATGTGGATGTAGAGAACATCCCCTTTCCAGGGTATCCTGTTGTCAACTGGAACAACTGGTAAAATCAGTGTCATGCTGATTCAGACCTGGAGCAAGACTCTTATTTCCCGCACAGAGCTCTGACTTCAAGCGCTAAACACCTCGTTCTGACAAGTGCTGATGAGTGTCGTTTGTTCCACTGGGGACGATAGTTGGAGAAGCGTCAAAGAGAAAAATGACGGGAAATACGCTGTAAATGGAGAGGGTGGTGAGAATAACTGGAAATACGCACGAAATCTCAATTATCGTCTCGCTTCAAACAGACTCTATAGAATGGGCCCTAATGCTTCTCCATGATAACCTAGTGGGAGCCAAGCGATGCGCCTCGGAGCATGTCAAAACCACTGCACCGCCGTTAAACGGTTGCCTTGCGGCTGTTCCGTACTGTGGTTGTAAGGAAGGGATCAAGGCTGAATCATAGTGACCATGACTTGCACAGAAAACTCCAGCTGAGTAGGCCAAGCACATCAGCACAGGAAGCGGGAGGTTTGGGCGAGTACGAGCAACATCAAACATCAATGAAATGAGTGGATGCGCAGACAATCAGAGTTCTATGTAAGTTGCAGGTGGGGCGGAAGGCATGCTGTGAGATTCGACCACTGTGGTCTCGTCTACGAGAATGGGTCGAAAATTCTCCGGAATGACAATGAAAACAAAACAACTCAAGTCCCGTTCTTAACCTCTTAGCCCAATCTGGTCGAAGGTCAGCACAGTTGATACAATCTGTTTCCTGCTTTTGATTCTTTCCCTGCGAAGTATTTCTTCGAGGTCCTCAAAACAACCTCATGCGACCAAGATTAATCGATCATTCACTCTGAATTTCTTTGCAGACTGGAAGGCTTTGAGCTGTAAGTGTAGGTAGAGGAGTTAGGAAGCCAATGCTAAAGAATCAGTTGATGATGAAGATCCTTCGCTTTTATTTTCACGATTTTTTTTGCCTAGCGATAGCATTCGAATGCGTGATCATCCCGTTGCGGAGAAGCAGCGCTTTTTTCTCTTTCTTATCCGGGCAGTGAATTCGCACTTCTTCAGTCTCGAAAAATATTCATCATTATTAGCTGGTAACGGCTTTTCTGACAGTTAGTAAAATCTTTCTTGCATGGGCAAAACTGAAGGCAGCACTATTCCACCACAACGAACGATCCCTCTCTTTTTTGGAGCCAGTTCATAGGATCAAAACCACTGTTTCTGACTACATTTCTGTAGGTATAGCATAGTGCTGAATCTGAGTTTCACTTCCAGTCGAAGCTTCGGGCTCCAAATCCTTCCTTTTTCGAACGAGCAATTTAATACTTTTTGCTAGCACCACTTCGGAACGTGCTTTTGGTCGGAATTTAGCGAATGGCACACATCTTTCGAAACGATTTTTCGGAACTAATTTGTTCTCTAAATATGAACTGCTTGTTCTTAAAACATGCTGAAAAACTCCTCAATTCCGTGCAAAATCATCCGCCTGTCTGCCAAATCCATATCGAGGAAATTATCCATGATTTCTGGTATCGTAGCCTTTTTTCGACACCTTGCACATGGTCAAGGATTTGCCTGTGTGTAGGAAAAGCGCGAAAATGTGGCTTAGTCAACGCCACAGTACTCCTCACCCTCCGCCATTCGTCGCCGCGAAACCCCGCCCCTGAGAGCTATAAAAACCCAAAGTCCAACCCCCTCGGGCTGGTCTCGATTCGTCACTACTCGTCCCGCCCCTCACTCGATGAGGCTCGTCTTTAACTCCTTTTAGTTGTTTATTTGTTCTCTTTCATTTCTCGTTTTTCTTTTCTTTTCTCCTTCCCCATTAATCTCGTTGGGGCAGGAGGGGTCTCCCTCCCGCCCCATAAGGCCACCTGTTAGGCCTCATTTTTTTAAATATGCTAATCCTCCGTGTTCTCTTCCATATATGTATTAATGCCATTGAGATAAAATTAACCAGAAAAGTCTTGTTCACTCAGTCTAGGGAAAGGGGCTAAACACTAGGACATTTCGGATACATAAACTCAGGAGTTTTGGATAATTCGGTACAGGACAATAAGTCTAACCGCTCTGGATTCAAATGGGATTAGCTAATAACGGTCAATAATTCCCCTCAAACTTTAATCCCGTTACATGTGTGCTACAATTCTCGATTATTCAAGCTAGGAAACTAACGGTGGGAAATGAGGGCGATGGGTTCCCAAAGTCATCACATACTCTGTTACCAGTGGCGGACGCAGGGGGGGGGCGGGGGGGCGCGCCCCCCCCCGAGAATGGGTCGCCAAATTTTCGAAATTACTTTACAATACAAATAAAAATCTTGTGTTAGTTTATTTTTAATTGTTTATTTTTATTATTATTTTTAATATATTTTTTATTTATTGTTTATTATTATAATTAATATTATTATTAATTTTATTTTCCGTCTGGGTCCCCAAAACGGCGGAGACCCCACTTTTCTTCCCACGCCCCCCCCCTCCCGCCCACTTTCTGCGTCCGCCACTGTCTGTTACCTGTGCAGCATGAAAGCAGCCCGAACGCTAATGGTTCGAGGTTCGAGTAGAAACCCTAGCGGCAACGGTTCCCACTTGCTTTCGTCCACCTCTCGATTGTTGTTCAAGCTTTCGTCCCTTTAGCAGCAATTGCTGAGGGATGGCAGCAATTGAGGGGAGGATGGCAGCAATTGGGAACCGTTGGTGCTAAGGTTTCTACTCGAACCATCACGTCGTTTGGGCTACGTTCGTGCTGCACAGTTATAGGAGTAGAAGATATTCCGTTTTCTTGAGATCTTCGTGTCTCTTTGGGAAAATTTAATGACCGCTCGAATTTCTAATATCTAACAGGAAATAATCATAATTGACTGACTTGAAGGACTTGTCGGAATGAAGCTCTTCGTCTGTTCGAATTGATAGTTATAGCCAATCCATAAGGAAGATTTCTGAACACAACATTGTAGAAATAACTGTTGAACAATGACTCTTCAGCGATTATTCCAGAAACTTTTCAACACACCCTCGTTTACTCCCAGATCCCTCCTATTGTGTGGCAATGCACAGCACAGAGTAACATTGATTCCGCTTAGAAAATTCAGCAACATTGTGCTAATTCGTTAAAGATGCATATCAAACTTACCCACCATACCCACCCCTGCGCTCACACCCACCCCTGCGCTCGCATACCCACCCCTGCGCTCATACCCACCCCTGCGCTCGTCATACCCACCCCTGCGCTCGTCATACCCACCCCTGCGCTCGTCAAATCGGCTGCTCCTGATCTTTCTGGTATTCTATTGCTAGCGCTATGGCTCCGAAAAAAACCTCAAACGCACAGTCCGATGCCCCAGCTTGGGTCCAGGCGATTCTTGAAAGGTGGGATGGCTTTTTTACACGCTTTGATAAGATGTTTGATCTTGTGCTGAAGATGCAAGAGACTCAGTCGGCTGTCGTCACCAGGCTGAAGACCTTGGAAGAGCGAGTTGTTACCATAAATGAGCAACCTCCCTCTTCGAATGCCGCTCTCTACAGCACCCTGGTGAAGTTTCATGCGGATGCCAGGATAGTCTCCTCCAAGTCTTGTGGCATAACGTGGGTAGGCATTGGAGAGCAAATCGATGACGCGGCCACCCACGTTTTTGACCAGAAGGCTTTGGAGGAGGTTGTTGAGGCATCGGGTGACAGTGAACTTATCAGGGAGCTGGGTACTGGACAAATAGATGTCCATAGGCACCCAAAAATAAGAAATGTAAAAAGCAGTCGCCCACGGATAATTAAGATCTATTTAAGAAATCAGGACCTTAGAGACAGGCTTTTACACCACATGCGGAATGGTCGATTGTCGCTCACGAAACAATTTGTTCATTCGTATGCGAGAAAGGACTACACTCGCGAAGAGCTGGAATATGACCGCTGTTTACGTAAGAAGGCAGGGCAGCTGAACCATCAAGAAGGTATGCTTAAGTATATTGTACGCGACCTTTCGATTCATGAACTGCGCTATCCACGCGAATTGCCGTCTCGCACGACATTCGATGTGCATAGCGCATCTCAAACCGCGCTTGAACATGCTCGCCAATGTAGCCAGCTTGTGGATGAGTCCGTCACCCCCTCTGCGCAATCAAATCAGGCTCGCTAGGGATACGAGCCCTGCAACACGACTAATTTAACACAAAGTGCTTTACAAATAAGTAAAAAAGATTTAGCCAAGAAGTTCCTTCTGATGAATGCCCGCTCTATTGTTAACAAAATTCCGGACTTAAATTTTATTTTAGCGCAGGCTCCATACGGAGTTTTTGTCACCGAGAGCTGGTGTAAACCATACTCTATCAGTGATGCTACTCTAAGTTTCAATTCAACGTATGCTGTTTATCGTTGTGATAGAATTGGGAGTCGACAAGGAGGAGGTGTTCTGGTGCTCATCCACAATTTGGTTCCGCACTCTTTGCTTTTTGAAAGAAATTTCTCGGAGTTTTGTCAGGTGGTCGGGATAAAACTTGAAATAAGAAGCAAAAAAGTCCTCGCGATTGTCATGTATAGAAGTCCATCCTGTTCAGCAGTACACTTTTCGGAATGCATAAACTTCCTTTCAGAAATCTGCTTAGGATGGAGTGGAAGCATAGTGGTGATGGGAGACCTGAATTTCCCCCTGATAGACTGGGATAATAAGACTCATCGTGGTGACGTATCATCCAAATCATCAACCCTGTTCCTTGATTTCTCTCGCAGCTTTAATCTCAACCAGGTTATTGATCGCCCCACTCATGGTCTAAACATCTTAGACATCATACTGGCTTCAGAAGTTTCAATTTTAGAAAACGTTGATGTAGGACCACCCTTTAGCACATCTGATCACAATGCTATTTCTTTTTTACTAAGAGAAATCACCCCAATGCAAACGAATGCAACAAAAAATCGCCCCAATTACGCTAAAGCCGATTTTCGCGCTATTGTGAAAGCTCTCACATCTGTCGACTGGTTAGCCTTCATTAATAACTCCGACCACATTGACGACTGCTACCGAAGTCTTGTAGAATACATCCATAGCCTCATTTTGAGATACGTACCTATGCACACCAGCAGTAAGCCGCCAGAGGCATATCCACGGTATATTCGAACTCTCAAAGCCAAGCTCGATTTTTATCACTTGAAAAGAAATGCTTTCGGTAGTGCTAAATACATGATGTACGCCCGAAAACTTAAACGAGCTCTAGCACGCCTCTCCTTGTTGAAAGAAAAACAAATAGCACATTGTAAAAATACCAAGCGTTTTTTCAACTATTGCCGGCTGAAATTAGACATCCACGAATCGATCCCTGCCATGTTTTCTTCAAATTCCGAGCAAGTGGAAACTGATCGAGCGAAAGCTGAACTGTTCGCAGATTATTTCGAGTCTGTCTATAAGATCCCATCAAGTTCTGGAGCAGAGGTGAACCTTCTCACCCAAGAATCTCTAGATTGGGTCGATATCTCGACTGAAGCAGTATATAACACACTGCGGCGACTTCCAAACAGAGTGTCAACCTCCCCTGATCAGATTCCATACATATTTCTCAAGAGAGCTGCTCTTGGATTGACGGCCCCCCTCACCCTTCTTTTTAATAGATGTCTTTTGAGAGGTGAAACGCCCGCTCTCTGGAAAATCGGGCTCGTTCGACCTATCCATAAGAAAGGCTCAAGGAATGACGTGAGAAATTACCGGCCGATTTGTCTTACTAGTTCAATAAGTAAAGTGCTGGAACGCATTCTCTGCAAAAGGATAATTCATCATCTGTGTGAGCATAACTTAATTTCCCCAAATCAGCATGGTTTTTTGAGCAAACGGTCAACCACATCAGCTCTTTTGTCCACAGTGCCCATCTGGCACAAAGAAACGGAGAAGGGGAATTTTGTATCAGTTTGTTATGTCGACTACAGAAAAGCCTTCGACAAACGGGGAAACTTTAACGCGATCAAACAAATTACGTGACTTAGGAATTACCTACACGAACAAATTTGAATTTGATGACTATATAAAGGATGTTGTATCAAGGGCAAACTGTAAATCTAACTTCATTTTGCGCGCTTTCAAATCCAGAGATCCAAAACTGTTATTTAAACTGTTCACAGTGTATGTCAGACCACAAATGGAGTACTGTTGTCAGCTATGGTCCCCACACAAGAAAACGCTGGTCGAAAACATTGAACAAGTCCAAAAAAGTTTTACTTACCGCTGTTTTGTTCGAAAAGGAATGCTGAGATTATCATACCAAGAACGTCTAAAAGCCCTAGGAGCCCACACTTTAGAATTCCGAAGAAAGATAGCCGATTTTGTTTTTCTGTACAAGTTAACAACCGGAGAATGCGATCTTAAGCTGTACGACCTTTTCGAAAGGCCACACATGATTGAGGTTACCAGGGGCCACCCATACGCATTAAGCCAGAAAAAGTGAAAACGGCCTCTTTTGCGGGATCTTTTCTTGCTAGACCAGTGCATCAGTGGAATAGCTTTGATTCCAGCTTCTTCAGGTGGAAGCGATCTTCTTCATTCCAGATTCATCTAGTCGATTTTTCCACAAGTTCGTTCCAGGTTGAGCTAATCCCTCCCTCATGTATGAACGAGTCTCGATCTTTCATACAAAACAGAAAACATGTTGTTACTAACATAGTTTTTATTTGCTTCTTCCTTTTACGCCTTTCTCTTTTCTCCTCACTAACACGTGTATTGGTCAGTTGTCGCCCCCTGTCGGCGGCTAATTGTGGACCTCGGGAACGTTGGCGGACCTACTAAGTTGGTATCCGGAGTTCTTCTTTACGACCTCCAAGGACTTGCAGTGTTGGCGGGCCACTGCCCTTCCGAACCGAGACGTCCACTCCCCCTCCCCCCCTTCCCTTCTCACTGCTCCATGGTAACAGTGGAGCAACATCGGTTTCTTTAGTTATTTCTCACTCCGTGTTTGTCTCTTGTTTATTGCTGCAATGGTTATCCGATTTCATAAATAAATAAAATAGATAAACTTATGCGAGCGTCAAGTGAAGTCTGGATATTCACGGTTAACTTGATGAGCGAATTAGTGAAGTATGGAAAGAGATATGGAATGTCGGCTTCGCGTCAATTTAGAAAAAGAATTTAAAATAGATCGCAGGAGAAAAGATAGTTTCGGGCATATATCCAGTATATGATATCTTTTCCTACAGTCTTTTGACCACTCTGCTATCCAATACAATTTATCCATCCATGCGTTTGCTTTTTGACGCGAAGGCGGTATATTGGCCGATAATACAAAGTGATGAAGTGGCCAACGATGAAGATTCATCAACCTTGAATCTACCTATTGAAAATGTGCATATCGGGTAGTGCGAGACGCAAGAACTGTCAGATGGGGGGGGGGGGGGGGCGGAAGGGGCTCACCTCGGGAATGGATCGCCATATTTTTCAAAACTACTCTATAAAATGATTGAAAACTTTGCTTTAGCTCGTTTCTTTCCTTTATTTTTATTACCAACGAACTGCCGTACCCGGCGTTGCACGGGTGTTTTACTACCTTGGCTACATCACACTGCTGAGGCCAATTACGATCACCGAAAAATTCATTAAAACTTCAAAATCTCCATAATTTTGGTGATCAGAATGTCAGCGAAGCCCAAATGACCCTTACCCATCGACTTGTAGGCGAAAAGTTAGCAAAGTTATTTTGCTGGCATTGAATCGATGCACTCATACAAAATAGTTGTCATATTTATGATCAGCGTATCGAGGAACCCGAAAAGACACGTCTTCACCGCCCCATTGGGGAGAAGAGCCAAAAATCGATGAAATCAATAAATCGATATTTCGTGCAAAGTGGTTGTCATATTCGTACTCAGCGTATTAAGGAACCCCAGAAGACATCTCCCCACCGACCCCTGGACGAAAATAACGAAAAATCAGTAAAATCAATATAATCGATAAATCAATCGATAATCCCAGGTACAAAGTAGCCTATAACCTCCGTCGGCCCGCGAAGGATGTGCGTGTAAAATTTGATCCGGATCGGTTCATCTTCCGCGATTTCTATTCATTACATATGGTCTATTAGCTCAGAGAGGGCGCCTAATCCGACTTTGTCTGCAATTACGACTTTGCCCTCAGAATGCGCCTGGAGGGATACCTTAGCGGGTGGCAGTAGGGCACATAAGAATGGAAGGAATCAGACCATATGCATATCAAAAAAGTGCAAAAATAGATCAGTTAGCCGAAAAATGATGAGGACGTAGTTGCGGACAATGTCGGATCGGGCGCCCTCTGTGAGCTAATAGACTGTACACACACACACACACACACACACACACACACACACACACACACACACACACACACACACACACACACACACACACACACACACACACACACACACACACACACACTTCTATATATGCAGATTTTGTATTTTAATTGTTGATGGTTTTACTATCGAAATTTGAATAGATATTATTTTGGTTTATAAATCTCCAGCTATCTGGCTACTTAAAACTCATGGCGTCTCTATGGAGACCCCAGTTTTTTCTCACGACCTGCCCCCCCCCCCCCTTGCTGCCCATTTCTGTCCCCGTAATTGATCTCCTCGGATTAGTTTTTATTGTTTAGCAGAATGTTGAAACAACAGCAACATATGTATTAGTGAGAGAGCATTTATCGGATCAAATACATTTATGGATTATAGGACATTTACCACCAGAACGCGAAGGGGTGGGATAATGCTAAGAAAACTGTTCTTTCTTGTCTTCTGTAGAGAAGGACTGTTCAGCATCTGTTGTCACAAAAAAAAGGCGTCGAAGTAGCTTATTACATCATAGGAACTACGTTTGTCTGTTTCTTGCCAAGTTCAAAAAGACAAAAAGGCCTGACGGTGGTAAGTGCCCGTAGATGGGATCCTCATCTGCTCATTGCTCACAATCTGGATCATATCAATGTCGGCTCTGACTGATGAAGCTCAGCATTGGGTTAAGTGACGAATGCGAGAAAAAGCGGCAAAGTGGAGGCGTTATTAGGACGCGAACGACAACTGAAAGGGGGGCACCGACCACGTATGCAATGAAAATAAATAACATGTGTGAACTTCTCTGATGTGCCGGCAGCAATCTGAAGTGGAGTCAGGGAGGGATGGAGTATGCGAAAACGAGGATGAATACACGAGGAACCCCTCCAGACCCACGAAGCCGGTGCGAGGAAGAACCGGGTCAGGATCGATGGGCGGGAACAAAAAAGGTGCTGATCGGTACCAGCTTAGGTCGAATAAGTGTCTGCATGAGTTCAACTACAAAATTTCCAACTTCCTCTTTCAAATTCTGCCCCATACCGCCATTGTACTTTCATTTTCAGGTGAGATGTATGGGGCCCTGTCCCATAATTAAATTCCGTGTATAGATCAGGGTTATTTGAGAGCACAGACTCCAGTGGAAATAGTGAGGGTATGGGTCTTTCTCAGAAGTTTTTTTATTGTTTTCGTTCAGGACATCGCTGTATGCGACAATATCAGTGGAAATCCGGAAAAGAAATTTTGGCCGTTCGTTGACTTCAGCTTCATTCGGCAAGTGCCAGTCGTTCAGTAATCCGGATGTGAGAGACATGACTGACACCAGAATTCGGAACTTATGAACTTCTGGAACCGGAATTCCGCTCATAACTAGTATAGATGTCAAAGTTATGTCACCAGAAGAAAATACCGTAGTTGTAGCGTTTTTGTCCTCAGAAATGAAGCTGAAGTTTGTTTATTCTTCATGACTTTTTCGGACCAGGAAGAAGTTTAGAAGAAGGGTAGGTCCCTCGATGCTAGCACCCTGTTTTAAAAATATTCTTCAGACATGACCCACTTTGGAGCGAAGTCTGATTAGAAACGAACTGAAAGAGCCGGAATTCTACGAAAAAGCAAATATTCCCGTTCGTTCTGAGAGGTGTATGAAGAGTTAGTCTACGAACAACTTCACTCGAATATTGAAAAAAAATTGTCTAGCTTGATTAGTTGTTGCAAAGGAGACGTGCTCGTGCAATAAAAATTATACCTCGAACTGAAGATTCCTATTATAGTCATGATCAAATATTCATATTCGAATAACTTTTCGAAAATTTAAATATTCGCCATTTTCGAGAAGGTCGCCATATTCGAATATGATCAAATTCGAGTATTCGACAGGTAACACTGTTTGAACATATTCATGTATTTGAAACTTATGTTTGGTATTCGAAAGAAGTCAGAAGCACATTAGGGAAAAATATGTTACGTTCTCCAGTTCTACAAAACTTCAGAGCAAAGAAGTGGCGATCATTGTTATTTGCATTGCCTGATTCACCAAAGAGTAAATCTGTATCCATGACCATCGGTTTCTTTCGCTGAGTGTTGATGTACAGTGATTATGTGGAAAGCTGACCACAAATTTCACATTCGTTTTCGTTTGGCACCATTATTCCATTTTTGTGTGAGTACAATATACTTTACCTATACATCGTGATGTGGCCTTTGAACAGACAGTAGTCTGCAGGAAGCGTTTATTGGCGAAGCAAATGGACAACTGACTCAACGTCACTAGACTAGCCCTTTTATAGGGCTCGGTCGGTGTATTTGTAAACAAATACAGTACAACAAAGTCTATGAGCAGTAAAATAACACCGAGAGCGGTTATTGCTCAACTCAAGAATGTTCGCCTATGATACAACACATCGTAGTAAAGAAAGTTCAAATAGGATTCTGCTGAAGAACTAAATCGAAGGAATCTTTGGCTTCATATGAAGAGATGCGTCTTGTCATAAAGAGCTACAGCATCTTTTCATCCTTCTCTTCTGAACATCACCTCAAAAATGTTTGATGGCTGTGGCACGTCACACTTTAAAAGACTTACTGCTTCTTAGGATGTCTTTTTTGTCTTCGTTGTTCATTACGCTATCCACATTTATTTGAAGTACTAAAGGGGAGTAATGAAGAGGTGTTTTTTTGGCGGGTGATTCGCTTTTATACTTGTGAATATAGGGTACATACAAAAGCTCCCTCAATTTTTGTTTTTTCTTTCGTAATTTCACCAATTTATAAATTTTCTGAACCACATCACAAACGTCAGTAGCTAGCAGCATTGCTCAGCAAACGGATAGATTACTGATGCTCTGCGCTAGGCGTTGATGCAATTACGAAGCGAAAAAAATCGTCGTTCTTTCATTTTTGGTTGCCATATTTGCCAAGCATTTCGACCTCAGAGGCTAGCCAAAAATTTGATTTGTCGAATCCTTTGCAAATGGAATTATAGGAGCTGGAGTAGGCTTACGAAAGTGAAAATCGATCAACAGCTGTCGTAAACACATAGAGAGCTCTTTTTTTAAATCAAAACATGGGCAAATTTCTGGGGTAAACCACAACATTTGGAAATTTTGAGCATGTTGTTTCGGCCCAAAGCAGATAATACGGCAAAATGTGGGACAGAGTCGCTGGCGACTGGCAGAGCGGTGCTCGATTGTGGGCGGGGCGCCGCCGAAGTTGGCGACTGGCGATCGCCAACACCGGCGGCCGCCAATAATAGCGACTGTGATGTCGGTGCCTATCGATAGGTCGCCAACATTGGCGATCGGCGGCCGCCAATGTTGGCGACTGCGGCTTCGCTGAAAATCGATTGGCGGTCGTCGTCGTCGGCGACGGCGACGCAAGGTGCTATACTCCGCGGCGCCAACCACTAGGCGAAATATGATTGCGGTGGCCGACTTCCATAAGCCCCGCCTCTCAGCTAAGGAGCTCTGTGGTGGAGGTGTGGAGCGGCTGCTCGGCTGTCACTAGAAGCGGATGAGATCTGGACGCGTACCTTACACCTGGTGTACTGTGACACATCGAGCCTTGCATCTAATTCAAGGTCAATAGATTCAAGAAGTGGTGCACGTTCACTTCCTTCATCCTAGTGAATTTGTTAGTGAACACTTTGACGTTTTTGACATTACTTGAAAGAGGGGGATTCATGGGCAGCCGCAAATACGTGACTTGCTGATTCTCCGATCTTTGATTTCAGAAGAAGTATAGAAGATGAAGGATCAGATCTGCTCAACCTTTGTTTATGTGTTATATGAACTTAAACCATGGAGGACAGCAGGAGAATTTTACTGCACTTCGCGTTAGACGTTTAGAGAATATTTGCGGCGTAATAATTGGTGATTACGATCAGAGACTCTCTAGTTTTAAGTAGTTCTAATATGTACATCTCTGTTGAATGTTTAATCTGATAGTTTGGAAGAATATTTTCTGGAACCCTCATTTTGGAGAACTTCAACTATAATTTCTTTTTCTTAATTTGGCTCAACTCTTAGCTTGAATTCGGTGGAAAAAAATAGGATGCGCATCATAGCATCGTTCTTCTCAGCGACCACCCACGATGGCAACGCCTGGAGACACGTCATTTTGTTCCCTCGAATTCCTCAGGAGAAATTCCCCACCTCTCATGTAACAGAGGTCATCTAAACGCAATGATACGCTGGAAACAGCAGCTATTGGAACGATAAAGACTTGATATTGGTATAGGAGAGATTAATATTACTCTCTTTTTTTGTTCCCGAGCGCCACATTTGCACATGGTTCAAATCATAGCAGCAGAACAGATTTGGAGTGCTCAATATGGTAGTGTTGCACACATCGAGATTCGGCGTATGCTTCCGACATGTTTTCAAGATGCTGATATGCGCACAATCGAATTATTCAGAAAATTAATTGGTCTGGACATTTCAAGAAACTAAAGATATCCAAAACATCCGTTGTTCGGAAATATAATGTAAGTATGAACTGATTCATTCGTCTACGACAAAAATGACCGTGATCAAACTACCCATCCAATTTTCCACAGAAGCTTTTCCGAATAATTCTTTCAGTCACACGTCCTAAAAACATGACAACATGCAATTCCGTGTCCATCTCTGCTTAGACAGCTAGATGCCAACTTCGATGCTATAGCATGCTAGGTGGAAGGAACGAATCCAGATTCCCTCAGCCGGTACTGACAACCGAGGAGTCGCGCCAGACGTCCTACAGCTCAGACCCTCATGGCTGATAGGCGGAGCTTATGGTTGTCTGTCAACGCAATTATATTTCGCCTAGTGGGCTACACCCATACTCCGCGACCATTGACCGTTGGAGCATTGGCGCATGAATTTAAAACGTGAGAAAGTAGGCAGTACATAAGGAGCCCACGACAGCCAGTAAAGCTTCTGCAATCGCTTGGCCTCGTAGAAGTTGGAATTGGTCTCTTTCAACTCACCCTTGCCTCACCTCCTCGCCTCGACTCTGGATTAGAAGAAACAACTCTTGGAATTGGTGTTTTCCCCCACGGATCAAGATTACCTGTTAACTGGTCTCACTGTATTGTGCTCATTTACTCCTTTCCAGTCCACTGAAGCCTCATTTAATCGTGTTAAAGGCAGTGTCTAATCTCAGGGATCACGTTCGAGATCTCCATATAAGTGGAACATATGCGAGCTGCTGAGCACAAAGATGTGTTTTAAGTTCCATGGAAACGTCCAGATCCACATAAGTTACGAGTTTATTTGGTCGAGAATTTCGAAATTCTCGGCCAGTGGACGAGAGCGTTCATTCTGGAGCGGAGACTTGCTGAGGGTGCGGCACGTTTTGAAACACGGCGATGTTTGTTCATTCGATAATACCCATTGCTGAGAAGTTCATTTTAACGTGCAGTCTTAACCTCCCAGCTTCGCTTTGCTAGCTTCCTAGCAAGGATACTCGTCCATTCCAATATGGTATCTGGCCTTCAAAATAGGGGTTTTGACGATTATTTCAGGTTGATATTACCCTTTATGAGGTGAGACACTGCCTTCAACCGTTGGTTGAGTAGGGCCGGGCCTATTGAGGTCTGAGTTGTAGTTGTTTGCATAAAAATCAATAAAAACAACTGTTTATTCTCACGGTCTGGAGACCGTGAATCGGTGGGCCATACCCTCTAGAAGATCTGGCCACAAGTGCAATAAACACTACATGGGGGCCGACCAAACTTCACGAATCCAACAGTGAGCTAATTAGAAATTGCAGCAAAGAGCTGTAGTGATTGGAAAAGAGCAAGTGTTCGAATTTGGTAGAACCGGTCAAAATAAAGCCGCAGTACAGCTGCAGTTCCACATAGATCGATAATTCGGAGTCAACGGTGCACCAGTTACGAGGCTAGACTCTAGCTGGAACGAATCCGCGCAAGATCAGCTCAAGCGCATGACCTGAGCCAGGCGAAAGCGCGTTGGTGTCGAAACATCGCCATATGTAAGCCGAAGCGCGCGACGGCACATTTCATCATTTTTGTCTCACTACTCTTCTTGTATCTCATTGCTTCTTGTCGCGACGTGTGATAGTGCAGTCAGTCCTATTCGAGACAACAGTAGGATTGTTTCAGTGCACTTCAACGTTCAAGATGGCTGACAAGAAGTCGGACAAAAGCCCAGCCCGTGCTCCAGCAACAGAATGATAGTTCTCCCATGACCACATTTGTTCCACCGTAACCCTAGGCGTCAAATAATCTCAGTGAATGGTGTAGTTGGTGCACACTACACACAACACACCTCGATTTACGGCGTGATCCTCAAAAACAGCCCAGCATTCAGATTTCTTGGACGGAGTGCGCGCAAACATCGCGAGGCTCAGTTACCTGTATTCCTTGCGCACTTTGATTGACAAAAGATAGAAAGCATGGTGGCATGATGGGTGCGATCGTGTAGTTGGCAATAAGATTCTGATGTCTGTATTCTAGTGTAGGCTGATTTCCCGTGCACGAGATAGTTGTAATTAATTCTCCTGTGGTACATGATTTCATCATGGAACGTGTTGCTAGTCTAGGTTTCACGGCTTTAGTGAATGTTGACACCAAGTTGTGATTCACGGCTTTAGTGAATGTTGACACCAAGTTGTGATTAAGCGCAAATAGCTATCCATTCTATGAATGTGAACACATCTTCTAGCGCAACGAATGGATTACGTATTATTGGCAGTGAAGCTTCTTAATAGGTAGAATGAACGGAATTTCGTGCTCCATCACTTTACTAAATGTGTTAGGAGGACCAGGAATAGAATAGCCTCGTAATGAAATTGTGCATTTTCCTCTCGTTAACTGTCCGCGATGTCGCGACAGTTACAGTCCTTGTGCGCAATCGGTAGAAAGTTTTCGAGCGCGCCGAGCTTGCGGCGCGTGCGCGGCGCGGCCCGCTGGTAACAGCGGTCCGACGTCCTCGATCAGCTGTTTGAGGACACCTTTCGTCAGGTTTTGAGCCCAGGTAGGCGCTTTTCATCGGTTTTCTTTATTATTCGGAGTACTTTGGACCGTTGAGGCCTGTGGCTGACCGATATTGATCGGACGGCCCACACGCCCCGTTTTTTGCACGTTTCAACTTTCTTTGCTTTTGAATGTATTTTTTCATTTGTTTTTGGCCCCGTAGAAAGCTGCTAGTCCCAGTTAGCCTCTTCTTTGTAGGAAAGAGGACCCTGGGACGTGGCGGCTGATAACAGGGCCTTTTATTTTGTTCGGAATCGTTGACGTTCCGTCCCTGTTCGCATGGTTGTCAATTTTTGTTTTCGTCGCATGTTTTTTCTTCTTGAATAAAGGGCCCCGTTATCAGCCGCCACGTCCCGGGGTCCTCTTTCCTACAAAGAAGAGGCTGCCTGGGACAAGCAGCTTTCTACGGGGCCGAAAACAAATGAAAAATACATTCAAAAGCAAAGAAAGTTGAAAGTGCAAAAAACGGGGCGTGTGGGCCGTCCGATCAATATCGGTCAGCCACAGGCCTCAGCAGTCCAAAGTATTCCGAATAATAAAGAAAACCGATGAAAAGCGCCTACCTGGGCTCAATACCTGACGAAAGGTGTCCTCGAACAGCTGATCGAGGACGCCGGACCGCTGTTACCAGCGGGCCGCGCCGCGCACGCGCCGCAGGTTCGAGGCGCTCGAAAACTTTCCACCGATTGCGCACAAGGACTGTACAGTCCTTCCCAAAAGTACTTGCCTCACGCTTCACCGCCCATCTGCTAAGTCGTGCCGCATCACCTATGCATTATCATACATGTACGTGGTGTGACGTGGCTAAGCTGACGCGCCGTTCAACGTGAGGCAAGAATTTTTGAGAAAGACTATACTGCTCATTGATACTGTGATAGCATGAGTATTCTTAGTTTCCTAGATGGAGTCTTGCAATCGACGGTGTCGACCTGGATGGCTCAGCTGGTAGGGTTACGGACTCGAAAGGGAAGGACTAAAAAAACAGGACTGCAAGAAGGTGGACGAGATGTAGCTCTGTATGGGATGAATGAAAGGATTCCTCACTAGGACGCATTTGTTCTAATAATAAACGATGACCTCGCAGATGCATTTCGGTTGAACACTTAATGATTTCACTCAACCTATGTTCACGCTATGTATTAAGGATTGCTTCACTCTAATATGCTGATCATAACCTTGTTATCTTTGACGTATCGCATGTAATGCGAAATTCTCGGTAGGCAGAGGTCTCTGAACCGATTCCGAACAATTTGGAGGAAACGGTCGTAAATCGAGGTGTATTGTGTGTAGTGTGCACCAAGTATACCATTCGCTGAGATTATTTGACGCCTAGGGCTACGGTGGAACAAATGTGGTCATGGGAGAATTATCATTCTGTGCTCCAGCAGAGGTGAGAGAAGAGTTTTCCTTGTCAACTTTTAAAGAAGAGTTAGGGACCATCATGAAGGGCCTACGAAGCCTATCACAGGACTTTGCGGCGGCACCAAACCTAAAGCTTGGTAAGGCCCAGAGGCCTGTGGTGGAGGACGCAAACAAAGAATGCGGCAACAGGTTTGTGATCAGCGCGAACGCCTGACGCAAGGTACCCAGGGTACCAAAGGTTTGAGAAAAAGTTGTTCGCAACCTTGCATGATGAAGGCATTGAAAATATAGAAGATTTAGAAGATTTCATAAACACCACCAGTGAAGACGGTGAAATATTGGAAGATATATGTGCTGATTTAAGCACTGACATTACTCAGGTTCGAAAGACGGTGCGTGACCTGAGGAAACAGACCGGTCATCAGCAATAAGAGGTGGAAATGGAAACTGACAAAGTTATAGACGCGAGTACTTGTGGGAACACGATTTAGGATTCTGAACAAGGGTTTCAAGTCCAGGACCGAGTCCGAGCAAGGGAAGTCCGTGAAAGGCAGGAACAGCCGATGACTTCGGCGAGTTCCGTCATGCTCAATGCCATGTACAATCCACTCCACTCAGGAACCCAACAGTAGGGAAGCTCAGAACAGTTTTACAGAATGGCTAGACTCCCTTCAATCCAATACTTGGGTGACCCCTGGGGTATTCCATGGCAAACGAAATGAAAACTATAGAGAGTTCATGCAGCGGTTTCGGCGTAAGTATCAGAAAATAGTGCAAAATGATAGGGATCTGATAGAAATACTGGGAGATGAATACTAAAAGGACACGCGAAAAGCATTTTTCTGGCTCTTCCAGCTGCAATAGTGCAGCAAGGCTTCGATGCAGTGGCTGAGGAGCTCAGTAAGCTCGTAGCAGCAGATTCCATGGCAGGAAGATTGCGAGCACTAACGGAACTACGAAGTCTACGGATGAGGCCAAACCAGCGCGTAGCTGAGTTCTGAGTTCTTCTGGAGAATTTAGCGCGCCAAGCAAATCCAGTGTGCACTTTGGAGGACAGATAAATGGAATATGCACAGATTCTTCTCGATAACTTGGCAAGATGGCCGGAACACGTGCAACTGGTCGCGGCATTCCATCGAGTACCGCCGGGGGTAGCACTTAGTTACCCGCGACATATCCGTGCAACCGGAACGCGCAGCATGACCAGCACCGGCTGCACGGAATTTCCATAACGCGCTGGATTATCGGTGGGGTCACATACAACTCCAAGCTCCGCCCAGGAAGGGGAATGCCGCGCGTGGCGTTCGCGACGCGGCAAAGAGGCGAAATTTTAAATCTGGAAGGCGAAGAAGCTAATGTAATGATGGAGACGAGTGCTTACAAAGCAACAAAAAAAAACTAAGACTTTGGATCAGAAACAGATACTCGAACATGAACAGACACTTAAACAGAAGCACGTATTTGGACCTGAATTAAATTGAATCCAAATTCAAAATTTGTAACAAAAACAAGCATCCAGAAAGTAAAAATGGAATTTTGTTAGTGAAAACTGTTTGGAAGGTAAAATTAGAGTTGGATGTGACAATTAGTTTCATACTAAATATGTATAACTGTATTAAATGAAAGGATCGGCAATGTCACAAAAAGGCATGCTGATATATTTTAACACTATTGATCTGATGACCTGGAATGCAAAATTTTACACTTTGCATGAAATGTGCGAAAATTTCGCTTCATTTCCTGGAGGCGTCGCCCCAGGTATCAGGCACTGCCGCTGGGGTTGATCAGTAGAGGAAGTTTTCGCACTTGTTGCACTACAGTGTGTATAAATACAAATGACAATCATGGATGCCCCAACCTAACCGTGATGTCGTTTAACTACAGCCTCCTGGACCCGGAAACCCAGCTTTTCGCCCAGCAACTTCACGCGACGAATTTTCTTCTCGCAGAGGTAAGATTTAAAGTTAGGTCCAGCCAGGTCACAAAATCATGCAGGACATTGCAGGACCCTGGTCAACTGTACAGGAACCACGCAATTCTTCCAGTTGAAGAACCTGTAGCACAACAAGTCAGGAATTTTCTTAACTTAAGAAAGCATAACAAAATACTTGCATTTGTAGGAAGTCGAGAAGGATTTAATTATTCACTGGTCAATTAATAAACCATTTTTTTTCAGAAACCCCGCAACAACGGCATGTACGCCCTGATCGCCGACGGTGTTCATAAGCTGGGCCCGATAACCGTCCCTGATAGAATGGATAAAGGGCAGCTTCACATCGTGCACGCTGTCGTTAGCGGAGAATTCGAGGTAGACCTTAAGTTTTGTTTGCAATCATCATCATGATTAGTGACAAAATTCAACATGTTTCAGGTCCCGATCCTGTACGCTATTACGAGGTACAAAAACGCGGAAACGTACAACACAATATTTGGTCGGCTCAATGAAATCATTGGCGAAAGCGAACTTGAGCGAATCGTACTGGACTTTGAGAAGGTAACATGTCTGGCTCCACTTTACCACTTCATAAACTCCAAATTTCTATAATCTACTTTCAGGCAGCGATTGGAGCAGCCAAAGAGGAGTTCCCGAACGTCGAAGTCCAAGGCTGTGCGTTTCATTTGGCGCAAGCCTGGAACCGTATGGCTAATAAGCTGCTAAAGAGCTGCTAAAGAGGGCTTGCGCAGTTTGTAAAAGGGAAAATAAGAGCAGTCGCTAGATGGTGGCGTATAATAAAAGGAACCGTATTTTTGCCTTGTGAACTCATCGGAAGGGGTGTGGGTCATGATGAGGCAAAAGTGGGTGGGCAATGTGTCTGCGATTGGTTCATTCGAACCCTCGCCCCGCCCTTCAGGACCTGCTCGCACTAATTCGCGCGCGATTTCACCATAGTTGCCCATGCAAATTTGAATACGAGCCAACGCCGAAGGGCGGGAAGACGCCGCCCCATTTTGCCTCATCATGACCCACACCCCATCGGAAGAGTTCCTCCTCTACGGTCCCCGCCAGTGGGTCCGGATAGCTCTGCATATGTGCCATGCATCAACTTTCTGAAATATCTACAGGAAGTATATTTTGACCGCGCATACCAGGAGATGTGGTACAAGTGAGATGTCCAGGAATTACGCACCATAATACCGCGGAGGCATTCCACAGGTAAATTCTGATGTTTTTATAATAATAGTTTTGACAACTTATACTTTCAGCAACTTGCGGAAAATCCTCTCTGCGCACCAATCCCCTTTCGAGGAGCTCCTGGAATGTTTGAAGGAGCAGAATACCCTGGCGTTAGGGAAGATTCTACATGTTGAGGTCAGAAAAGACGCTTAATTCATTTTTATCTTATTGAAAAATTCCATCTCAGAACCCTAGTGCCTCCAAGCCGCTACGTAGGAGGGATCGCCTCCGACGAAAAAAAACCAACGATGCAATGGAACAATTCAGAAATGAACGCGAATCCCGAAGTTGTCGCAATGGAGCAATGTGCCAGGATAGTATCCTGGAGACATGCCTACAGTGAGGGAGCAACCCGCCACATGTCATAATTGCCTAGCACAAGAGAACACTCAATTGAATATCACAAAGTAAAGGATAAAATAAAACAATTGTTGTTAGAAATGGTCATCGTTCATTGACAATAGTTGAGGAAAGTATGAACCTTATACATCAAGAAACAAAATACAGAATCGCAACGGTGATCTATCAGAGAATTTTCCAAATTAAACAACATGAGCTTCCAGCAGTTTCGTTTTCGTATTTTCAACCGACTTCAGCTGATTATATTAACTTTTACATCATTTCTCGCGACGCGACACAAGTCAAATAAACGCAAGAGTAGACGGAGCATGGTTCCATGCTGTTGCTTGTGAACCGTATAGGTTTGTCAGTGGCAGTAGCGCTACTACCAACCTCATTGATTGTGTCCACGATTGGAGCTTAGCCCTCAATGAGGGTAAGAGCGTAGATGTTATTTACATGGACCTGTCCAGAGCTTTTGACAAAGTTTCCCACATTCAACTTCTGAATAAGCTTGAATCTCTCGGAGTTAGCGAGTGTCTACTTAACTGGTTCAAGTCCTATCTGGATTCTAGGCACATGGTTGTAAAAGCTGGGCTCCGCTTCTCCAAGATCTATCCTTGCACTAGCGGGCTTCCTCAGAGAGGAGTTCTGTCCCCACTTCTCTTCCTCGTATCTACTTATGACTTGGCCATCTTTTTGAAAACCACCGCATATGTAGTAGATGTCATCACGCTGTTCTCCTGTTACGTCGATAGCGTTGTTAAGAACGCTTATGGAACGTTTGTTTCGAAATACGCATATCAGGGATCCAAACGTTATGGTGAGACTGTACAAAGCTTTCGTTCTTTCGCATCTCAACTATTACTCTGAGGTTTAGAGCCCTACACTTAAAAAAGACAGAATTAAGTTGGAAAAATACAGCAAACGTTCACAAGGTTACTGTTCCATAGAATTAACCCTGGTGCTGGCTATCAATATTTGTCTAGTTACCAAGAGCGCTTGAATATTTTTTCCTTACAGCTTAAGGTCCAAGAGAATGTGTAAGGATCTCGTTTTTGAACTTCGGGTACTTAGGGGTGGAATAAATCCTAGAGCCAGCAAATACTGAATCTTTCGGCCTACTAATCTCAGGCACGGTGAATTTACGATGCATTATTATGCTAGGATAAATAAGGAGCGTTATTCACTCTCTTCCACACGTTCTTCAACCGTACTGCTAGGTGGCTACAGCTACTACCTGTTGACATTTTTAAATCGTCAAATAGCAGAATCTTTAAAGGTAAATTGAGGGAGGTTTCCTTTACCTCTTGTTTGCAGTTGGATGACTGAATCTATATCTGCTAGGACTACGAGTTTTTCTTTTCAGAAATCGAATGAGTTCAACATCGTACAGTGTTCCCAGTCAGTTACCTACGTCCATGTTTTTCTTAACATATGATACAATAAGCCTATCCTCCATGTAGCTAGCTATCTACAAGCTGTTTTCCATTTCCCAGGGAGAGACAATGCATGTGTTTACACTCAATTCTTCTACTGCATGTGTTTTGTTTGTTTTAATTGTTGTGTATTTTCCAATACTGTCTAATGTTGTGTTATAGCTAACTATAAGTGCATGACTTGGCTTGGTTTTGCTTCTTTTTTTCTCATGCTCTACTCGAAAGCTTTCAGTGGTTGTTCATCTAGCATGCATTACTATTCTTTCTGCAGAGAAGGCTACTAACATTACGACGGAAACCCACGAATGCATGTGGTGTATTTGCACGGAGCCATTCTTATTACCAGCATTCAATATGCTCCTTTCTTGGGTAAACCCCTAGTCTTGGGTAAACATCTAGCTGCAGCGTAGATCAGGGCGAGCACCCCGCTGAGTTTACGCCTGGGGTTCGTACTAGAGTCTCAAAGAGTCGTCCGCCCCAGAATGGCTAGTCCAGTTGCGTTTTCGGTGCATGATTATCTCAGTGGTCTGGTGCTCTTCCGACGTCGTGCAGCGGCTTAAGGCGTCCACCCACACCCATTTGTTTTTGAGAAATTTGGCTTAGGAAAAAAAAGAAAAAAAACTCACCAATGAAAACCAATGAAAAATTTCATGCTTGGTTATTCTAATGCTTAGTTACGTGCTGCTGGAAAGCTTCCTCCGTAAATGTTCAAGTTATCTCCTTGTAAAAAATTTCATCGCTGAACCAAGTCAAAACCCGTTCCTGCTTCGTCAGTCTTACCGTTTTTGTCCGCCCTGGAGTCATCTCATCTTATTGCATAGTTAGCGGTTTTTCGCTTTCCGGACATGTTTTTTTTTTGTTTTTAGTTTTTTTGGAGCATCTTTTCGGTGTATGAGACAATCCTCCTATATAAATCATGGTAGTGCAACAAAATTTTCTAGAGCGCAGACGTAGGGGGACAGCACGTGATCGCATGCGCTCGCCGTGAGGCTCAGTTATAGACTGTGCCTCGCGAGGATGCGAAGCTGATGGGACATTCGGCCGATGTTTCGTCATAGGTGCATAGACGTAGTGAAAGTCGGGTGCATTCGGGATTTCGCGGTGGGACCAGCGGCTAGCGGTCTCGTGCCCTCCAGGCGAGACAGTGTTTACAACGATTTGACGATGCGTAGCAGCAATGTACGGAGCAGGGTCGCCCCTCTGCTGCGGTTTTGTTGCTGACTTCACTCAACTTTGGAAAAGTGGGCGATAACCACTCCGAAAAGAAGTGTGCATACCATGGAGGATGTATCGAAGGATTCATTCGGTGTCCTCACTTGGGATATGCTTCTTGCGCACCTCTCTTTGAGGTCCCGTTGGGATGATGCAGCTTGAGGATCCGTCTGTCTTTAAGAAGTACAATCAATTATACAGGATGAAGAACGCGTCATCATAAGCAGTTGTGACATTTTCTGAAACCAGTTGTGCAACTTGTGCAGTTGATCAAACTCTCTAAATATTTCCTAACTTTGTTCCATCATTTTCGAGATTTGCAAAGAGTGCAGCTGCAGTGATGACGGGCAGATGAGCCGGGGTCCCGTAGTTCAGGAAAACATCAGGATTGGTGTCCACCGATTGAGAAGGAGTCCGCCGTGGCCCAATGGTGGAAAAACGGCAGGATACGGGTCCGTCGATGGAGAGGGGGTCCGCCCTGGCCCAACACTGGGAAAAGCCAGAATATGGGTCCATCGATAGAGATTGGGTCTGCGCTGGCCCAGTAGTGGAAAGAACGCCAGGATACAGATCCACAAATGGAGAATGGGTCCGCCGTGGCTCAATAGTGGGGAAAGCGCCAAGATGCACGTCTGCCGGTGGAGTAGGGGACGCTACGCGTTCGTTCGTGTCTCAGTCGACCATCTCTTCTTTCTCTCTGTTGGCTGTTCACAACGGGTCCTTAGGCATGTAAGAAATGTGACAAAAAAAGAGTAGGTATTATCAGTGCATCGGAAATTAGCTTTACATGTAGGTGCGGCATTAAGAATTTGCAAGCAAGGCTAGGATGGAGAGAAGACTGGAAGGCCGACTTTGGCGAGGCGGCCAGACACGTAGAGTATACGCAACTCATAAGGAGAATTTCTCAGCTAATGATTAGTTTTGCTTTTTTGCTGATTTCCAAGCATTTCACACGTGTGAAGCTGTGAAGCTTTTGCACATACCTCAAGTGGCTGCCCCACCCCACTTTCTAGCGTCCCGAAGGGGCGCTAGTTAAATAGATAAATAAATAAATAAACAAATAAACTCATTGCACCACTCCCTTAGTAGTGAATTGTCATCAATACTGGCCGATAACCATTTTTCAACTAGTGCAATAATAGAAGCCTCCGAATGACTCAATAAAAACGCCAAGCTATTGATGTTTTGATCACGGATCTAACATTTGAGAGAATGCATGTTTGACTTGTACTTGAAGTCCGGAGAGATTTCACATGTTTAACGAATTCCTAGATGTTCTTGAACGCATGGAATTAATCTACTGAACAGGAGGTGCTGATTTATCCAAACTAATGATTAGAATGATTGGTTTCCTGTATGATTCCATCCCTTCAAGTAAGTGAGGAATAAAAAATTAGGGCTTAACTCGTTGAGTTATTTGAGAAGATAACATGACTCAATCCTGTTGTATAAAGTCCTTCACGGACTAGTTGGTCGCGCACCCAATAGTACGTACGAATTTAGGCCTTCTAATACTCGAGGTTCAACTAGCAAACTGCTAATAGCTAGGCCTAGGAAAAGTGTCAGACGGCGGTACTTCGTTTATAGAGCTGGTACAGACTACGAAAGGCTCAGTTTAAAAAAAAACAGCTAATTCCTCCTAAATTTAGTTCGTTTAAGAGGGTCGTACTTGAAGTCGTGATATAACGTTCGGTATTTATTGACATTTGTTTTATGTTAGTTGCTTGCGTTTGTTTTATGTTTTGTCCTCTCGTGGTTATTTTATGCATGGCTCGCCATGTAATAAATACAATCTCAGACATTCGGCGGATTGGAGCCGAACCCGATAGGGATTGGAGCCGCATGTCACCTCGGCTCCAATCCGTAAAATGGGCGGGGCTCGGGCGCCATATGGCGCTATTCGGGCTACCACGGGTGCCATTCGGTTGCTATTCGGTTGCTGTTCGGTTGCTATTCAGTTGCTATTCAATTGCTATTCGGTTGCTATTCAGTTGCTGACTTGTAGTAATACGTTCGTTATTCGAGTAGCATGGGATACCACTGTCGAGTTTTAACACGTCCGCTATTCAAAATTATCAGATTTTCGAGCTTCCATGACGGTAAATAAGTGTTAAAAGCGTTGCTACAGTGGTTACTGCCTTGCTCTCGAGCCTATTTCGCTCCCTGTTCACTTTAAGGAGGAGTAATTCTGACGGCACTATCCTCAAATGGGACAAAAATAGTCATGTTTCTACCACGGATTGGGGTAATCGTATGCTTAAGCAGGCTTACCCCCAGATGTCTGAAGAAGCATGCTCTTTTTGCGCCGGCTGCAGCGATTTCACAGCATTCGATCAGTATCCGCCTCTAAGCCCCACAGCTAGATCCCAGAAGCATGGAATGTGTAGTTATGCGGAAAGTTTTAAAGGCCTTTCTGAATTTTACCCAATCCATGTATTGGAGAACTTGATTAGCTTGCCACAAACCGAAATTCGAACAACCAAAATTCATTTGACAATGAGCTATATTTGACAATGAAGCATATTTGACAATGATGTTCTCGCATTTTAGTTTCTCACATTATCGCCCTCCGTTGTGTTCGTGACTCGTGCCTCTTGATCTTCCTCTCTCGCAATTCTCGTTTTCTGAAATTAAGCAGTCTTCAAACTTGTGCGCTCATCAATATACTGACCCCCAAAATAATGTCCAACGTTGAGCTCTACACTCTAAGATGTATGAACGATCCTATGTTAAGATAGCCCGAGAAAAAAGAACAATTGGACAAGCCGTTCTCGATTTACTCAAAAGTATTTAGATACACTTCTTACTATTTTCATATACAAAACTCCACAGTGGCATGGAAGATGTTTATGTGTAGCTTATGTAGTCACGAACTTGTAAACATTCAAAAATCAAGGATAGTTTGGGACATAATTTTCGGGACAAACTAGTAGACAAATCTCATTAAAGGCGGCACCCACGGGAAATTTCCCTTCCAAGGTTCTCACGCTTTCTGGTACATCAGCGCATTTCGATTGGTTTTTGTACCATACCAACAACGGAAACTCACTCAACACAGTAACTGGTGCATCTTTGTGCTGGCTTTCAATGTGGGCGAGTTTTAGGCTAGTTGTATTCTGCGCGAATTCCAACAAAAACAGCTGTTTTGCTGCAATCCTGGTGAGATAAAGTTGTTTCTTCTCTTTTTGAGTTTTTTTGATGACTTTTTCCCGTACTTCTGTTAGCATAGTATCCATGAATTGGCAGCTCATGTATGTGCGTGCATCTGTGCACAAGAATCAGCAAAAACGGGAAACACCCACTCTATCGTGTTCAGCGCGTCGAGTTATGTACAAAAAAGTGGTAAATTTTGACTTTCACCTTGATTTAGAGTTGTTTCGGGCCACTTTTGTCACGTCTACACATGTTAATGTCCGACAGTTGTTTTCATCACAGTCGTAGTGAATGGGATGGGCCTGAAGAACCGTATAAAGGGAAGGAGACGGGTAGGGTGCCTTTATAACGAATAGGAGGAACCAGGAGGACGAGAAATGGATGACATGGATGAGGATTGCGTCATAGTGTGGCCCGCGCTGTGATAAGTATGCTTCAGCGCCCATAAGTGGGGAAACGTCTGAAGTCTAGTCCGACGGTGTGATAAGGATGTACTGGCGTCCAAAATTGGAGGAGCCTCTGGATACGGATCCGACTGCGTGATATGGACGCCCGCGTCCATAAGTGGTGAAACGCCTGTAGACGGTTCCAACGGTGTGATAAGGGTGGCCGGTGTTCAAGTCCAATCACAATTTGCACTGATTCGGTCACTTTTTACTAGGTACGTCCACCACAGCGAATCGAAAGAGAGCAGCTGACCATTATGAGTCAACCATTATGGTTTCTGTGAGCCGTGGTAAAGACTACATCTCTGTGGATAGTGTCTGTTCATCCACCAGCATTAATCTTATCTGTGGACACTGAAAGTATGCGAGCGGAGCGAGCACTAAAAGAAGCCTGAGAGTTTGGCGTTAGCCGGACGATCACTTGCAATTTACAAGATTCGAAGCTCTTTGGCAACAATTCAATTAGTTTTTGTTGAGATCTCAATTTTCTCCGGATTTTCCTCCATTAGAAATTTTCATGAATTTTTGGCTTTCAAGTGGGGTCACTGATGAGTGCTACCCGTTCTCCAGTGGTTATTTTTCTTGATGACGACTAGGTCCCGCCACGATCTTGCGGCCGCGACGCTACGAAATCGCACGCGCAATCCGTCTATCTTTTCGTCAAAGACTGTATGGACAGTCGCTTCGTTTCGACGGTGCATTATCCGCGATAGTGGCTCTGCAGGCACTGGGCAGCGTAGCGCAGTCGCGCAAACATATGATCCACCCTCGATCCGGTGTCTTCCGCGAGTTTCACCGCTGCTTTACCCTTAGATTGTTCTTTCGTTATTCTTAGAACGAGCAATGTAATAGACGATGAAACCCGTTAAAGAAGCTGGATCGATAAAGAGTAAACTGTTTGACCGACACCGATGCGTGCCCGTATAGGGGAAGGCATGCTTGGCGACCATCGCGTAGGGCAGCAATCACAATCTGTTCAAAACCAGCCGTTTAAGCACACACCAGCCTCGGCTATGCCGCTCCTTTCGTGAATATGTGGCAGCTATCCCGCGCGAGGGCGCGTGTGGCGCAGTGGTAAGAGGCTCGCTGCGCACGCACAAGATCGATGGTTCGATCCCGCCCAAGGCCAACCAAGCCTTCCATCCCTCCGGGGTCGGTAAATTGGTACCAGAGGATTCTGGGAGGATGAAGCATTGACTTGGTACATCGGGTGCCCCCCGCAAGTCATTGTACGGTGCATTCAACGCCTCTACGATGCCTAGATGAAGTCGAATGCGTGGCGCATCCCTCGTGACGAGATTGATTAACGTCGACCACTTTATCCTTATCCTTATCCCGCGCGATGGCACCGCGGATACATCGCTCCCATGCCATGCTCGGTCATCGCGACGCCCTGACTTTCAATGGTTAGGCAGAAGTGACGACCCCATAAAAATGTGCAGTTTTTCGTGAAGAATGGGCGGCCAACCGTAGATAGCGTCGCTAGCATCGTGCCAACAACCTGCGACAACATCGCTGTCGCCAAGCATGCCTTCCACTAACGCCAGGTTTGACGCTCTCGCGGCAAACTGACTGCCAAAGCAAATACACTATATATAACGGAGAGCAACGAAATAGAACTGGAGTTCTGATGTTGAAAAAAAAATTGGTTAGGATATAGTCTGTTCCACGAGGGAAGATAGTTGGGGAGACGCCGCAGAGAAGAAGAGCGCGGGAAAGTGCACAGAGATTGAAGAGGGTGCAGAGAAAAACAGACGCTATGCACGAATATTCCTCTATCGTCGCGGGCGAAGAGACTATAGTTAAGATTACGAGTAAATTTTCGCTATGAATAGGTTTATTAATATTTCTTGACAGATGAATTTTTAAATTATAACAAATGACATACCGGTTCTTCCTGACTGATGAATGGGAACGAAATCTTCAGAGGAGAGGCGTCACCTTCTCGCAGCTCCTATAAACATCTATCCGTGAATGGAAGACACCGCACTAGACGAAAATTTTTCGAAGAAATGCTTATTAGCAGCGTGGTATTTCTACGCTTGCGCACTGTTTCTGTCACGTCTTGACACGTACTTCATACGTGGCAAAGAGTTAACAAGAAAATGAGGATCGTTAAGACATGTTCGGACAAGAGTGATCCTGTTTCGAATAGGTGATAGTGAACGACCAGCTGTTGCAATGCAGTGCCAGCGACGGAACCACGAATGAGGAAGGGTGACCCCAGAATCTGCGGAAAGAGGACACTATTCGGGTAGTTACAGAGCTGTAGATCCACCGCATGCCCCAACCGCACCGCCTGAGATCACATGTGGCGTCTTGCTGGCAGCGTTCCAACCGGCTCAATATCGATCGCCAGCAGGACGCCACGTATGATCTCAGCCGGTGCGGGAGGAGGATACGGTGGATCTACGGCACTGTATAGGCAGTTCAGAAACGACTCGGTAAGGTGAAATCCTATGTGGAGAGTGAGAGGCCCTTTTGACAAGTCGCCCACGTTCTGGCTTGTTGTTCGCTGTGCTTTATAGCTACACGACATGCTAAAATGGCCCCGGAAATGATGTGAAAAGTAGAAGTGGAACGCATGCGTTCAAGCGGTGCGATACCGAATGCGAGGTGAATCGCCTGTATATCCCAAATTTCTGAGAATTTTGTTTTCGGTCAAACTTTGTGTGAAGTGGTTATTTGAAAGGGGTGCTGAACACATATCGCATCTGTTTTGTACCGTATCCCCATTTTCGTATGTTTACTGTGTTTACTGTGGGCCCAATGTAGACTCGGAATCTCAAGACTCCTCTCGAATTTTGCGTACAGGAGTTTATAGTTTAGTTTGACGCTAATAACGTATATCAACATCATTTTGCATGCCGCCTCCTTTCTGCCCGAAATTGGTATTTTCTTTCGACCTTGCAGAAATTGGGGTGGAATCACCCACCGTGACCTTGCAGAAATGGGGGTGCGGTGCAAAACAGATACGATATTCGTGTACAGCACTTCAATAACGGCACTATTCCACTTATTCTGCCCGAAAATCTTAAGACCAAAAAATTCTCTGAAACTTTGTCCTGGGGGGGGGGGGGGTTTGGCAGGCCGGCCACGAATATCACACTCATTTTGTGCCTATTTGGATAGGGTTAGGTAAGGTTAGGGTAAGTAAAGTATCTCGCAGAATTATCTGAATTTTTGTCTAGAGGGGTTATTTGATATACTGATCACGAATATCATACTCGCTTAGTGGCGCAACACCATTTGGGTAGAATTGCGGCAGGGTTTGGGCAGGCACATAGGAAAGCCTCAAATTGCTTTCAACTAGCAAAGTCAATGTGATATTCGTGATCAGCATATCAAATAACCCCTCTAGACAAAAATTCAGATAATTCTGCGGGATACTTTATTCACCCTAACCTCACCTAACCCTAACCAAATAGGGTTACGACACGAAATGAGTGTGATATTCGTGGCCGGCATGCCAAATACCCCCCCCCCCTAAGACAAAGTTTCAGAGAATTTTTTGGTCCTAAGATTTTCGGGCAGAATAAGTGGAATAGTGCCCAAATAACCCCTCCCTGACTCTCTTGAAGTTAGGCGAAATACTTCTCAAAATTTTGGGGCGGAACTAGCCCTTTTATGTCATCTACAGGGCCAGGTGAATAAGACTCGCCGTTAAACCTACAATGAAGTATAGGCTGCGGGGAAAACTCGTCCAACTCCGCTCACTCGCCGCAGGACCAGCCAACGCGTAAGTCACTACCCTTTTAATTTACGTGCGGCACCTCTCTTACTTGCACTCATTACTGCGTTGTCGACCGCAATTCTTCATTCTCATGCAACTCGCACTACTGCACTACAGTAATTTATTAGCTCACAGAGGGCGTGAGACCGACTTTGGTCGCAGTTACGACTTCGTCACTTTTTGGAAACTGGTCTAATTTTTGCACTTTTGGAAGTGCATATGATGTAATCCCTTCCATTCTGATTTTTCCATACTGCCATCCGCTAAAATATACTTCCAGACGCATTTTGCGGGCAAAGTCGTAATTGCAGACAAAGTCGGATCAGGCGACCTCTGTGAACTAACAGACCATACTTTTGTTGCACACTTCATCAGCTGCCATTTTAGAGAAGTTTAATATTTTCTAAGCTATAAACATCTCGTTGATGATGTAATGCTAAGTTTTCAAGAAAGAAATAGAAGTTTTTGAGGTTAAAAGTCCTCTCAAGGAATATTATTTCTCTTCAGAACCCCCTCCCCCCCTAAGAAGGAAGAAGGAAGCGCTCGAGGGGACCTGAGAGGATACACCCTCACCAGAAGTCACTCTATGCACTTTGACCTAATCAGACATCAGACAAAAACAAGGTGATCAGACAAAAAGGATATCGACCGCACTCGGCAAGAGATGACTTGAGAATGAGACTTGCTAGCAATGACTACTGGAGAATGAGAAAGACTTGCTAGCAACCGACCGTCGGTGAACATAGCCGCCATATGTGGCCCGAATAGCAACTCAACAGCAACAGTCGGTTGCTGGCATCAACGCGATAGCACCCACCGTTGCTACGGCAATTTATTTATTTATTTATTTATTTATTTATACATTATGATTATTCATAATGTGACCCTTCTTACAGAAGGTAGAGATAGAAAGGCCCCAGAGAGAATTCGGGAAATTTAAACAGCTGATAGGAGTGTAGGTTCAAACAGCAGAAACCGTGAGTCAACATCCTCCTCGAACCACAACTGCTCCCACAAACAGAGCGGTTATTGCTGTGCCCGAATATCTCTTAAACCTGACCATTCATTTGAATGAATCCAGGTGAGAAATGAACGTAGGCACCGCATCTGTTTGGTTCCTCACAGCACCATTTGCTTTCTGTTCTCACGTTCTGCTAATCAAAAGAGTAAAGTAGTCAAGATGGTCCCACCTACGAAGATCTCTCTGTGGCCCAATGACAAAGTCAAGACAATCATGAACTGCGGATCGAAAAGCACGAGCATATTATGAATTCTTGCAGTGCATCACTTTCACAGTGTAGTAGCATGGATCTCTGCTGCTGAATCCCAATATCAGAAGCGTTCTTCATTCTTCTGCAATAATAACCTCAGCTCTCTGCTCATCAAAATTTTCTTCACAGTACACTTCTTACTGAAAAAATCAATTGGAAGCAGTTTCGCGAAGTTACCAGCTCTCATAAAATATGAACGTAACTGCCTTTCACTTCTTATCATTACTGGCACGTGTAAGTGAAAGTTTCCAAGTCTTCCCCGACACGGTTTCATCACAAAATAATTAGAGAGACGAAGACGAGTTTGTCCATTCCACATTTTCCACAAATAAAAAATATCCACTGCTTTCCTTCTCAGATTAAGATTTTCTAGGCCTAATTTGCGCATGCGGTCTTCGTAACTCATGGAATTTTCAGCGAATTGTTGTGGGAAGCACCTGCGGCAGATGATTCGGGTAAAAGTTCTCTGAACACTTTCAACAAGAGCAATTTTGTTCGCTTGGTATGGATTCCAAATCACTGAATTGTGTTCTAATATTGGCAGAACGTACAACTTGAACAGTTTGCAGTGCAGCATAGGATAGTTATTTTTGAAGATTTTGAGTAGACGAAACATCACTATCCTAGCCCTCATAACAATTCCTTCAATGTGTCTATCAAAAGATAGTTTATTATCGTAACTGATTCCCAAGTCTTTAGTATTACTGCATTCTGAAATCTGAGTGTCCGAATTCAACCAATAGGGTACCTTGGGGTTACTTCGACCGAGATGCATTACATGGGTTTTCGATAAGGATATAGTTAGCTGCCATGAATTCATATATGACATAAGTTTACGGATGGCTACTTGTAACTTCTCTGTTATTTCTTCCTTTTCTTTCAGTCCGTAACCAGCATACAATTTTATATCATCGGCGAACATCAACAATTTTATACTGCTATCATGATTCAATGCGGTAGGAAGGTCAGAGAGGTAAAGATTAAATAGGAGCGGTCCCAATACACTACCCTGTGGAACACCACTTATCACTTCTCTCTCTTGTGAGAAAGAATCGTTCACTCTGACGGAGAAGGTTCTCCCAATAAGGAATGATGTAAGCCATTTCAAAATGTTCCCACAAATGCCAAGATGTTCAAGCTTCCAAAGGAGTTTACAATGTGACACAGTGTCGAACGCTTTGGAGATATCAAAGTAGATGATATCAACGTTGTTGCGTGTTGATAGGTGAGCGTTCCAGTCAAATGTACTCTGTAGAAGCAAGTCAGTTGTTGAAGTCTCTTTGCAAAAGCCGAACTGCTGCAAGGGTATGACATTGTGAGCATTTAGAAATTCGTCAATTTTTTCTTTTATACATCTCTCCATAATTTTACATGCAGTACTGGTGATGGAAATTGGGCGAAAGTCCGCTGGAGATATCGGGGAAGGACGTTTGTTAATTGGCGTAATCAGTGATTTTTTCCACAGAGTAGGTACAGAACCGAGGCTAAGGGAACAGTTAAATATATGGGCAAGCGGCAAACAGAGTTCATGACAGCATTTGAGGAAGACGGCCTGTGGAATGGCATCGAAAGTTAGTGAGTACGATAGCTTTAGTTTTTTCATGAACTTCAACACCATCTGTGGCATTATGAGGAAATCATTTATAGGTGGATAACCTCTACCACCGTTCAAGACATCAGGTAGAGTTCCATCGTCGTTGGTGAAAACCGACAAAAAGTAATCTGCTAAAACTTCACTTTTCTGTATATCTGTTAGAGCACGTTCGCCAAAACTGTTGACGAACGACGGGATTTTCGGAGGTTTATCCTTTAAACGGGAATTGACGAAACTATAAAACTTTTTCCCCTTCATCTTCGAAATGTTCCCACAAATGCCAAGATGTTCAAGCTTCCAAAGGAGTTTACAATGTGACACAGTGTCGAACGCTTTGGAGATATCAAAGTAGATGATATCAACGTTGCTGCGTGTTGATAGGTGAGCGTTCCAGTCAAATGTACTCTGTAGAAGCAAGTCAGTTGTTGAAGTCTCTTTGCAAAAGCCGAACTGCTGCAAGGGTATGACATTGTGAGCATTTAGAAATTCGTCAATTTTTTCTTTTATACATCTCTCCATAATTTTACATGCAGTACTGGTGATGGAAATTGGGCGAAAGTCCGCTGGAGATATCGGGGAAGGACGTTTGTTAATTGGCGTAATCAGTGATTTTCATCTTCGAAAGCAGTCGTTTCTCCTGATTCCTCAAAAACTTGTCGATGAGGCGACTCAGTCTCTTGGATATTTTAGTGTACTTGTTTTCAACGACTTGCTTATGTAGACGGAGGAAAAGAAATTCTCTATACATAAATAACTTCTTGATGTACATTGGAAAACGGGCATTAGGTGTGTGTTGTGTGCGGATGGGGACGCATTTCTCAAAGATGGTGTAAAGAACATTGCAAAACTTTGAATACATGTCATCTATATTGAGGCAGTTTTGAAAAAGGGATTCCCAATCAACAGAAGAAAGTTCACGTTTCATTGAGGGAAAATCGGCATTTGAGAAATCTCTATACTGATTGTTAATTTCTTTGGCATTGTGAGAGACGTGGGCTGTGAAGGCGACGATGGAATGGTCAGAACTTGCAAGAGGATTTTTGATGTGCACATTAGATATCAATTGATGATTGTCTGAGAGCACTAGGTCGAGCGTGCGCGATCCACTTGTTGGTAGTACAACAAACTGTTTGAGTTTATGACTTTCAAACAAAGAAATGTATTTACTGGACCTTGGATCTCGAGGTTTTGCTACGGAGTTCGACCAGTCAATGTCCAGGTTGAAATCACCCAAAATCATGACATTGAATTGGCATCCTGATATTAGCAAGGTCCTGATATTAGCAATGGCCGTTGCTATTGCGTTCCTAGTGACAAGAGTGGGCGGAGTCGGTTCGGCTCCAATCCGTGGAATGTCTGAGATACAATACAATATACAGTCTATCCGAAACGACGAGTCCCCTCAGAAGACGGGAAATTCGACGAACGCTGCCAATACGGCCGCGCCGCAGTCGCTCTGCAAAGAGGCTTCCCGCCTTTTGAGGGTACTCGTCGTTTCGGGTAGAACTCGTTGCAGAGCGACTGCGGCGCTACCGTCTTGGCAGCGTTCGTTTAATTGATCAGCTGTTGAGATCAACGCCGCCATGCTCAATCGGCAAAAAGGCTGGCTTTCTCTGTTTTTTATCCATTGCTGTAGTTTCTTTTTGAATTTATGAGCATACGTCAGACCGCGCTTGTCTGAGGCTGTTCTGCACGTTTCTTTTTCGATTTGAATGTGTTTTTTTTTTTCGATGTGCCTTTCTGTGGCCATAGTAGAAACTACCAAAAACACATTCGAATAAAAAAGAATCGTTCAAAACGGCCTCAGACAAGCAATGGTCTGATATATGATGATATACTCAAAAAAGAAACCACAACATAAGATGAAAACAAAGAAATCCCAGCTTTTTGCCGATTGAGCATGGCGGCGTTGATTTCAACAGCAGATCAATTCGACGAACGCTGCCAATACGCCGCCGCTGTCGCTCTGCAAAGCGGTTTCCCGCCTTCTGAGGGGACTCGTCGTTTCGGGTAGACTGTAGTTCACACCGTTATTACCATTATGATCGTTTCACAATTTCTGCAAACTGTTGCTGTCGAGGTCATGACTGAGAGTAAAAAAATGATCATTTTGGTTCAAAGAGGTTTTCCTTGTAATCGTTATTCCTTTGCATGCTTTATAGAATATTTGAGTGGACTCCTACAAGAATGTGGTGACAGAAAAATTGTATTGAGCGATATCAATTTTCCGCTGATCGAATGGGATAGCATGAACCATCGCGGAAACTCTAGTACAGTCAGCTACAGTAAACTTATTGAACTTGCCAGGATCAATGGTCTCATCTCATCAACCCACCCACCCATGGACGATAGGTGTATTACTGGCTTCCATTCCCCGTTCTGTTAAGAATATTGGTATCTTACCACCCTACGGCACCTCCTATCATTATTGCATCACGCTTGGTATCAACAATGAATACAGAAGAGTGAATAAAATCTTTTCTGTTTCTCGGAATTTTGCGAAACATTAGAGCATTATTTCAGAGCCGTTGCAGACCAGACTACAGAGCCGTTGTGGCGCGCCTGCGGCGCGGCCTTCTTGGCAGCGCACGTCAAATTGATCAGCTGTTGAGATCAACTCCGCCACGCTCAATTGACAAAAGGTAGGTTTTCTTCGTTTTTATCCACTGTTGTAGTTTCTTTTTTTGAAAATATCAGCATATATCAGGCCGTTGCCCATTTGAGGCAGTTTTGCACATCTCTTTTTTATTTGAATGCGTTTCTTCTTTGTTTTTTCTGGGTGGCCATAGCAGAATCAAAAAACACATTTAAATAAGAAGGAAACGTTCAAAACGGCCTCAGACAAGCAATGGCCTGAGATACGATGATATATTCGAGAAAGAAACCACAACAATGAAGGCCGATTGAGCGTGGCGACGTTGATCTCCAATGACTGATCAATTTCGCGTACACTGCCAAGACGGCCGTGCGGCAGGTCGTTTTTGGGCGGAGTTTCGCAACGGGCAGGCCCCGGCCCATACTTTTAAATATCGCGGTTATACCGGGCAGACTCCGGTCCCTTCGTGGACACCGGGCAGGCCGCGGCCCATATTTATAAACTTGATAGTCATGCCGGACAGACCGCGCTACTTAGGAATGCGGCAATTTCGCGTCATGTAGTTCTCAGCGATTTCATAATCATCAAAAAAGGTTTGAAAAGTTCTCTGCAATAGGATTTCGCTTTACCGGTAGTTGTTTAGTCTGTTACAAACGTGATAGTAGTTGAGTAATCGTGTGGATAAATTGCTTTTCTCTTATTCTTTCCAAATCGCTACACGCTTTCACGCGTTCTTTTTCTCCCTGCTGTCGCCGCAACTATCGTCCATTATGAAATGCACCATAATAACCACCACTCGTTTAGGCGCCTGGGATGTCCGGTAGGAGAATTAAGCGCTGCACACTTCGGGACGACACAGCTAAGAAAATAGGATTGCGAGCTTATTCAAGTAATTGCAGACTGATGGGCAGGGCAATGGATGTGAAATGTAAGTATTGGCAACAATTTTGATGTATTTAGAGCAATTTGAGTCGAAAATGTGGTGGATCACGCATTAGGTATGTTGCAATAGAACTATAGGTTAACGGTGAGGATTATCAGTATTGGTGGAATTTCTAGTATGACTAATATTGAATAATTCTAGATTGTGAGCGAAAGTGGGGAAATGGAAGAGGAGGAGCAGAGCGACGAGGATTCTCTTAGTTTTCTGGATGGAAGCACTCAGGAATATCCAAGCGGTGAAACTGATGCGAACAGTAGTAGGATGCGTGGGTTGGAAAAAGCAAATATAAGCCTTATCTGCAAAATTTCACATCCGGTGCCAAGTAATTTTAGAGTTTTCAACAGGATCTGTGTATAATAGGTCATTTGAGTTGCTGAACATTTCATCTCCATTTTGTAAGGTAACCCAACTATTGTGTTGTAACGGAGTGAGGTTTTAGGGAGTTACTATATATAATCAAGGTATCATACCTATATTATAAACGGCGAGGCCCTATTTCGCAACTGTCTGTCTGTGACCGTGACTCATCGCCTGAGCGAGTCGAGGGAATGCCGATTTTTTCCATTTTACAACACTTGAAGAAGGAAACATATGCCCGAACCTTAGAAATTTGGATCTCCAGCGCTATCACAAATGAAAACGACTTGAACACGTGAGGATCCCTGTTGCTACGCATACAACGGACCATGTAGAAGCTTCTCATATTGAACATGATAAGAGTTAACTTCCAAACCGTTCGGGAGCTAGTTGTTTGCAGTTTCGCAGAAAATCACTGTCATCCGCGAAGCGCGGCGAAGCTGCGCTTCGTGTGGATGAGAGTGATTTTCTTCAGTTTACCTAGCCCGGAGGTAAAGTGGCACACGGGTCCGAGACAGAGCGCCGCGAAGCGGCGCTCTGGCTCGGGGTTCTTTTTTTTTCAGAGTTTACCTAGCCCGGAGGTAAAGTGGCACACGGGTCCGAGACAGAGCGCCGCGAAGCGGCGCTCTGGCTCGGGGTTCTTTTTTTTTCAGAGTTTACCTAGCCCGGAGGTAAAGTGGCACACGGGTCCGAGACAGAGCGCCGCGAAGCGGCGCTCTGGCTCGGGGTTCTTTTTTTTTCAGAGTTTACCTAGCCCGGAGGTAAAGTGGCACACGGGTCCGAGACAGAGCGCCGCGAAGCGGCGCTCTGGCTCGGGGTTTTTTTTTCAGAGTTTACCTAGCCCGGAGGTAAAGTGGCACACGGGTCCGAGACAGAGCGCCGCGAAGCGGCGCTCTGGCTCGGGGTTCTTTTTTTTTCAGTTTACCTAGCCCGGAGGTAAAGTGGCACACGGGTCCGAGACAGAGCGCCGCGAAGCGGCGCTCTGGCTCGGGGTTCTTTTTTTTTCAGAGTTTACCTAGCCCGGAGGTAAAGTGGCACACGGGTCCGAGACAGAGCGCCGCGAAGCGGCGCTCTGGCTCGGTTTCACAATAATCATCCAATTTTCATGCATGTAAACACGTCCAAGTTCAGCTCATCTTTCAAATCTCTTGGAAAAAGGAAAAAGTGCATGTAGAGGTTTTTGAAAAAGCTAGTCACGAATAATATCACCGTTTTGCATTATAATCTCGATTTGCTTGATTTTCTCCAAGTTTTACACCGTAGGGCGGTGTAGTTTCGAATTTTGCTAGAGTTTTCCCCATGTAGTTGATCTTTTTCTTGAAATTATTTGTTATCAGCACCCTCATAATCTTCCGCACTACAAGCTTTGGTTTGAATTTGAAGGGACTGTGTGAAGTAGAGCGTTGTCTTATGCCTGGTGACCTCACGAAAATGATATAATGGTGCAAATTGAATGCTATGTTTGTGTTCAGGAGCTCCAATAACCTCACTACGTGTGCTTCAGAGCCCAAAGACTGGATGAAAATCATAATGTCAATGTAAGCATATATAAGCACCGTTGGTACTGAATAGATCCTGTTCAAACTTTTAGGCGAGATTAGGAGGACGACTCTACTGCCAACTGCCAGAGGAAATTGAAATTATTTGATTTTGAAAGGAGATTTTGCTTAGGAGATCTCTGAACTCTAAATTTTAGGGTAGATTTACCCTAAAATTTAGGATTCAGCACCGATCCATAAAATTTTCGTCAAACAACTTCCTCTAAAATCAAACATTTCCAATTATATTGACGCGGTCAGCTAAAGGAGTGGCTGCTCGTTCCAACGAATAATAAAATGGCCTCGTTTATCCGGTTACAGTGAAAAAAGCTAAAAAACGGTCTTCAACACCACTTCGAAACAATTTCTTCAGATGACATCCTTCAAAATCAATTATTTCCAATTTTATTTGCACTATTGTATTCAGGAGATAATGCTCTATCAAACTAATGCAGAAGCCCCCAAAATCTCCATCCCTTCTCAAATTTAGCTGGAAATTTGAAAATTATATGACGGTGCCAATGTGTTAACGTGCTCCACCCCAGTGTACTTGGTACCACTTGTTAACTCGTATGGACATGTCGATGTGCATTGCAAACACGAAACCAATGTTCTTCGCAAAAACTTGTTTTAACTTGTCTACAATGGGGGCTTCGTAGGTTCTTGGCTAGGTCGAAGGGACTTCGTAATTTATTTCTGTTCGAGCTAAGCTTGTGCCGAACTCTGCTATGCATCCTTTTTTATCCGATCAGACCAGACTGCCAGCAAGAACGATCACGTCATTACATGTCAAAACAGGACTGATTGGCAGTGCGGAATCGCTGTGCTGGCTACTGCAAGCCCACGGGTTCAATTCCCAGCGCCTTTAAAAGGTTTTTGCACCGGTCGGAATCACTTCAAAATTAACTGTGGAGCAAACAGGGTGCAACTATCGGAAAATGAAGTGTGGAAAGCGTGATGTGACTTGCCAGAATCCACCTTCAAGGTCCGTCAGTTCGTGGAAAAGTAGGGTGACATAGATCATAGCTGTCTGACGCAGAATTAGCGAACGCTTCTCAACCTATTCATACAGCACGATCAGGCATGTGTTTCATCAGAGCTCCAGAGTTTTTCTCCTCTAAGGGCTCATATTTGGGAGCTCGATGGGAAATCGATGGGAAATTTGGCGAATTCCCCACCGATTTCCCATCTAAATTGCGGGAGAACGACCACACTTTGAGGAGCCAGATTCTGTAGTCCAATGGGAAATTTCCTCCTCTAAAACCTAGATAGGAGGACTTTCCGTGATATCTGCATATTGCGTTTTAGTAACTTCCCGAACAGATCTGATCCATTTTCACTATCTCTTCAAATTGCGAGGTTTTCACTTCCTTAACTCCCATGAAGAGAGTTCGTCTTTTACTGGAATTCCTCCGCATTCACGCATTAGAGCTCCAAGCATTCATCCTTCATCCTAATTATCGCGGCTTGGAGTTTGCTCTTGACCAAGTGATTTAGGTGGGAAGTTTAGCCTAGGAGGTCCGGAAATTTGAAAAACTTCCCATCGAGTTCCCAGAAAAATATAGAGGCCTAGAGAAATTGAATTCTGAAAGAAGACAGATCTGATCATGCTCTATTGATATGTTAAAAAGCGTATGCTGATTTTGCGTCAGACAACTTAAGTATGAGGTTCATGTCATCCTACTTTTCCAACAATTGACGCGCCTCGCCGGTGAACTCTCGCATGTGCAATCGATCGATCTCGTTTTCCGCACTTTATTTTCAACTATTGCACCCCCTTTGCTCCACTTAATTTTTAAGTGATTCCGACCAGTGCAAAAATTTTTTGAAGGCTGTTCGAAGGGCAAGGAAACGAATCCGTGAGCGCGCAGAAGCCAGCGCTAACCTAATTTCGCACTGCCAATCAGTCCTGTTTTGACACGTAATGACGTGATCGTTCTTGTTAGAAGTGGCAGATCATTATTTGTCACAATGCCATAGAACAATCACAACTTCCACGTTACATCCATTGGTCAAGGCCGCACACTACTTTCCTGTACGACTACCCCCCCCCCCACCTCCCAGTACCCTCCCATACGACATCCTAATGAGAAATTCCCATCGGACGCTTAATCCTGATTGTAAGTGCGCCATGTGCTGTGTTCAATTACTTCCAACCATAATTTACTGGCATTTATATACGAGTATTATGGCGTTCGTTTAGATTTGTTTGAACAGTGCACAATTGACTTATATTAACTGACCTCAAAGTGTGACAAGTCAAGCCAAAAAAAAAAGACTATTTAAATCCATATTCCCGCGCATAAAACGTAGAACCTCTTGCGATCTATCATTTTCCTTGTCCAATGAACGCCTGTAGCTGATCTGAAATTGTTGAATTTCGGACTTCTACATGTCGATCTCTAACTTCTTCATATATATAGTAATGAAACATGCCTCGTCCATTTTACTCAGACATTCGGGCGTTTGGAGCGCCGCACATTGTGTAATTTCGAACATCTAGCAGCTTAAAATTATTTCCTGGAGAACCTGTAGATGAATTCTCATACTTTTTAGTATTTATACTCTGCCTAGTCTGCTGCTTCTAGGCACTGGACGTGACCCATTGACACCAAGGTTTTGCGGCAATTTCAAATAGTTTTGCATTAGAGCCTCAGAGTACAGAAACATGTAGTGAGGAATAATTTTTTGTGCAGCAGCTGCATCACATAAATTTCAGTATCTACGTGTGTTTGCAATAAATAAGCGTGTAAAACATGCATACTAATTCCAGTCTCGAGACTGCATACATTTTCATATGATGAGCCTGATGTGAGCTAACATATTAAGCTGCTAGACATTTTATGGGAACGTGCAATTAAGAAAGTCGTTATTTTAGGACTATTACTGATATAAATGTCCTAATCGGTTCCAGAATATTAATTTACATGGATTTCTTGTGAATGCTAGAAATTCCTATGGAAGGTGGGCTCGAAAAAGGTGTTCGCCGGTAGGGTGGCCGAACATAGATTGTCGTTCAAGACAATATTATTCCATTTTTGACTGTTATTTTCTTCACCAAATACTCTAATCCGGTTAATTTTTTCTGAGTAGTTTCTTCTTCTCTAATTTCAATATTTTTTATTCCAATTACAACCTCAAAAGCGACGCTTTGCTTTTTCTCACTTGCCTTCATGATATGCGCTCTTATACGGTTCTGTAGTCACAGGTCTATCTGATTCATTCCAGCTGTGGTGAAAACAACTCTCGGCCATTAACATGTCTGATCATGACTGAAGTGTCCCCTTTCTCGACGCTTTTCCAGAAAATGATGTTCAATCCACTATAAACTCTGCGGAGCGCTTCGAAGCATAATAAAATTTTACCTGGAACACAAAGAAGTATTGATACGAAATACTTAAGTAGATGTACTAACGCAGAACGGAACGATCTTTACCAGGTCCTACCGACAGAAATCAAGAACGAATGCGGAATCTCTTCATCGAAGAAACAATTGAGAAATCATTTTAATCACGTCAGAAGTGAAATGATCTTAAAAGCTTTACAGATACGTTACTAGAAGGAAGACAAAAGCGGTAGGTTTCGAATGTTTTCATTGATTCGTCGTGAATTATCTATCTCATTGTATTCAATCGTCGTGAATTATCTCTCACTGAATTCTCCTGCTACAAATCGGTGGAGGGGTCGATTACAGAACGGAGCTATGCAGCCCACCCTCCAATCCTGTTCAATGATGTCCCATGGAAAGAGAACTCTGGGTGGTTTTCTGCGGGACGCCCATAGTGTAGGGATATCGTACGGCGTGACGCTCGCTTTCGAGCTAATAGGTAGTGAGTATAACTTTTTATCATGCATATATCAAATGAATAAGATTATTCAGTGGGAGCTCATATGAGCTCCAGAGTCCGGGAAGAGCGGCGGGGGTGGGGAGAGTGGAGGAGAGGCTATGATGAGGATCTTGAAAAGTAAGTTGCATCAGCTTGCATTTCATCAGAGTGTAAGGTCTTTGTGGATATATTACAGTGAAAGCTCATCAAGAGATAACACTCCAGAAGCAGTGGCATGGGCAGGGAGGGTAGCTTGCAAAGATGAGGATTGAAAGGCGAGTTGCACTAACTCACATTTCATCGGAATATAAGCGGCAGGAGAAAAGTATTGGTCAAGTAAAGGTGCTTTGAGACTTTGACTCACACCTTTGCTACTATGACAAGCAGCATGCAGGCATTGGCGAGGAGGTGCTGCGTAGAAGGTCTAACAATGAACATTGGAATCGGACTGAGATCCTGAGCGGGATCAAGTGTACGAACGTGATTTCTCAAAGGAGGAAGGGGTAGCCTATGTGAGGGTAGTACAATGACAACAATGTAGGATTTCAATGTAAGAGAATTTTGACGTGAATAATGGTTATAAGATTATAAATTAATGTGGGTCGAGCGCTGGTCGAAAGTCAAGTCAGAAATAAGAACTACATTGTCGGTACATTGCGGAGGTCTGCCCAGTACGCTGTTGCTCATTTGGAAGATTACTGAGGTGAAGAAACAGGCAAAAGAAGAAGCACGATAACGTGCATAGAGCCCTTGACTGCACACTGCAGTTTCTTACCTGTGGGTTCGAGTCGCTAGGGGGCCGACTTTTTGCATCACCATACTTGACCCTGATCCTGAATTTTTGGTCACCCTGAAGCACTTCCGCCCCTATTGTTAATAGCTTATTTCTTCTTCTGTTCTAATTGTTTGTGCGCTTACTTGTTGGTGTACTCGTTATTGACTTCTTGTTTTTAAGTAATGTTATGTAAAGACAATTCGTTTTGCAAACAAATTCATGGTTATATATGTTATGTAGTGTATGTATAGGCAATGTAATATAATGTATGTATAGATTTTTGATCGATCAATCGGATCCTTCCGCTCTTTCGAAACATTTTGTTTGTTGTTTATGGTGATGAGTAGTCCTTATAGGGTAAGGTCCTTGTATGTGGTTTGAACCATATCCGAACCCGTATGCAACCAGTGGACCGGAAATCACTTTTTCCTATCTGGCTTCCTAATGGCTTAAGCTCATGTCGAGTTTTGCTGCTAAGAAAGCCGCCCACGTAATAACAAGCCGGACTGCTACATACCGCGTGCTCTCTGCGGCAATAGTCGTTTAGAAAGTTATGCATAGTATTTTGCCGCTGCGAGCTGGTCTAGCCACCGACCATCAGGAATATCGTTGTCTGCCCGGCGACAACTCGCTCGGCAGCAAAACTCTGAGTGGGCTCTACGTTCACTATTTTAGATGACGTTCTTGTTCTTCGACGGTCCGGCCGCTGCGAACATGAATTACCGAAAAGTGGACCCGCACGAAGAACATGACAACGATGAGATATTTTCTGAAACCTTTCGCTTCTGCAACCGCGATATCGACGTCCTCAAACTGATGCCGTCACCTCTCCTTCTAGTGAACTCCACACCACAGCAGGAATTGTATGCGAGGAACTCCGCTTTCGTAGCAAGGTCCACCTTCCTCACTTGTATCTATTTATCACTGCCCTCTGTCCTCAATGGTTGCATCGCCTATTTTATGGGTATGACCTGCTCTCTCTGGCGGAGTTTGGCCTAACGATCAGCCCGTTTCGTGTCTCGTGGTACTGCGATTAACCCACAGAACGCAAACTGATACCGGGGTCAGCTCGCTCCATTTTCTGAGGAGGATCCTGAGCTCGTGCGCTGTGATTCACACTATGTGGAAAGTTCACTTTACGATTGTCTGGCTTTGTTCACCATTGTAAGCTTAATTTCACTGGGTTTTGAGTGGTATGATGTTAAGGAATTCTTGGAAAAGATACAACTTAGCGGAAAATGCCACAGTATACTGCCAGAATTGGGCTCGAAAATTGTTTCTTGGGAAGAGAACATTGCTTTTTGACTTCCTACCATTCGTCAAAAATCGTTGCTTGCGTCGTCGGTAGGAGGTTTCATTCCTGTCAAGTTTTGTATAAAAACACTGTTACATCAACTTACACGCATGACATACAACCTGGTGCACCAATCTAGCATAGATCGATAAAATTGGATATGGTAAGATGATGCTATCCCTGAGCCTCATTTAGTATAAGTTTCTTCGTGTCGTGAATATTGTAGACTCCTGTTTTCAATCTTTTTTTAGCTAGCTTTCGATGATTAACACCTTCGTCAGGCCAGGCTAGGCAAACAAGATGATAAACAGCACAGTAAGCAAGTCAGTAGACGAATCTGATTCGTCTACTGATTAGAGTTGCTGGGTTTTTGAGTAGAGGAGGCGAGCTCTATATGTTCAAAACAAAACGGGTTCATATACATCTTTGACGACGTTTCGCAAGAGCTAGTATGGTGTAGCTTTCGATGTTCGACGGCGGGATTTCTGCTGACGGTTAGATCCTGTCTGTAGGGCTTTAGCGGTCTGGACAAAGAGTCGCTGTCCAACGCGCGCGGTCGCGCGCCGTTCCGTTATACAGGGGCGCACTGAAGGCATCGTAAACAGGGATGAGCGGATTATCCGTATCCGCTTATCCGTTTTACCGTTATCCGTAGGTTTTGGCCTATCCGTTATCCGCACCGTTATCCGGGCTTTTAGCACCGGATAACGGTGCGGACAAGGCCGAATTATTAATTATTGGATTCATCTTGTACGTTCAAAACAGAGGAGAGCCTCCATTTGAAGATGTGTTACTCGATCTGATGCGTTTCGCGTCATCATGCAAAAAGTAGGAGAAGGTAATACAGACTTGTACCTTCCCAAAAAGAAATCCTCTTGCTCACGTTTTCTAGGTTGTCAGATAAAGTGAGGCAATAACCTCGAAACCATCATTTGTGAAATTACCGACAATAATGGCTAATGTTTGATAGTGATAACGTTGGAATTCAAGCGTTTCGATATCTTACCATATCTGAACGGTGAAATTGGTGACCTAGCAGCTCACTGGTGACCAATCGTTGCAAGGTTCATCCCGAATATTTATTTTATGCCACCGTTTCCATCATTTTTGAATCTATTGATCAAATAGCCTTTGGGATTCAATACCATAATACTGAGCCAGTACGAGGAGGTTTATCAGAACTCTACAAAAGATATACGAATCAAAGCTGCAGCCTCCATGAGCCCCCCCCGCATCCTATGCCTCAACACCAAAACAAAACATTTGGAAGGACCAGCCTCCAGGGACGAGCTTCTACCTTTGCACTAAAAACGACGCGGACACATATCATCTCAAGCAACAGATGCGCCTATTAGATTAACAAATATCCAAATGTCAGTGGTGTTACTACTATATTTACATCCCTTCATAATGACGCCATGCTCAGCGTCGTGCTCAGAATGGCGGAATTTGATAACTAACAAGATAAAGAATATGTGCTAATTCTTTCCCATAATATTCAACACAATATGTGCTAACTCCTTTCCACAATATTCATATAGAATCCTGTCATTTTTTCCCATGTTTAATGTTGTGGAAGGTGGGGTCTTTCAGAATTCGGATCACTTATCCGTTATCCGTTATCCGGTATCCGTTATCCGGTCATTTTTGGCCTATCCGTTATCCGCACCGTTATCCGGGTCGTGGAAAATCTCGTATCCGCTCATCCCTGATCGTAAAGCGTGCTTTATCTTGCTATCGTTGGGCCTTACATAGATTTTGAAATGAAAGCTTTTATTTTCCTATTATTATCAAGTGAGAGAAAGTAGATGAACGTTCCTTTCGTAGGTATGAATGGATAATGTAAATTCACATCCCCTGGGACCACAAAATTCATTCTCATCTCGGACTCAGATTTGAACACTTCCTTTCGGTCTTTCCATTATCCATTTAGTGTCCAACTTGTATCAATAGAAGCGTAGACTTCCCGGCACTATTCGGCTTATACTGCCCCAAAATTCAGAGGTTTTCCGCATAAACTTCGCCTAGCGGGGTTATTTCAGGTGCTGAATACGCTTATCGTATCCGTTTTGCACAGTAACCGTGGTTTTGAAGGGTTACGGGAGGTACAGTGTAGATACGGTATGACAAAGAATCTTCTCAAATATTGGATAGATGGGTTGTCTTAGCCGCTGACCACGATTACCAACTTTATTTTGCACGCCTCCTCCGTTCTCGCTACGTTTTGCATTTTGTTTCAGAATCGAATTTCCTGCCGTATACCCACCGTATCCTTCGAGTATGAGGTTACGGTACGAAACGGATACGATATCCGTGATCGGTGGTCTGAAATAACCCCTATACCCAAAATTTGAGACGATTCCGTGAGATACCGTACGTACAGTAGTACTGTAATCCTACAAAAACGGAGTTACGGTGCAAAACAGATACGATAATCGTCTTCAGAACCTTAAATATCTTCCAAGCCAAGTTTGGGCGGGAATTTTTACTTCGAAATTCTGGAGCAGAACTAGCAGAATAGCCTGACTTCCCTATATATGCTCACAATGACTGAAATTTATCGTGAATTCAGTAACCGTTCAGTTGCGCTTGCTGCATTCCGGCTTATTGTTAGTTTTCTTTTTTCAGTAAGTTTGTGATTATATGACATGTTTGTACTCTTTGCATGGTTACATTGGTCCCTCTGTTCTGCTGCTCTCAAAAAGCAGAGAGATGGATGACTTAAGCCACCCCCCAACTCAGTCACAACGAGCTCTTACGGTCAGTACCACATATAGGTGTGTCTCTAACCACTTAAAAACATGTTTCTTACTTTTGAAAGATCAAAGGAGAGAAAGTTGATGGTCACTTCTTGGTGATTTACTTCCATAGACTGCTGTTGTGCAGTCCTATTCTATTGAGAAACAAATAAGATCCTCATAGCAGAACTAAGATTCCCATAGAAGAATATCCGCCGAAGATCTAACAACAAATGGAAGAATTTCACAACCTTTAATCAGGCATCCTGTCAACGCTTACAATTTTTCTTGATGTTCTACTGATAGAATTTCTGTGGTAGCTGCCACCCTTTGAGAAAAAGCAACATGCTATTAGCACTGCAGACACTAATACAACCATTCGTCGGATGAACTTCGCTTGTAATCTCCGTCGCTACCTCAACGGTTTCTTTACAAACTCAGTCCAAATCAGTTAATCTGTCAAGGATTGTGTGTTATTTACATGCATGCATATTCTTATACGTACTTGCTTACACAAGAACTTCGACTTTATTTACATACCTGTACAAACATATTCGAAACAATGGCAGGATCAACACGTGCCGTTGTGGCAACGCGGCTTCAGGCCTGTTCTCAACTACTTGTACTGGCAGCCGATGAGGAGTCTCGGCCATACATTAAACCCTAGCATGAGCCTTCTCTGGATTCGCGTTTTCAAATACTTGACAAATATCTATCAGCGGCCTTTCCTAAATATTAGGTGCGTGCAAAAGTTCCGGGGCAGTTGGTGGTATTTCACCGTTCAACGTCGTTTTGCTCCTTGCCTTTGGGATATCCTGCAACGGTTTTCATACATGCCGGTAGCCTAAGACCTCTGCTACCTATACCACTTTTGGCTCGGGTCTACGTCACAGCGTTGCTCTGTCTTGGGTGTAAAACCAATGTTGTGAGCTGTGCAATAATTTGAGGAATTTCGCTTTATGAAATCAAATCTAGATGATCAACAAGAGGAGCGACCCATAGCATCAATAATGCGTTTGTGGAGAGTATGTTCTCTAAAACGGCAGGTGCTCAAAGGTTCCTGGGGATTCTGAGCGGAGATGAAAGCCTGGAGAATGCTTCACTAGTTGGTCAGAGATTCGGTCATCGCAAAAGCGGCAGGAAAGAGCAGGTTGAACCAGACCTTGTGCAAAGTGCGCAAGACACTACGAGGAATTTAGTCAACAATGCCTAGTTACCTGAAAGAAGTCGGTAAGAAGGGGTAGGTGAGTAGATGGATTTTGTGCTAGTTGAGCGAAGAGCACCAACGTCCACACTGGCAAGTCTGCAGGTATTCCACCTTCAGATTTCCTAACAATTCGTTTCATGGAAGAATTGTTATTGCTGATAGAGAATAGGTCAGGTACGACAATAGGAGGAGGACATCCCAAAGCCCGGGCTCCTGCCACCCACCTAAAAAATGGCCGAACCATCACTACCTTCCTTTAAAAAAAATTTTGACCTTTCATGGTCAGCAACGTGACTCATTTGCAATGAATTTGTTTTTTAATGAATGCACAATAATCGCCCTATAGTAGTTGCTTTTCCCTAAACTAATCACGGGAAACCTCTTAAGCATAGGGCCGACACAGGCGCAAATATGTGGTCTGGTCCGGCTGTGAGAAAACGCACACCAGCGCGTTGCAGTGCCAACCGTATAAAGAATAGGCCACTCGTGCTCCGAAATTCTAGCCCAATTTATTTTACTCCCTGTACCTGCCTCTAACAGACTACCCCCATTTCAACCTTCTATGACTTTACCTCCGCTGTAAAAATTCCAATGAACAGACCCTACTGGAAAACGACGTGTGCCACTATTACGAGTGTAGACCTGTCAAATTTTTAGCTTCTGGAAAAAATTTTTCTGTGCCATATTGGCAACAATACGGAGATGCGAAAGCTTTTTGTAAAAATGCTGACTTTTGTTCAAGTTATGGTGTTTTGAAAAATTAGGTGCAACTGCCCCGGAACTTTTGCACGCACCTAATATTTCCTCAGGTGCATACCCTACCGACTTCCAAGAGCTTTTCGACTATTTAACTCCGCTGATAACGAATCCTCGTAACCACCGCGGACCCATATGCGCATCACGAAGGCTATGTACGTATCTAAGATGTGAAGAAATTCCGCTTAACGTTTATATAGCATAAAGTAGTGGTTGTATCAGATCTACAGGCCATGGTCCTCATACCACTTTCTCGGCTGAGTTAGCATGCGGTGAAAGGACGCTGCCAGCGGTAGTTGATGAAGTTGCAGATACTATAATAAAAGGTGACTGAGTTCACTAATTATGCAGTCATGGAGGGAAATACCTTCTTCAGGACTTTTCCATCGGGCTTTCCCGGCACTCACGCGCGAAATCTTCGAGAGCATTGCGAACAAGACCCAGGCGAGGCATATCTACCCAAATGCTCTTGGTTTTATCGACGGTAAACACATCCAATCAAGGTGAAATGATGAAGGCTGACATGTGTAATATTAGATTGCTAAATAAGGTTCCGCTGTTTTTGCATAGGGATTTTTGAACGCTTGTAATAAATATGTCCGCATAGCATTTGAAGCGTACAATCTCACGAATATTCTGATCTTGAAAATGTGATTAACTTCGAAATGCTTTTCAAGAATGCAAATTCGGTGACTGCACCTGCACGAAGAATAATTTTAACGTAAGGTTGCATGAGGCTAACCAGATTTGGGTAGAGTAATCTCGAGGCCATTGTTATTCTCTCTGGTTTTATACCTCTGCATTTTATTGTGGAGCACAAGCTCAAAACTTGGTGACTCAAAATTTTGATTCTTTTTTCTCTATGAAGTTGAAGCCAACTGAGGTGGGATTTTTCTCCACTGTGACTACAAACATCAATCGTTTGACGATACCAATCCGTAGGGTTTTGGGAAGAGTTCCATACGCTCTGTGGAAATCACACCATTTCGCAACACCGCGAAAAGTGCCTCAATTTGGTTGGTCGAACTCTCCTCAGAAGCGAAGAGATGACAGAGTGACTTTCAATTGCCCATTATGTAGCATAAATCTGGCTTTAATCCAGCGCTGGTTATCAGATCACAAGAATCCCTACTTCGTGAGAACCGATTTGCCGAAATCAGTGACCTCCAGCACTGAAAGACCCACTTCTTTGCCTCGTAGTCCACGGATTTCCGGAGTAGCAGAATTGAACTTCAGCTGCAAAAAGTGCAAAAGACCAGCAACTGTTATGGTGCACCCTTTGATTGATACCTATTGTCATCTGATTTTTTGTAAAACATTCTTGTCAAAAATTACAAGACAGCGAAAACTTATGTAACAACCTAATAAAAGGCCAACTAGAAATAGCTTTCAACAGCTGGCATGCTGCAACTGCGATTACAACATAGTGGCGTTCGACTCCTGGTAGGTGATGCAGGTGTTTTTCGAACTTCGGACGTGAAGGCTAGTAGGAGGGAATTCAACATCGACTGAAACGTTGTAATTGATAGGCAACTTCTAGACGTGGATTGAGCAAAACGAGAGCGTGTTCCCCATAACTCGCGAATTGAATGAGGTTGGGCCAGTGCAATCTTACTTGTTCATGGATAGTGGCTGTGGACAGAATTTTTAGATGACGGCAATGAAACCAACAGAGGACATAGCCGAATGAGGTTCAACAAAAACATTCCGGGTTGGATTCAAACTTAAATCAAAATGTACTAATCATTTTCATTCACTCCAACTCCAGTGCTAGCAGAATGATGGAGTCAACCTTGGGCATCCTCTGTAAGCGATTCGCGGTCCTACAAAAAGCTATAGAGCTCAACCCCTGAAAACATGTCGACTCACGATTCCATTAATGGTAAAATAATCAAAATATTATGAATCAAATTCAAGGTATAATGAGCAGTTAACATATCTGGGTCCTGCATAACTTGACTGCACGCAGAAAAGATGCACTAAAGAACGTGGAGAGGATACCCTAGTGTTTTGGCACCCCCAGAGGGCATAGCAGTAGGTGGGGGTTCAAGTTCACCAAATATTGCTAGAGACAAGATAACAGCACATTTCGACTTGTCGTGTTTATTTATTTCTTTGATGCACCGATGGTGTAATCAGTGCGTCATAAGGAGTGTTTATACTTTTTCGCGACGCGATGGCGTCGCGGCGATGGCCACAACACGCGCGACGCGACGGGCAGCGAAGCTGTCGCGTCGCCCCATCGCGCCATGCTGAACGTCGCAAATTTACGTACCCACGCAAAACCACATGCACACTTCAACGTAGCGGGGATCATGGGTTTCCACGGACTGTTTTGGACCTCGTGGTACCGTTTCTGGTCTAGAATGTCTAGGGGAAGTTCTCAGCGAATTTCAGTGGTGATCTCTGCGGGGACTTCAATTTTGAGCCGGGTTCCTCGCCAAGAATCTTTGTTTCCAAGATATCGAAGAAAGCATTGCGGGTTTTTCTCATTTATTTGTATGTTGGATTTGTTTGTTGTGATTTGTTTTTGCATTTGAGTTATCAGAATGGTTTTTCTCCTATGCATGCATTGTTGTAGTCCCGTGCTTCGGCACTTTTTTTTCACTGTTCAGGTGTGTTCTTGTAGTACTACCAAGGTTTTCCTTGTTCAAGATGTACGTTGTTCCAGTTCCTCGATTTGATGTTTTTGGTCCTGCGCTGGTCGAATGTGTGATTTTCTGACCTAGTTGGGAGTTTCGTTCACTTAGTCATATTCTAGCCCCGTGCTTTTGATCTTTTCTAATCTTTCACTGGTTAGACGTATTATTTTGTGATTTCCTGAAGCACCTGTACAACGATGTCCACATGAATGGGAAACGATTCCGATAACTCAAATTCAGAACAAAATCTCTAGATCAATATATAGTAACATGTATACCCACATTGTGTTCTTCTACAGCTCGGCTGACTAGTTGTAAGTAGTAACCGCTCATAAACAGAAGACAACATCAGAAACATAAAAAGCTCACAAAATTACTACCTAAAAAGCATAAGACGCGTCCAGGTTCGTTCACATTCGCATCTCCAACTGAATTCGTCCTATTCCGTAGGTTTTGGGCCAAAGCCACTCGAAAAACTATGGAACGGTGCTCAATTCTAGTCCGCAACATCAGCGAAACCATCGCGTCGCGTCTGCTAGCAGGTGCGACGCGAATTCGTCCCATTGCGTCGTTTTTCAAGAAAAAAGTATAAACAGGGCGCGACGTCGCCACGCAACGTCGCGTCGCGATAGGAATCGCCAACTACCACATCGCGACCATTGTTTGTGCATGCATCCACTCGGGACCCATCGCATTTGAACAGTTTGCTGGGACGCGACGGTCGCGAACACTCCTATAGGTAAATACAAACGTTACGCTGCATCGGTAAAAAGTTGTTAAGGCGAGCGAGATTGCGATGCGTGCGCGGGCGCCCTGCATGTGATAAGCGAGATCGGGTTCGCTCAGGTATTCGAGCACGTCACTCATTTAATTCAAAGCCATAGGTTTCAACATTACACATACACTTCACTTTATGAAAAAAGGGAAGAAAAATGCTCACTAGAGCCAAAATCTGATGAATGGCGTACTTGAACAGCTGAGCAATGCCGGGTTCAAATACCACAGGCTCGGCGCTCTCGAAAACTTTCTACCAATGGCACGTAAACACTGTAACAGGATCTGTTCAACCAGAAATCTTTTACAAATACACTAAAACAATATGGAAAAAGCAGTCACTCTTCCTTTCGGGTTTGGTTCCAAAGATTGAGCTATATGACTGAATTAGCTGACCAAAACCTTATGAGGAAGTGGTAGTTGATTATCCGCCCTAGTTGGCCACGTGCCCAAGAGCGCATAAGGTTTATTGGAATATGCCGGAGCTCCGGCACGCAGTTATACCAACTGAAACCTCTGCGGAACCGGTATACTGGATAGTTGATCGTTTGGAACGAAGCTCAGAGGGGACTGACATGGTCAACGCGATTATACAAAAACAAACATCACCACCTTGATTTTGTTAGTAGACACAATGATGAAGGCACCTAATTAAACAGTAGAGAAATAAGGAAATTTGAAATTGAAAGAACACATAATGAGCAGGCAGAATCGCTCCTAAAACACTTGGCCGTGAAAAGAAAGACTGAGCATGTGCAGTAGCGGAACGAAATTCTAAAAAAGGAGGTAAAGGAATGCATCTAATCTGGACTCCGTAAAAATTGTGAGAAATCAAGCTCCTTCAACTTATTTCTGAACATTCTGCTATTCTTTGATCGTAACAGCTCGAGGATGAACTTCTAAAGCAACCTAGCACAACGATTGTAGTGAATATTAACACCCCCCCCCCCCACAACTCTGCCATTACAGAGACGAAATACCCACTATTTACTGGCCTTATGGTTTACATATTTCTTGGTTTAGAACTCTAAACAGAAGACAACATCATGCGCAAGACGTCTCCGTTCTAGCATATCCTAGTGAAAACATCCCAGGTGCTCACTATAACTAGGCATATCCTCATATCTAGTCCACGGAAACAATCGAAGATACACAAACGTGTAAACGTTTGCTGCACTTTTTTTAAGCTTGCGAATTTGCTTTTCCAGGTGTGCGTACCAACAGGTGAATAGTATTCAAGTTGTGGAATGACATAAGATTTGCGAAGTCGGAGTAAAATTTTGGAATCGGTGCTTTGAATACTGTGGAGCATAGTAAATAATACCGAAAATGCGTTATTTGTGATCTTCTCAACATGCTCCGTAAATTTGAGACCAGATTCTATGAGCACTCCCAGATCTTTCTCGATCGACATGTCTTCCCATTTATTCTATAATCACCTTGGTGTACATTGTCGAAGTGTAGAACAGAGCACTTGTCAATATTCACCTCCAAGTCAAAAGATACAAGCCATTGACAAATTTCGGAGATGGAGACTTGAATTTCATTTCGAATTTTGCAACGACTCTCATCATCAAGGCAGTACAAACCTTAATATCGTCGGCGTGAAACTTGACTTACGTCAAGAAAGTCTTCGAACAAATTGCCTAAATCAATTGTGTAAACCAGAAATAACAAGGAAGATAAAACTCCCCCTTGTGGTACTCCACTGGGGCAGGGGTACATTTCAGAAGAATTAGTGCCAACTTTGACCGCCAGCTTACGAGATTCAAGGTACGATTCAAGCCATCTAAGAAGCTGACCGCAAATGCCTAGGGTTTCAAGTCTGGTCAGCAAAATATGGTGATTGACTCCGTCAAAGGCAATCAGCAAGATTAGTTAACGTGGAAGAAACGGCAATGAAACCATGCTGATCCTTAAGAATAACATGGAATCGTTGGAATCACGACTGAAGCGTTTCTCTAATAATCTTCTCCATAACCTTTGCAGGGGTGGTGCTAATAGGACGAAAATCGGAAGCGTACTTGGTCTCTGAAACTTTAGGAATGGGTGTGATGATAGCATTTTTCCACAGATCTGGCACTTCACCGAGTATTAGAGAGATATTGAAAATGAGCGTTAGAGGCTTATACAGAGCTAAGGCACACTTTTTGTACACGATCTGGGGAATGCCATCAAAAGACACGGTAATAGGGGTGTTTAAGTTTCTCAGAAATTTCAAGGTATCCTCTGGATGTGTGATCAATTCAGAACATTTATGATCAATATGCTCAGAAAGGAGGCAGGAGGAGAGTTGCTCAGATTATCTTGAAATATGCTTGCAAAGTATTTCCCCAAAGCGTCGGTTTTAGATTGATCACCACAATTCAGAATGTCAAAATCATCCGTCATAGTCCTTGCACTGGAAACTGGTTTCGTTTTCTTACGCAGGTACTGAAAGGCCCATCGCCTTTTTCTCGAAGCGAGGCGTCTTTCGTAAGTATTTTTGAAACGATATTCTGTGTCCTCGCGGACCTTCTTGCGAAGGTGGCCTGACAGAGGAGTGGGGATAGAATCAAACAACCTCTGCTTCTGAGCTTCAAGTGACTGTATATGTCTGGGGTATTCTTGGCGGCAAGGATGTTCAATTCTAAGTTCCACGAAAACAGCAAACGCAGAGTAAAGTTTCTCCGTGAGTACTGCTTCGAACCAGTACTATGGAAGAAGTTCAAGAATTTATGGGAGGCACTGTTTATAGGCGACATAGCGGACCAGTCAATCTGCAAATTAAAATCTGGGTTGAGCAGATGTCAGCACACAATTGAATTAATCTATCATCCTCTTGACTGCTATTTTCCGTTGGACTATAAATGTCCACAAGAGTCAGGTGTGGGAAATCAAAACTGAAGAGGTCTATGCGCAGTGATCTGCAGCCAAAAAACAATGTGATCGATTTTCCGAGCAGCATAATTAGTCATAACGAGGTAACAAACTCCTCTCCCTTTCCTTTTAGAGCGATTAACTATTGATTGTGTAGGGAGAGTGACCGATTATTTTGGAATTCAAGACCTTAGGTGTTAACCATGTTTCGGTAATGGCTGCGTCATCTGGTTCAAAATCATTCAAAAATACGTGCAAACGCTTCAGCTTTTTCGAGAAACTGCGAGCGTTCAGGAGAAGACAACTAATAGACGGTTTGTCCCGCAAACCATGCGAACTCAAAGGTTTTCCAGGATAGATTTTTGGGTAATGCCGATTTTTGCCGTAACTCACCTTTGTAAACGACCTATTGCTTACCTGCATTTCGCTCCTTCGCTGGCTATTTCAGTTTTTTCAGTTCATAGTCCTTTTTTCCTTTCCACAAGCCGTTGATGGAAATACTACCCCAACCAGCCTGGAGCGAGTTGGGTCTGGCCTTCCTGAATGGTACACTTCTATAGGCCGACATTCGACGTTGATCACGTCCAGAAGTGGCGTGGTCTTCATCTCAAGGTCATGTTGGCGTTCGGAAGGGCGTAGGTCTGGGTTTGCTTTAGGCAGCCCAACTACGACAATGCTTGGCTATTTTTGTCTACGTTTTCTGGAAACATCAACATGAAGCTTCTCAGAGAGCACGGTCAAAGTCCCTCCCGTTGCTGGGTCCTTGTTGCGTTTCATCACTACTCTCATAAGTTCCAGGACAGATAACTTGCTGTGATCCTCACTGTCCTGTTCTGCACTCACTGAAGCCCAGGAAGTAATCCGAGTTACATCAGATTCCAACTGCGTAAGGATCGATTAGCCGGCTTTGTAGAACGTTGACTTCTGCTAACCATTTTGACTGACTTGACCAATCCGTAGGTTGGCAGATCAACTGAAGAGAAACCTCAACAAGTGAAACCAATTTAACAGATAAAGCAGTCGGAAATTTAAATGAAAAGAAACTAGGATGCTGCAGTTGAAATCGTTCAGAGATAGCAAAAATGATTAAGGAAAGGGCAAGAAAACAGCGAAAAAACAGAGTGGTTAGCAGAGCACTGTAAAGAGCAACCGCTCAAGGCGATCAACCGCGATGATGACTCAATTGTTGTATGGCTAGCACTAACCTATTTTGTTGTTGTTTTGTTGATAATGACTAAACAATGGGTTCATGACTAACCCGTTTTTTGCCAAACCAGTGATTTTTTGACCAACCGATGATTTACTAACCATTGAGTTCAGTTCTGAATTCACTAACACCTAACATAATAACACTAGATATATTTACTAGCGCCCCTTCGGGACGCTAGAAAGTGGGGTGGGGCAGCCACTTGAGGTATGTGCAAAGGCTTCGCACGTGGGGAATGCTTAGAAAATCAGCAAAAAAGCAAAACTAATCATTAGCTGAGCTCAAATACGAAATTCTCCTTATGAGTTGCGTGTACTCTACGGGTCTGGCCGCCTCGCCAACATCGGCCTTCGAGTCTTCTCGCTATCCTAGCCTTCCTTGCAAATTCTTAATCCCGCACCTACATATGATGCTCATTTCCGATGCTCATCTGATAATACCTACTCTTTTTTGTCACATTTCTTACATGCCTGGACCCGTTATGAACAGCCAACAGAGAGGAAGAAGAGATGGTCGACTGAGACGCAAATGAGCGCGTAGCGTGCCCCTTCTCCATCGCCAGACGTGCATCTTGGCGTTTTCCCCACTATTGGGTCATGGCGGACCCATTCTCCATCAGTGCACCCGTATCCTGGTGCTTATCCCGCTGTTGGGCCAGGGCAGACCCATCCTCCATTTGTGGATCTGTATCCTGGCGTTCTTCTCACTACTGGGTCAGCACAGACCCGATCCATCGTGACTCGTATCCCGGCGCTTTCCCCATTAATCGGCCCCTTGCGGACCCAGTCCCCATCCATGGACCGTATCCAGGCGCTCTCTCCAGTATTGGGCCATAGCAGACCCAATCCCCATCCGTGGACTCGTTGGTTGGCATTTCCCCGTTAATGGGCCCCTGCAGACCCAATCTCCATCGATGGACCCGTATCCTGGCGTTTCCTCCACTATTGGACCACGGCGGACCCTTTCTCCATCGATGGACCCGTACCCTGCCGTTTTCCCAGTGTTGGGCCATGGCAGACCCCTTCTCCATCGACGGACCCGTATCCTTCCGTTTTTCCACTATTGGGCCACTGCGGACTCTTTCTCGATCGGTGGACACCAGTGGCGGACGCAGAAAGTGGGCGGGAGGGGGGGCGTGGGAAGAAAAGTGGGGTCTCCGCCGTTTTGGGGACCCAGACGGAAAATAAAATTAATAATAATATTAATTATAATCTTCTTCTTCCTAGCGTTTTTCCCGTTTCGTAGCGGGGTCCGCTTTGCTGATCCTTTGACGCCATATTGCCCTGTCGTGCGCCTGGTCGGGATGGATCCTAACCAGCTTGAGGTCGGCGTGCAGAGTGTCAAGCCATCTTTGCTTTGGTCGTCCTTTCGGTCGCTTTCCTGGTACTTCTAGATTGAAGCCAATCCTACAGACTTTATCGCCATCAGCACGGAGAACGTGGCCGAACCATCGCAGACGCGCCTCACGGAGTTTGTTGGCTATCGCAGTAACTCCAAATCGCTGCCGTATGTCCTGGTTGCAGAAGCGATCCAGCTGCGTAATGCCACCCATCCACCGCAGCATCCTCATTTCCATGACGTTGATTCGGCGCTCCATTTCCTTGGTGGCAGGCCAACATTCGGCACCATAGAGCGCGACCGGGCGTACCACTGTTCGGTAGATCTTCGACTTCAGGCGGTCTGGGATGCTCTTGTCGCACAGCACACCAGTCAGTGAGCGCCACTTCAGCCACGCAGCGTTAACGCGTGCGATCATCTCATGAGCGAGACTGCCGTCCGATGAGACCATTGAACCGAGGTATTTGAACGCAGTGGCTCTCGGGAGATTCATGCCATTAACTTTAATAGTGCCGGGCTCGTGTTCGTCTGTGGTCAGATACACGGTCTTCTTAATGTTGAGGCGAAGGCCAAACCGTGCCAGTCGGTCACTCCACGCTTGCGTCTGCCGTTCAAGCTCACCCTTGTCTTCAGATGCTAGCATTACGTCGTCGGCATACAACAGCGTCCAAGGAACCGGTCTTTGAAGGTCCTTTGTGAGGGCATCCATGACAACGATGAAAAGGAGAGGAGAGAGAGCTGAGCCTTGGTGTACGCCAACGGTTATGGGAAACTCTGTCGATGTGCCGGCTGCCGCCTGCACTTTACTCCTATGATCGGCGTAAAGCATCTGCACCCATCTGAGAAGCTCCTCCGGAATGCCTTGAAGCCGCATTGCGTACCAGATCACTTCGTGCGGAACGCGATCGAAGGCCTTCTCCAGGTCGAGGAACGCTAGGTGCAGTGGCCGTTTCTTCTCACGATGCTTCTCGATCAGGAGACGGGCAGCATGGATGGCATCGGTAGTGCCGCATCCGGGTACAAAACCGCACTGGTTCGGGGATAGTTGAACAATTTCACGAATCCGGCGATCAATGATACGCTCGAAGATCTTCATGGTGTGCGACAACAGACGGATTGGCCTATAGTTCGCGCAATCTGCGGGACTGCCCTTACCTTTCCAGATCGGGATGGTGATGCTTCGTTGCCAGTCCTCGGGCACCTTCTTCTCCGCTATTGCCAAGTTGAAAAATTTCGTCAACCATTCGGCGGAGCTCCAACCCTGTGCCTTCCACACTTCCGCTGCCATATCATCTGGACCAGTCGCTTTGCCTAGCTTCATACGTTTCAATGCAAACATGGTCTCTTCGATGGTGATCGGCTGCACCGGTCCGAAGGTGGGCGGGATTTCTGGGACAGAAGGATGCGCAAATTCTTCCGTGGAGACTTTCTCAAAATAATCCCTCCATCGTTGCGTCGCCATCTTGCGGTCCATGAGAAGATGGCCTTGTTCATCGTTAACGCCGTGAAACTTCTCGACATCGTCTGCTTGGCGCTGACGCGACTTCGCCAGTCGGTAAATAAAGCGCTCACCGTCTTTCGAGTCCAACTTCTTACAGACTTCATCGTAATGAGCCGCTTTCGCAGCGGCCACGGCCTTCTTCGCAGCCCTCTTTGCCTCCCTGTAACTGCTCCAGTTGTCTGCCGTTTTATTGTCAAGGAAGAGATGGTACAAACGCTTCTTTTCGCGGACTTTCGTTCTCACTTCTTCCGTCCAAAGCCAAGTCTTTCTTTCGATCTTCCGTCGGTCTGGTTTGGTAGTGCCAAGTTCGGAACGAGCTGCTGCAAGGATATTATTGGTAGCCCCTTGCCATGTCTCATCTACGTTCGTGACAGGTGGCAACTCGATCTTGGAGATGACATCTACTTGTCTCTCTCTTAGTCTCCACCACCTGATTCGAGCCGGCCCACATCGCTCGACGCGCCTCTGATTTGGCGGAGTGATTTTCATCGTGCAGATTAGCGGTCGATGCTGGGACGTGACCGTCTCGTAAGGCACAACTTTTGCGTCCGTGACAAGCTTCTGGTCTCGGTACCTCACGAGGACGTAATCGATCTGTGTCTCGTTGCCACCACTGTAGAAAGTAACAAGGTGGGATGGTCGCTTTCGGAACTTCGTGTTTGCTATGACAAGATTGTGAGACTCGGCATAGTCGAGTATACGCTCACCATCGTCGTTGCGCACCCCGTATCCGAAGCCACCGTGGCACCTGTAGCCGTCTTTCGTCACTCCTACGTGGCCATTCAGGTCTCCCGCAATGATGATCGTGTCTTCTGGAGGTATTGCTGCGGTCGTCTCACCAATCAGTGCCCAGAAGTCATCCTTGACCCGATCGGTGCATCCAGTCTGTGGAGCATATGCCGAGAAGAAGTGAATGCGCCGTTCTTGCGTGACAATAACAATCTTCATAAGACGGTCGTCAAAACGCTCTACGACTGCTATGGAATCCCTGAACCTTTCAGAGACGATGACCCCGACGCCGTTCCTTGTACCTGGACTGCCATTATAGACGATCTTGTAGCCGCATCCGATGTCCTTGGATTTGCTTCCTGACCATCTTGTCTCCTGCACAGCGCATAGGTCGATTCGTCGGCGCTGTAGTGCTGCTGCTAGCTCATATGAGCGACCTGTCAACGTGCCAACGTTCAAAGTCGCAATACGCGTATTGGCTACGCAGTGATCCTTAACGACTCGCCTGCTTGCCCCCCGATGCCGCCGTTCGAGAAACATCGAGGACCCTCGCATATTATTGTCCACACTCACCGGGCCCCGCGAGTGGGCGTCGATTCCCGCGTACGCCGTAGCATTCTGCTCAAATCCATTTGGCGTCATGATCCATGTGATGTGACATGGGGTGTTCGTCAGCCGGCCTGTCACTGCGGCCTGTCGCCGGCATTCGATTTACGGGGAGAAGGAATTCCCCCCGTGGACAAGGGACTTATTTGTTAGAGGCGGCCCCTACTCGCCTCTCATGCGCTTCCCAGTCGTTAGAGTGCGAGCTTTTGGCCAAATCCGAACTGCAGGATACAGCCCGCACAAAGCATTTGCACACACCCACGCGCGTGAGTGCATGTTCACACTCATATGCCGGCCGCATGAATCGAATCCAGCACTGTCGAACTAAGGAGTCCATCCCCTAGATCTACCCGCGTCGCAGGGCAAGCGCATGGCTGCTTTTGGTCCGCGGTAAACCCCTATCCGCCACCTGGGGTCGCGCCACGTAGCCTCGCAGCAAATCGGCTGGGATCCCTCGTAGGAGGGAGATCCGTGGAATAATATTAATTATAATAATAAACAATAAATAAAAAATATATTAAAAATAATAATAAAAATAAACAATTAAAAATAAACTAACACAAGATTTTTATTTGTATTGTAAAGTAATTTCGAAAATTTGGCGTCCGCCACTGGTGGACACCAGTGGCGGACGCAGGGGGGGGGGGGGGGGGGGGCGCGCGCCCCCCCCCGAGAATGGGTCGCCAAATTTTCGAAATTACTTTACAATACAAATAAAAATCTTGTGTTAGTTTATTTTTAATTGTTTATTTTTATTATTATTTTTAATATATTTTTTATTTATTGTTTATTATTATAATTAATATTATTATTAATTTTATTTCCCGTCTGGGTCCCCAAAACGGCGGAGACCCCACTTTTCTTCCCACGCCCCCCCTCCCGCCCACTTTCTGCGTCCGCCACTGGTGGACACCTATCATTTTTGTTGTGTATGATGTTTTTCTGGACTACGTGGCCCCGGCTCATCTGTCCGTCATCACTGCAGCCGCACTCCTTGCAAATCTCGAAAGTGATGGAACAAAGTTAGGAAATATTTTGGAAGTTTGATCAACTGCACAAGTTGCACAACTGGTTTGAGAAAGTGTCACAACAGCTTATGATGATGCGTTCTTCATCCCGTGTATTTGATTGTACTTCTTTAAAACGGACGGATCCTCAAGCTGCATAATCTCCAAGGGACCTCAAAGAAGGTGCGTAAGGAACATATCCCAAGTGAGGACACCGAGTGAATCCTTCGATACATCCTCCACGGTATGCACATTTCTTCTCGAAGTGGGTATCCTCCACTGTTCCAAGGTTGAGTGAAGTCAACAACAAAGCTCCGGCAGAGGGGCGACTCTGCTCCGTACACTGCTGCTACGCATCGTCAAATCGTTGTAAACACTGTCTCGCCTGGAGGGCTCGAGACCGCTAGCTGGTGGTCTCGCCGCGAAATCCCGAATGCACCCGATTTCCGCTACGTCTATGCACCTATGACGAAACATCGGCCGAATGTCCCATCAGCTTCGCATCCTCGCCAGGCACAGTCTATTACTGAGTCTCACGGCAAGCGCATGCGATCACGTGCTGTCCCCCTACGTCTGCGCTCTAGAAAATTTTGTTGCACTACCATGATTTATATAAGAGGATGTGCCAGTCTGTCTGTCCGGCTAACGCCGGACTTCCAGACTTCTCCTGGTGCTCGCTTTGCTCCCGTTTCTGTATTCGTTTTAAAGAAATAGTAACCATGCCATATTTTCTAATCGAGCCAAAGCGCCGCTTCGCGGCGCTTTGTCTCGGACCCGTGTGCCACGTTACTTTTGGGCCAAGTGAACCCTGCAAAGAATTTAATCCCGAGCCAAAGCGCCGCTTCGCGGCGCTTTATCTCGGACCCGTGTGCCACGTTACTTTTGGGCCAAGTGAACCCTGCAAAGAATTTAATCCCGAGCCAAAGCGCCGCTTCGCGGCGCTTTGTCTCGGACCCGTGTGCCACGTTACTTTTGGGCCAAGTGAACCCTGCAAAGAATTTAATCCCGAGCCAAAGCGCCGCTTCGCGGCGCTTTGTCTCGGACCCGTGTGCCACGTTACTTTTGGGCCAAGTGAACCCTGCAAAGAATTTAATCCCGAGCCAAAGCGCCGCTTCGCGGCGCTTTGTCTCGGACCCGTGTGCCACGTTACTTTTGGGCCAAGTGAACCCTGCAAAGAATTTAATCCCGAGCCAAAGCGCCGCTTCGCGGCGCTTTGTCTCGGACCCGTGTGCCACGTTACTTTTGGGCCAAGTGAACCCTGCAAAGAATTTAATCCCGAGCCAAAGCGCCGCTTCGCGGCGCTTTGTCTCGGACCCGTGTGCCACGTTACTTTTGGGCCAAGTGAACCCTGCAAAGAATTTAATCCCGAGCCAAAGCGCCGCTTCGCGGCGCTTTGTCTCGGACCCGTGTGCCACGTTACTTTTGGGCCAAGTGAACCCTGCAAAGAATTTAATCCCGAGCCAAAGCGCCGCTTCGCGGCGCTTTGTCTCGGACCCGTGTGCCACGTTACTTTTGGGCCAAGTAAACCCTGCAAAGAATTTAATCCCGAGCCAAAGCGCCGCTTCGCGGCGCTTTGTCTCGGACCCGTGTGCCACGTTACTTTTGGGCCAAGTGAACCCTGCAAAGAATTTAATCCCGAGCCAAAGCGCCGCTTCGCGGCGCTTTGTCTCGGACCCGTGTGCCACGTTACTTTTGGGCCAAGTGAACCCTGCAAAGAATTTAATCCCGAGCCAAAGCGCCGCTTCGCGGCGCTTTGTCTCGGACCCGTGTGCCACGTTACTTTTGGGCCAAGTGAACCCTGCAAAGAATTTAATCCCGAGCCAAAGCGCCGCTTCGCGGCGCTTTGTCTCGGACCCGTGTGCCACGTTACTTTTGGGCCAAGTGAACCCTGCAAAGAATTTAATCCCGAGCCAAAGCGCCGCTTCGCGGCGCTTTGTCTCGGACCCGTGTGCCACGTTACTTTTGGGCCAAGTGAACCCTGCAAAGAATTTAATCCCGAGCCAAAGCGCCGCTTCGCGGCGCTTTGTCTCGGACCCGTGTGCCACGTTACTTTTGGGCCAAGTGAACCCTGCAAAGAATTTAATCCCGAGCCAAAGCGCCACTTCGCGGCGCTTTGTCTCGGACCCGTGTGCCACGTCACTTTTGGGCCAAGTAAACCCCGAAGAAAATCACTGTCATCCTCACGAAGCGCAGCTTCGCCGCGCTTCGCGGATGACAGTGATTTTCTGCGAAGTTGCATTCGCCTTGACCGCTTGGGAGGTTAACCCTTGTCACGATTACAGTATTACAGAAAGACTGTTGTCATGTCGGTCAATGTGTATAGTGAATATGGTGTAACTGAGCTTCTTCAAGCTTCCTTTCCGAACTTGATGTGCATTAAAGGCAGAGGGCCATCTCGTTCGCCTGTTGGATTTACCAACATATCCTAGTCCTTCTCATCATGTTGATCCCTGGGATGTACATCAACAGGCACAGAAGCGACGAAATCCCCATTTTTGAAAGGCTCGAATTGGATGAAAATTTGGAGCCCGGAGGCGGATCGCTCCAAGCTGTGCTGGCTGCCTGGCACGGCTGCCGCGTTGGTCAACGAGTCTTGGCGTGTCCAATCGATAAGATCAACGGCTTCACATGTCAATTCGGGTTGGCAAACTGTTACAGACCCCGTCCTGGAAGACGGGTTTATAGACCATTCTGAGACAATTTATGTATACCATTGGAACCATCGCGCTGAGTAGATGCAGAATCTGCTGTTAGCTGAACTACGAAAATGAGGTGGACCCCTGCCTTTAAACCCTTTTAATACCATGGTATTACGTGTCTGCGTGCACAGTCGAGCATTAATTTACAAAATCAACGCGGGATTGAATTGCGGTTCAAAGGAACAACAGTGAACGTGGCACCTCAAATATGTTGTAGTCTTGAAGGACGGTAAGTGCGGTTGTTGTACGGGAGGGTGAAGAGGGGAGGGGGCTGCTTAAGTTGCTGTGCATCGTTTGCTACTATACACTGTTTCCTAGCTTATTTCCCTCCACTTGGAATGTATTTTTTCCGCGTGCTCAATCCTATCCAGTAGTGTGGACGTCAACTATTTTTTTAGTTACAGTGCCTCCTCGGAAATTTACATTATAGCCAGTAAATTTAAGCGCGTTTTAGTACGAATTTTCGGCACTGTCAAATGCACTGGTTAAGTCTGCAGTTTCCGAGCAAATCAGCTGAAAAAATTGTTCTTAAATGCTGTTATGGGTAGAATAAGATATTTCTTCACCTTGACGATAGCTGGGCGATCACGCAGAATTAAACTTGGCCCATAGTTAAGGCTGTTCATGAATTTCAGCCATTGCTCTGTGGCGTTTTGGTCCAGGTTTCTCATATAACGTTTTCGCCGGGAATAGAAACTACACTCGGAAGGAGCACTCACTGCGCTTAATCAATCATGTCGGCGGTAAGGCACTACTTAGCAGTTAGAAGATTCAGCAGAAAATATTGTCACAATAGGGGGATATATGTCGGCTCGCATTTTTTAAAAGTGAGTTCAAAGGCGTACTACCTTAAGCGAAAGCCTCGTCAAAAACCCGGTCTTAACCCATAATTACAATTAAACTTCCTCTATTCGGCACAGAAGGGAGTGCGAGGAAGCATGGGTTTCTGGTGGAGAAATAATTGAGCTAACGATGCCACGTTACTTTTGGGCCGAAAACCTTCAAGCCAGCTTTTTCACTTATTTCCTTGAGTCGGCGCAGAATTTATATTACTGATTCTTCCGAATGACCGACACAAATAAATATTATAGCATTGATCAACTGGGGAGTTTTTCCACTTGATACAGCGGAGATATGGGAAGAACTCCGCAGTTGCGACCATTTTAGCGGACTGCCTGCGGCACAGGGGAATAGCCGAGACTTCCGCATATCGGTGTCCCTAGAAAATCGGCAAAAAGTTTTTAGGTTGTTCTTTCGAGGAAAATAGTTGGACATCGGCTTGAAGAAGGTCGCAACTATTTTTCGGATTTTTTCTCTTCAAATTTTCTCGCTGCCAAGCGGGGAAAATTCCCTAGCATTTGAATTCTGGACCATTCTGCATGTGGGTGCCTCTGGAAAATCAGTAAAACGTTTTCAGGCCGTTCTTTCGAGGAAAATAGTTGGAAACCGGCTTGAAGAAGATCGCAACTATTTCCGGCAGCGAGAGGTTGTGAGAAGGAAAAAAAATCCGCGAAATAGTTGCGACCTTCTTCAAGTCGGTTTCCGACTGTTTTCCTCAAAAGAACGGCCTAAAAATGTTTAACTGATTTTCCAGAGGCACCCACATGCAGAATGGTCCAGAATTCAAATGCTAGGGAATTTTCCCCGCTTGGCAGCGAGAAAATTTGAGGAGAAAAAATCCGGAAAATAGATGCGACCTTCCTCAAGGCGGTTTCCGACTGTTTTCCTCAAAAGAACGGCCTAAAAATGTTTAACTGATTTTCCAGAGGAACCCACATGCAGAATGGTCCAGAATTCAAATGCTAGGGAATTTTCCCCGCTTGGCAGCGAGAAAATTTGAGGAGAAAAAATCCGGAAAATAGTTGCGACCTTCTTCAAGCCGGTGTCCAACTATTTTCCTCGAAAGAACAACCTAAAAACTTTTTGCCGATTTTCTAGGGACACCGATATGCAGAAATCTCGGCTATTCCCCTGTGCCGCAGGCAGTCCATTGCGCAATCGCGCTGGGACCATGCATAAATCCATGGCTGCCTCCACTGTTGCTCTTGCTTATTTCAGTCACGTGTTGGGCGTGGTCGCGGCGGCGAGTTCGACCAATAGCAGCCCTGACACATAGCCACACGTTCAAAGTACACAGGGGGGCTAGCGCTTTATTATATAGGGGGATAATTCCTTTCGTTTTCTTTTCTTAGCTTTTCCTAGTTTGCCGCTCCACCATTCAAGGAAGATTAACCTCATTCTCCAGTGGAAATCTTTTTTCGCTTGATAGGAATGGTTAAATGTATATAAACGATTCAACATGGTATGATCAAACAAAATGGTTTAGTCCTATATCTGCTCTCGTTGATCAGATAATAAGAGTACTCTGAACATATAAAAGAGGAGAATGCGGTGTCTGTCCCCATCATGTCCTCTTCAGCGTTGCGCTCATCTCATACATTCTCATGCTTTCTGCCCGGACAGAAGGCATGAGAATGTATGAGATGAGGGCAGAATGTATGATGGGGACAGAATCACATGGATGTTACTCCAGGAACTGCTGAACTCCGGAATATGCTGCTATCACGTGTTCTTAGGCTCTAGCAAAACAATCGAGGTCTATCCCATAGCATTGCCGGTGCACCCTTATCACGACGGACCCATCTTCAGGAGTTTCCCCACTCTTCAATGCCGGCGCACCCTTATCACACGTTAAAATCTATCTCCACACTTTTGGGCGCCGGCGCACCCTTATCGAACAGTGGACCCTCAATGAGTCTGCCAACAAAATCGAGATATGATTGGAATAAGATAACCGCCCTACAATCCCTTCAAAACAGGATGAACGAATTTCGTGACACACAGACACACATACACAGACTAAGCCCGTTATTATAAGTCACGATAAACCCGTTCAAAAGCAACAATGACATCAAGATGGCTAAAATAGAGCCATAACTAAAAACACCAAACAAACGAAACCACAATTAATATTCATTATCCAAATCTTCTTTAAATATAATCGCTGCAATCCTTGCACATGCTGCTTCGGCTTTTCTCGGTGGCCTTTCACGTAAAAATCCGGGAAGTGTATCACTCAGAACAGCGTAGGATTGTTGCCATTCACGCTGTTTGAATAACGAAACACTCACCGAATGACTGACACTTATCAACCATCCTTTCTTTCTTTCCATCATTTAAGGCGTCACTCAACAGATGTGTGGTCTGCTCCATACAGTCCAGACCTTCAAAAAGCGACTTCGTAAAGTGATTTCCTGTAGATATCGTGAATTTAAAACCCAACACGCTCCATAACACCTTTAGCCTTCTTTGCTGATCGTGGATCTACTTCCACAGTTTTCTTGAGAAGGAAAGTGAGGGGAGCGGAGATGATCTCGAAGACGAAAAACGGGAGGAGGATCCCCGACTCACTGAAACTAGAAACGCAATATCGTATCCTGACCAAAATTATCCCAACCTGAAATGACTCATCTTCATTATAAGTTTCTACAGCATAGAAACCCCTTAGAAACTCGTAATTTCGCCCGTGATAGTCGGGCGATTCTACCCGACTAGAAAGCTGCGAGAACCGTACATTGAACAAGTGATGAATTAATCCCTCATATTCTTTGTTAGAGGTGTATATAATTACCCTCGTGCATTCCCTTCTAACAGAAACGCCAACGCCGTCCGGAAATAGCCACGACGTTTGGGCCGCAGACCTCGTTGGCATATTGATCCTTTTTTTCCGAAGATCTCGCAAATTTCTCCAATAGTTTGTCAACGTCAGCACTCAATGAATAGTATCTTATCCCCTATTCATCATCTCTTCATGACCAACTTACTGTGGCATGAGTGATCCTTTGACGTTTATGTGTCTCACGACGGTCCTCGCAATTTGTGTTCCATAGACATTGCTCTTCCTCGACTCCGACAATAAGTTCACACTTCAGTACAAAACTCATCCTTCACTACCTAACGGAGGCGGCCTCCGTTAAAGGCAGCACCCACGAAAATTTCTATGTCGGAGATTTCGAGGTATATCGGAGTTTTGTGGATGCGGTGAACTGATCGACAATGATAAAACAGCGTGAAACACACGGAAAACAGAACATTATGGCGTTTTTTCTATGCGTGTCAAGCGCAGACGCATGTTCCGTTATAGGTCTCGCCACGAAATCCTGCAAACGGTACGAATTCCACACACCACACGCGCTAATCACACGCACACACCCGGCCGATGGCGTTAGCTGGCGCGATGAAGCCGTTTTTGTCCATGTCGGCAGATATGTTCACGGCTGTATTTTCGCAGGCAGGCGGATATTTGCTTTGTTCAACTTATTGTTGTGATTGTCCAGCGGTCAGCTACACGGTGAGCGACTCCGTTCACGAGTGAGAATTTCCGTGAGTGCTGCCATTAAATATCACCAGTCGCGGTTGACAGTCGCAGGCATGACACGCGAGACGTTTGTTTAGAAAGGGCGCAAAAAGTTGCAACACTCCTTGCTTGCATCAGGACTGGTAGTAATCCCCCCAAGTTCGTCACAACATGTACGAGCCAGGCTCGTAACAGTTCGGAACAAGGCATGAACATCTCACGAGCTTGGCAATGTAAGGTTTTATTTAGGACTGTGATTCGAGAGTCCGCGATTTCTCACCTTTTTCGCTTCCGTGTTCTACAATGAAGCAGAGATGAATATTAGAAAATTCACAAAGCATAGAAGGTAATCCTCTTATATGGAAGCCACACAGCTTTCTAGAGCGCAGGCGTGGAGGGTCCAGCACGTGATCGAATGTGCTCATCATGAGGCTCAATTACAGACAAAGCCTCGTGAAGATGCGAGGCTGACGCGACATTCGGCCGATGTTTCATCATAAGTGCGTAGATGTAGTGGAGGTCGGTGGGACTCGTCTTCGTAGTGGGACCAGCGTCTCCACTGGCCGTATCGTCGTCATCGGGTAAAGCGGTGTTTAGAGGTTTTCATGCTGCACAATGGACGGACCAACACCTCTCTTCTACGTCTTTGTAACACGATTTGAAGTGTCCTGTCCTATGGACACGCTGTCATCTAGGTGACATAAGTAGCCGCGGATAAGCTCCGCCGTATAGCGGTGATACTCAGCCGTCCCCCCACCCTTAAGCTCCAGCACAGTAAGTGTGCGCCGATGGAGTAGGGTGTGCCGTCCCTCAGTACTGCAAAAAACTCTGAGATACGGATCCATCGATGGCGCCTAGCATTGCAGAAAACGCCATGATAATGATCCATCGATGGAGAAGGAGTCTTGTGTGACTCAGTAGTGGGGAGAACGGCCCACCAATAGATGAAAAAAGGTGAGTCGGCGTTCAATTTTGTGGAAGCCCACGAATGCGGGGCCTTTGATGAAGGGCGGGTGCGTTGGCACCCAGTATCGTGGAAAATCCAGGGATATAGTCCCTCTGAGGATGAAGGGATGGGCCGGAGCTCAATAGCGTTGGCAACGACCCGATACGGCTAAACCTGTGGAGCACGGAATGCCGGCGGCCAATAGTGGGGAAAGCAATAACAAGACCATTAGATTTTACCGCATCAATTAATGAATCTGCTTTGTTTAATACATGTCCAGTTTTTCGTTGTTGGCAAAAAACGAAGTTTTCGCAGAATTTTCTGTCATGTCTAGATCCACTTGGACACCGAATTCTGGGAGGTAGTAGATATTGTGCGGAGCGAAAATCATCAGAGGATCTTATACGCTCTACATTTGCCAAACGCTACTAACCGTGAAGGGCTTCTTACTCCATCTTGATTGGTATTCGTACGTGGTGAATGAGAAATCAGCATTTGTCTTCCGCCAGAGTTAAAAGTGGGTGACGTTAAAAGTTAAAGTTAAAAGTTAAACTTAAAAGGCCATGCCCCTTAAGTTATAGTACGGTACAAGTAGCACGGTATAGATGTAACAAAATACCTTGCCAGGGTGAAAAATACTCAACCACTATAAGGAGAGCAGTTGTTATTGTTGTGGTTGTCCACAAGTCGTAGTCGAATAGTTTATTAGAAGAACCAGAACAATAGAACAGGCGAGTGAATACGAGTGAGCCGTATGAATACGATGATACATACAGTGACAATGGTGAGGTTTATATACCCCAAGAGGTAAATTCCAGAACATTCCAGAGTAAATCACAACAGGTCAATAGTAGATCATATACTCTAGATCACCCAATCACATGACAGTCAAGGTCCCACAACACCGTATGCAAAAACATTTTAGAGCATCTGACAAGTATTGAATTGCCACTAGTAAGAGTAAGAGTAAAGATGGCAAGGCAAAAATGAGCAACAGGCAAGGTGCGCAAGCACCGAGCATCTGTTGTTGTCTGTCCATGACAGAACATACAGGGGTATCAAAAAGTTTCCGGCCTGGACCACTTGCTACCGCAGTGAAATTTAAAAAAAGTATCCCTCGAAGACCAAAACACTCTTCATCCTGTCATTTCATTAGACTTATACAATTTTATAAGAATTTTTATTACCCGAATATAAACACCGAAAACAGACTCTTTTCCGTTATTTGTTTTATTCCGCTGAAGTGTCGTTTCAGATTTTCTCGCGGATTCTAGTAGCTAGTCCCTAGACTCCATCTAGGAAATGGCTGAGCGGAATGCATTCGCACTGTCATGAAGCAATACAATTTTGTAACATGTTTCATTGAAGAGCCTGAATTCCATGGTTGAATTTCTGTAGTCATTTTTCTTGGCTCGTTTCCGAAAGTGGTGGAACAAAGGGGTGTGAGTCATGATGAGGTAAAAATGGGTAGACGATGTGTCTGCGACTGGTTCAATGAAACCCTCGCTCCGCCCTTCAGGACCTACTCGCACTGATTCGCGCGCGATTTCATCATACTTGCCCATGCAAATCTGAATGTGAGTGAGGGCTAGTCGACGCCAAAGGGCGGGAAGGCGCCGCCCCATTTTGCCTCATCATGACCCACACCCGGAACAAAGTAGTATTGCAATTGTATACTTCACTGGGGTTTACATGAAGGTGGTTAGGCGACACGATCTTTTCTCTATCCCACAGGACTTTGGGCAAGACCTTTTCACCCTCGGTTCCGTGCTCGATCGCACTGGTCTCAGAGATGTGCCCGTCCTGGCCCATTACTCCGCGCCTGGGACTTCAAATCTTGATAGTGAATTTGCCACTTATCGGCAGTCAAGATACTACAGAATATCTTTTCCGCTTAGTACAAAACTCCCAAGAATCTTCTTTGAATATTCAACTGGAATTTTCTTGTTGAACGCCGAAAAGGTTTTATAGACCCAATGTACTGCGAAGGTTAAAATTATTAGATGGCAGCTTAGAAAATTTCCAAGTTTTGAGTAGCTCAGGACCTTGCACACTTTCTACTCTGAAAGTCTGTCTGCGATGCTCAATAATTTTTGCTACAGCCGCAGTGATCTGTCTTCGTCTCGTCTCTGCTCGTTGATCAGAGGTCGCTCCGTTTCTGATCCCTTTCATTCCACTAAAAACGTTGAGTTCTAAAATTTTATGTGCGAATGCAAGAAGACTTACTCTCTGTTTAGGATTCAGAGGCGGATTGAAATTTTGTCCAATAAAGTTCGATTACAAAGCAAAGATTCGTCGGTTGCTTCTCGTTGGATACAGATGCTTTAAGCGACAACCATAACTTGGCTTGAACGAAACATTCCTATTTCTGGGAGGTCTAATGAAATCTTATGAAACATTGCAAATTAACATGAAAGGCTTCACTTACATGATGCTCCCAAAACCGTACAGAAATACGGAACAAGCGAACGGAGCCTTTTTGATACCTCTGTATGTTGTCAAGGATAAAAATGGATTAGTTAAAGGTTGATTGATAGTTATTTGGAATAATAAATATCGACAGTGACCTCTCTGGAAAAGGAGATTGGTAAGAAGCGTGGTTTTGCTTTCACATCCGATTTTCTGCACCTACACAATATAGCAACAACATTTTTACAGCGAAAAAAAAAGCAAAACAGTGCCGATTTCAAGGGCCCTTTCCGATGAATGTTTGTGGTTGTCCTTACTGTTACTATTTGAATCCTGTAAAGGTTCAAAAAAGTATGCATTCGCCTTTCTGAGTTGCCTCCAGGGACTGCCGATGACTGCTTGAATAAACTCGTACTTCTAACATTTTCCAAACATTTTCCAGTACGAACAGGCTATGCGGAATTCCGGAATTCTTTCAACTGTCTGGTATTGTTAATAGGT